>CAVLFC010000028.1:0-174099 GCA_963668005.1 Melieria crassipennis | reverse complement strand
TGTCACTCTTGCGCATCGATCTGTTCATGATTGCCGAATAGTAATGGAATTATTGATTTAATTTGATAAAGCTGCAACCTTTAGCTACATTTTAAGGGGTTTTTATTAAGGTAACCATACGCGTTTGGATTTTAAGCTAGGTTTTAAGGGTATTACTTTTAAAATAAACATATAAATTCATATTTTACAAGCATTTTGATATCGATTTTGCAGTAGGCAGCCATTTAATGTCACTCTTGCGCATCGATCTGTTCATGATTGCCGAATAGTAATGGAATTATTGATTTAATTTGATAAAACTGCAACCTTTAGCTAAATTTTCACAATTAGCAAGTTTGCTGTCGTAAGGTACTAGTGTAGGATACGTCCGGAAGGGAAGATAAATAGACCCAATGAATGGAAGACGGTCGAGGTACACAGAGACGACAGACTAAGATAGAATACACAAGACTCCAGCTAGGTTTTAAGGGTATTACTTTTAAAATAAACATATAAATTCATATTTTACAAGCATTTTGATATCGATTTTGCAGTAGGCAGCCATTTAATGTCACTCTTGCGCATCGATCTGTTCATGATTGCCGAATAGTAATGGAATTATTGATTTAATTTGATAAAACTGCAACCTTTAGCTAAATTTTCACAATTAGCAAGTTTGCTGTCGTAAGGTACTAGTGTAGGATACGTCCGGAAGGGAAGATAAATAGACCCAATGAATGGAAGACGGTCGAGGTACACAGAGACGACAGACTAAGATAGAATACACAAGACTCCAGCTAGGTTTTAAGGGTATTACTTTTAAAATAAACATATAAATTCATATTTTACAAGCATTTTGATATCGATTTTGCAGTAGGCAGCCATTTAATGTCACTCTTGCGCATCGATCTGTTCATGATTGCCGAATAGTAATGGAATTATTGATTTAATTTGATAAAGCTGCAACCTTTAGCTACATTTTAAGGGGTTTTTATTAAGGTAACCATACGCGTTTGGATTTTAAGCTAGGTTTTAAGGGTATTACTTTTAAAATAAACATATAAATTCATATTTTACAAGCATTTTGATATCGATTTTGCAGTAGGCAGCCATTTAATGTCACTCTTGCGCATCGATCTGTTCATGATTGCCGAATAGTAATGGAATTATTGATTTAATTTGATAAAGCTGCAACCTTTAGCTACATTTTAAGGGGTTTTTATTAAGGTAACCATACGCGTTTGGATTTTAAGCTAGGTTTTAAGGGTATTACTTTTAAAATAAACATATAAATTCATATTTTACAAGCATTTTGATATCGATTTTGCAGTAGGCAGCCATTTAATGTCACTCTTGCGCATCGATCTGTTCATGATTGCCGAATAGTAATGGAATTATTGATTTAATTTGATAAAGCTGCAACCTTTAGCTACATTTTAAGGGGTTTTTATTAAGGTAACCATACGCGTTTGGATTTTAAGCTAGGTTTTAAGGGTATTACTTTTAAAATAAACATATAAATTCATATTTTACAAGCATTTTGATATCGATTTTGCAGTAGGCAGCCATTTAATGTCACTCTTGCGCATCGATCTGTTCATGATTGCCGAATAGTAATGGAATTATTGATTTAATTTGATAAAGCTGCAACCTTTAGCTACATTTTAAGGGGTTTTTATTAAGGTAACCATACGCGTTTGGATTTTAAGCTAGGTTTTAAGGGTATTACTTTTAAAATAAACATATAAATTCATATTTTACAAGCATTTTGATATCGATTTTGCAGTAGGCAGCCATTTAATGTCACTCTTGCGCATCGATCTGTTCATGATTGCCGAATAGTAATGGAATTATTGATTTAATTTGATAAAGCTGCAACCTTTAGCTACATTTTAAGGGGTTTTTATTAAGGTAACCATACGCGTTTGGATTTTAAGCTAGGTTTTAAGGGTATTACTTTTAAAATAAACATATAAATTCATATTTTACAAGCATTTTGATATCGATTTTGCAGTAGGCAGCCATTTAATGTCACTCTTGCGCATCGATCTGTTCATGATTGCCGAATAGTAATGGAATTATTGATTTAATTTGATAAAGCTGCAACCTTTAGCTACATTTTAAGGGGTTTTTATTAAGGTAACCATACGCGTTTGGATTTTAAGCTAGGTTTTAAGGGTATTACTTTTAAAATAAACATATAAATTCATATTTTACAAGCATTTTGATATCGATTTTGCAGTAGGCAGCCATTTAATGTCACTCTTGCGCATCGATCTGTTCATGATTGCCGAATAGTAATGGAATTATTGATTTAATTTGATAAAGCTGCAACCTTTAGCTACATTTTAAGGGGTTTTTATTAAGGTAACCATACGCGTTTGGATTTTAAGCTAGGTTTTAAGGGTATTACTTTTAAAATAAACATATAAATTCATATTTTACAAGCATTTTGATATCGATTTTGCAGTAGGCAGCCATTTAATGTCACTCTTGCGCATCGATCTGTTCATGATTGCCGAATAGTAATGGAATTATTGATTTAATTTGATAAAGCTGCAACCTTTAGCTACATTTTAAGGGGTTTTTATTAAGGTAACCATACGCGTTTGGATTTTAAGCTAGGTTTTAAGGGTATTACTTTTAAAATAAACATATAAATTCATATTTTACAAGCATTTTGATATCGATTTTGCAGTAGGCAGCCATTTAATGTCACTCTTGCGCATCGATCTGTTCATGATTGCCGAATAGTAATGGAATTATTGATTTAATTTGATAAAGCTGCAACCTTTAGCTACATTTTAAGGGGTTTTTATTAAGGTAACCATACGCGTTTGGATTTTAAGCTAGGTTTTAAGGGTATTACTTTTAAAATAAACATATAAATTCATATTTTACAAGCATTTTGATATCGATTTTGCAGTAGGCAGCCATTTAATGTCACTCTTGCGCATCGATCTGTTCATGATTGCCGAATAGTAATGGAATTATTGATTTAATTTGATAAAGCTGCAACCTTTAGCTACATTTTAAGGGGTTTTTATTAAGGTAACCATACGCGTTTGGATTTTAAGCTAGGTTTTAAGGGTATTACTTTTAAAATAAACATATAAATTCATATTTTACAAGCATTTTGATATCGATTTTGCAGTAGGCAGCCATTTAATGTCACTCTTGCGCATCGATCTGTTCATGATTGCCGAATAGTAATGGAATTATTGATTTAATTTGATAAAGCTGCAACCTTTAGCTACATTTTAAGGGGTTTTTATTAAGGTAACCATACGCGTTTGGATTTTAAGCTAGGTTTTAAGGGTATTACTTTTAAAATAAACATATAAATTCATATTTTACAAGCATTTTGATATCGATTTTGCAGTAGGCAGCCATTTAATGTCACTCTTGCGCATCGATCTGTTCATGATTGCCGAATAGTAATGGAATTATTGATTTAATTTGATAAAGCTGCAACCTTTAGCTACATTTTAAGGGGTTTTTATTAAGGTAACCATACGCGTTTGGATTTTAAGCTAGGTTTTAAGGGTATTACTTTTAAAATAAACATATAAATTCATATTTTACAAGCATTTTGATATCGATTTTGCAGTAGGCAGCCATTTAATGTCACTCTTGCGCATCGATCTGTTCATGATTGCCGAATAGTAATGGAATTATTGATTTAATTTGATAAAGCTGCAACCTTTAGCTACATTTTAAGGGGTTTTTATTAAGGTAACCATACGCGTTTGGATTTTAAGCTAGGTTTTAAGGGTATTACTTTTAAAATAAACATATAAATTCATATTTTACAAGCATTTTGATATCGATTTTGCAGTAGGCAGCCATTTAATGTCACTCTTGCGCATCGATCTGTTCATGATTGCCGAATAGTAATGGAATTATTGATTTAATTTGATAAAGCTGCAACCTTTAGCTACATTTTAAGGGGTTTTTATTAAGGTAACCATACGCGTTTGGATTTTAAGCTAGGTTTTAAGGGTATTACTTTTAAAATAAACATATAAATTCATATTTTACAAGCATTTTGATATCGATTTTGCAGTAGGCAGCCATTTAATGTCACTCTTGCGCATCGATCTGTTCATGATTGCCGAATAGTAATGGAATTATTGATTTAATTTGATAAAGCTGCAACCTTTAGCTACATTTTAAGGGGTTTTTATTAAGGTAACCATACGCGTTTGGATTTTAAGCTAGGTTTTAAGGGTATTACTTTTAAAATAAACATATAAATTCATATTTTACAAGCATTTTGATATCGATTTTGCAGTAGGCAGCCATTTAATGTCACTCTTGCGCATCGATCTGTTCATGATTGCCGAATAGTAATGGAATTATTGATTTAATTTGATAAAGCTGCAACCTTTAGCTACATTTTAAGGGGTTTTTATTAAGGTAACCATACGCGTTTGGATTTTAAGCTAGGTTTTAAGGGTATTACTTTTAAAATAAACATATAAATTCATATTTTACAAGCATTTTGATATCGATTTTGCAGTAGGCAGCCATTTAATGTCACTCTTGCGCATCGATCTGTTCATGATTGCCGAATAGTAATGGAATTATTGATTTAATTTGATAAAGCTGCAACCTTTAGCTACATTTTAAGGGGTTTTTATTAAGGTAACCATACGCGTTTGGATTTTAAGCTAGGTTTTAAGGGTATTACTTTTAAAATAAACATATAAATTCATATTTTACAAGCATTTTGATATCGATTTTGCAGTAGGCAGCCATTTAATGTCACTCTTGCGCATCGATCTGTTCATGATTGCCGAATAGTAATGGAATTATTGATTTAATTTGATAAAGCTGCAACCTTTAGCTACATTTTAAGGGGTTTTTATTAAGGTAACCATACGCGTTTGGATTTTAAGCTAGGTTTTAAGGGTATTACTTTTAAAATAAACATATAAATTCATATTTTACAAGCATTTTGATATCGATTTTGCAGTAGGCAGCCATTTAATGTCACTCTTGCGCATCGATCTGTTCATGATTGCCGAATAGTAATGGAATTATTGATTTAATTTGATAAAGCTGCAACCTTTAGCTACATTTTAAGGGGTTTTTATTAAGGTAACCATACGCGTTTGGATTTTAAGCTAGGTTTTAAGGGTATTACTTTTAAAATAAACATATAAATTCATATTTTACAAGCATTTTGATATCGATTTTGCAGTAGGCAGCCATTTAATGTCACTCTTGCGCATCGATCTGTTCATGATTGCCGAATAGTAATGGAATTATTGATTTAATTTGATAAAGCTGCAACCTTTAGCTACATTTTAAGGGGTTTTTATTAAGGTAACCATACGCGTTTGGATTTTAAGCTAGGTTTTAAGGGTATTACTTTTAAAATAAACATATAAATTCATATTTTACAAGCATTTTGATATCGATTTTGCAGTAGGCAGCCATTTAATGTCACTCTTGCGCATCGATCTGTTCATGATTGCCGAATAGTAATGGAATTATTGATTTAATTTGATAAAGCTGCAACCTTTAGCTACATTTTAAGGGGTTTTTATTAAGGTAACCATACGCGTTTGGATTTTAAGCTAGGTTTTAAGGGTATTACTTTTAAAATAAACATATAAATTCATATTTTACAAGCATTTTGATATCGATTTTGCAGTAGGCAGCCATTTAATGTCACTCTTGCGCATCGATCTGTTCATGATTGCCGAATAGTAATGGAATTATTGATTTAATTTGATAAAGCTGCAACCTTTAGCTACATTTTAAGGGGTTTTTATTAAGGTAACCATACGCGTTTGGATTTTAAGCTAGGTTTTAAGGGTATTACTTTTAAAATAAACATATAAATTCATATTTTACAAGCATTTTGATATCGATTTTGCAGTAGGCAGCCATTTAATGTCACTCTTGCGCATCGATCTGTTCATGATTGCCGAATAGTAATGGAATTATTGATTTAATTTGATAAAGCTGCAACCTTTAGCTACATTTTAAGGGGTTTTTATTAAGGTAACCATACGCGTTTGGATTTTAAGCTAGGTTTTAAGGGTATTACTTTTAAAATAAACATATAAATTCATATTTTACAAGCATTTTGATATCGATTTTGCAGTAGGCAGCCATTTAATGTCACTCTTGCGCATCGATCTGTTCATGATTGCCGAATAGTAATGGAATTATTGATTTAATTTGATAAAGCTGCAACCTTTAGCTACATTTTAAGGGGTTTTTATTAAGGTAACCATACGCGTTTGGATTTTAAGCTAGGTTTTAAGGGTATTACTTTTAAAATAAACATATAAATTCATATTTTACAAGCATTTTGATATCGATTTTGCAGTAGGCAGCCATTTAATGTCACTCTTGCGCATCGATCTGTTCATGATTGCCGAATAGTAATGGAATTATTGATTTAATTTGATAAAGCTGCAACCTTTAGCTACATTTTAAGGGGTTTTTATTAAGGTAACCATACGCGTTTGGATTTTAAGCTAGGTTTTAAGGGTATTACTTTTAAAATAAACATATAAATTCATATTTTACAAGCATTTTGATATCGATTTTGCAGTAGGCAGCCATTTAATGTCACTCTTGCGCATCGATCTGTTCATGATTGCCGAATAGTAATGGAATTATTGATTTAATTTGATAAAGCTGCAACCTTTAGCTACATTTTAAGGGGTTTTTATTAAGGTAACCATACGCGTTTGGATTTTAAGCTAGGTTTTAAGGGTATTACTTTTAAAATAAACATATAAATTCATATTTTACAAGCATTTTGATATCGATTTTGCAGTAGGCAGCCATTTAATGTCACTCTTGCGCATCGATCTGTTCATGATTGCCGAATAGTAATGGAATTATTGATTTAATTTGATAAAGCTGCAACCTTTAGCTACATTTTAAGGGGTTTTTATTAAGGTAACCATACGCGTTTGGATTTTAAGCTAGGTTTTAAGGGTATTACTTTTAAAATAAACATATAAATTCATATTTTACAAGCATTTTGATATCGATTTTGCAGTAGGCAGCCATTTAATGTCACTCTTGCGCATCGATCTGTTCATGATTGCCGAATAGTAATGGAATTATTGATTTAATTTGATAAAGCTGCAACCTTTAGCTACATTTTAAGGGGTTTTTATTAAGGTAACCATACGCGTTTGGATTTTAAGCTAGGTTTTAAGGGTATTACTTTTAAAATAAACATATAAATTCATATTTTACAAGCATTTTGATATCGATTTTGCAGTAGGCAGCCATTTAATGTCACTCTTGCGCATCGATCTGTTCATGATTGCCGAATAGTAATGGAATTATTGATTTAATTTGATAAAGCTGCAACCTTTAGCTACATTTTAAGGGGTTTTTATTAAGGTAACCATACGCGTTTGGATTTTAAGCTAGGTTTTAAGGGTATTACTTTTAAAATAAACATATAAATTCATATTTTACAAGCATTTTGATATCGATTTTGCAGTAGGCAGCCATTTAATGTCACTCTTGCGCATCGATCTGTTCATGATTGCCGAATAGTAATGGAATTATTGATTTAATTTGATAAAGCTGCAACCTTTAGCTACATTTTAAGGGGTTTTTATTAAGGTAACCATACGCGTTTGGATTTTAAGCTAGGTTTTAAGGGTATTACTTTTAAAATAAACATATAAATTCATATTTTACAAGCATTTTGATATCGATTTTGCAGTAGGCAGCCATTTAATGTCACTCTTGCGCATCGATCTGTTCATGATTGCCGAATAGTAATGGAATTATTGATTTAATTTGATAAAGCTGCAACCTTTAGCTACATTTTAAGGGGTTTTTATTAAGGTAACCATACGCGTTTGGATTTTAAGCTAGGTTTTAAGGGTATTACTTTTAAAATAAACATATAAATTCATATTTTACAAGCATTTTGATATCGATTTTGCAGTAGGCAGCCATTTAATGTCACTCTTGCGCATCGATCTGTTCATGATTGCCGAATAGTAATGGAATTATTGATTTAATTTGATAAAACTGCAACCTTTAGCTAAATTTTCACAATTAGCAAGTTTGCTGTCGTAAGGTACTAGTGTAGGATACGTCCGGAAGGGAAGATAAATAGACCCAATGAATGGAAGACGGTCGAGGTACACAGAGACGACAGACTAAGATAGAATACACAAGACTCCAGCTAGGTTTTAAGGGTATTACTTTTAAAATAAACATATAAATTCATATTTTACAAGCATTTTGATATCGATTTTGCAGTAGGCAGCCATTTAATGTCACTCTTGCGCATCGATCTGTTCATGATTGCCGAATAGTAATGGAATTATTGATTTAATTTGATAAAACTGCAACCTTTAGCTAAATTTTCACAATTAGCAAGTTTGCTGTCGTAAGGTACTAGTGTAGGATACGTCCGGAAGGGAAGATAAATAGACCCAATGAATGGAAGACGGTCGAGGTACACAGAGACGACAGACTAAGATAGAATACACAAGACTCCAGCTAGGTTTTAAGGGTATTACTTTTAAAATAAACATATAAATTCATATTTTACAAGCATTTTGATATCGATTTTGCAGTAGGCAGCCATTTAATGTCACTCTTGCGCATCGATCTGTTCATGATTGCCGAATAGTAATGGAATTATTGATTTAATTTGATAAAGCTGCAACCTTTAGCTACATTTTAAGGGGTTTTTATTAAGGTAACCATACGCGTTTGGATTTTAAGCTAGGTTTTAAGGGTATTACTTTTAAAATAAACATATAAATTCATATTTTACAAGCATTTTGATATCGATTTTGCAGTAGGCAGCCATTTAATGTCACTCTTGCGCATCGATCTGTTCATGATTGCCGAATAGTAATGGAATTATTGATTTAATTTGATAAAGCTGCAACCTTTAGCTACATTTTAAGGGGTTTTTATTAAGGTAACCATACGCGTTTGGATTTTAAGCTAGGTTTTAAGGGTATTACTTTTAAAATAAACATATAAATTCATATTTTACAAGCATTTTGATATCGATTTTGCAGTAGGCAGCCATTTAATGTCACTCTTGCGCATCGATCTGTTCATGATTGCCGAATAGTAATGGAATTATTGATTTAATTTGATAAAGCTGCAACCTTTAGCTACATTTTAAGGGGTTTTTATTAAGGTAACCATACGCGTTTGGATTTTAAGCTAGGTTTTAAGGGTATTACTTTTAAAATAAACATATAAATTCATATTTTACAAGCATTTTGATATCGATTTTGCAGTAGGCAGCCATTTAATGTCACTCTTGCGCATCGATCTGTTCATGATTGCCGAATAGTAATGGAATTATTGATTTAATTTGATAAAGCTGCAACCTTTAGCTACATTTTAAGGGGTTTTTATTAAGGTAACCATACGCGTTTGGATTTTAAGCTAGGTTTTAAGGGTATTACTTTTAAAATAAACATATAAATTCATATTTTACAAGCATTTTGATATCGATTTTGCAGTAGGCAGCCATTTAATGTCACTCTTGCGCATCGATCTGTTCATGATTGCCGAATAGTAATGGAATTATTGATTTAATTTGATAAAGCTGCAACCTTTAGCTACATTTTAAGGGGTTTTTATTAAGGTAACCATACGCGTTTGGATTTTAAGCTAGGTTTTAAGGGTATTACTTTTAAAATAAACATATAAATTCATATTTTACAAGCATTTTGATATCGATTTTGCAGTAGGCAGCCATTTAATGTCACTCTTGCGCATCGATCTGTTCATGATTGCCGAATAGTAATGGAATTATTGATTTAATTTGATAAAGCTGCAACCTTTAGCTACATTTTAAGGGGTTTTTATTAAGGTAACCATACGCGTTTGGATTTTAAGCTAGGTTTTAAGGGTATTACTTTTAAAATAAACATATAAATTCATATTTTACAAGCATTTTGATATCGATTTTGCAGTAGGCAGCCATTTAATGTCACTCTTGCGCATCGATCTGTTCATGATTGCCGAATAGTAATGGAATTATTGATTTAATTTGATAAAGCTGCAACCTTTAGCTACATTTTAAGGGGTTTTTATTAAGGTAACCATACGCGTTTGGATTTTAAGCTAGGTTTTAAGGGTATTACTTTTAAAATAAACATATAAATTCATATTTTACAAGCATTTTGATATCGATTTTGCAGTAGGCAGCCATTTAATGTCACTCTTGCGCATCGATCTGTTCATGATTGCCGAATAGTAATGGAATTATTGATTTAATTTGATAAAGCTGCAACCTTTAGCTACATTTTAAGGGGTTTTTATTAAGGTAACCATACGCGTTTGGATTTTAAGCTAGGTTTTAAGGGTATTACTTTTAAAATAAACATATAAATTCATATTTTACAAGCATTTTGATATCGATTTTGCAGTAGGCAGCCATTTAATGTCACTCTTGCGCATCGATCTGTTCATGATTGCCGAATAGTAATGGAATTATTGATTTAATTTGATAAAGCTGCAACCTTTAGCTACATTTTAAGGGGTTTTTATTAAGGTAACCATACGCGTTTGGATTTTAAGCTAGGTTTTAAGGGTATTACTTTTAAAATAAACATATAAATTCATATTTTACAAGCATTTTGATATCGATTTTGCAGTAGGCAGCCATTTAATGTCACTCTTGCGCATCGATCTGTTCATGATTGCCGAATAGTAATGGAATTATTGATTTAATTTGATAAAGCTGCAACCTTTAGCTACATTTTAAGGGGTTTTTATTAAGGTAACCATACGCGTTTGGATTTTAAGCTAGGTTTTAAGGGTATTACTTTTAAAATAAACATATAAATTCATATTTTACAAGCATTTTGATATCGATTTTGCAGTAGGCAGCCATTTAATGTCACTCTTGCGCATCGATCTGTTCATGATTGCCGAATAGTAATGGAATTATTGATTTAATTTGATAAAGCTGCAACCTTTAGCTACATTTTAAGGGGTTTTTATTAAGGTAACCATACGCGTTTGGATTTTAAGCTAGGTTTTAAGGGTATTACTTTTAAAATAAACATATAAATTCATATTTTACAAGCATTTTGATATCGATTTTGCAGTAGGCAGCCATTTAATGTCACTCTTGCGCATCGATCTGTTCATGATTGCCGAATAGTAATGGAATTATTGATTTAATTTGATAAAGCTGCAACCTTTAGCTACATTTTAAGGGGTTTTTATTAAGGTAACCATACGCGTTTGGATTTTAAGCTAGGTTTTAAGGGTATTACTTTTAAAATAAACATATAAATTCATATTTTACAAGCATTTTGATATCGATTTTGCAGTAGGCAGCCATTTAATGTCACTCTTGCGCATCGATCTGTTCATGATTGCCGAATAGTAATGGAATTATTGATTTAATTTGATAAAGCTGCAACCTTTAGCTACATTTTAAGGGGTTTTTATTAAGGTAACCATACGCGTTTGGATTTTAAGCTAGGTTTTAAGGGTATTACTTTTAAAATAAACATATAAATTCATATTTTACAAGCATTTTGATATCGATTTTGCAGTAGGCAGCCATTTAATGTCACTCTTGCGCATCGATCTGTTCATGATTGCCGAATAGTAATGGAATTATTGATTTAATTTGATAAAGCTGCAACCTTTAGCTACATTTTAAGGGGTTTTTATTAAGGTAACCATACGCGTTTGGATTTTAAGCTAGGTTTTAAGGGTATTACTTTTAAAATAAACATATAAATTCATATTTTACAAGCATTTTGATATCGATTTTGCAGTAGGCAGCCATTTAATGTCACTCTTGCGCATCGATCTGTTCATGATTGCCGAATAGTAATGGAATTATTGATTTAATTTGATAAAGCTGCAACCTTTAGCTACATTTTAAGGGGTTTTTATTAAGGTAACCATACGCGTTTGGATTTTAAGCTAGGTTTTAAGGGTATTACTTTTAAAATAAACATATAAATTCATATTTTACAAGCATTTTGATATCGATTTTGCAGTAGGCAGCCATTTAATGTCACTCTTGCGCATCGATCTGTTCATGATTGCCGAATAGTAATGGAATTATTGATTTAATTTGATAAAGCTGCAACCTTTAGCTACATTTTAAGGGGTTTTTATTAAGGTAACCATACGCGTTTGGATTTTAAGCTAGGTTTTAAGGGTATTACTTTTAAAATAAACATATAAATTCATATTTTACAAGCATTTTGATATCGATTTTGCAGTAGGCAGCCATTTAATGTCACTCTTGCGCATCGATCTGTTCATGATTGCCGAATAGTAATGGAATTATTGATTTAATTTGATAAAGCTGCAACCTTTAGCTACATTTTAAGGGGTTTTTATTAAGGTAACCATACGCGTTTGGATTTTAAGCTAGGTTTTAAGGGTATTACTTTTAAAATAAACATATAAATTCATATTTTACAAGCATTTTGATATCGATTTTGCAGTAGGCAGCCATTTAATGTCACTCTTGCGCATCGATCTGTTCATGATTGCCGAATAGTAATGGAATTATTGATTTAATTTGATAAAGCTGCAACCTTTAGCTACATTTTAAGGGGTTTTTATTAAGGTAACCATACGCGTTTGGATTTTAAGCTAGGTTTTAAGGGTATTACTTTTAAAATAAACATATAAATTCATATTTTACAAGCATTTTGATATCGATTTTGCAGTAGGCAGCCATTTAATGTCACTCTTGCGCATCGATCTGTTCATGATTGCCGAATAGTAATGGAATTATTGATTTAATTTGATAAAGCTGCAACCTTTAGCTACATTTTAAGGGGTTTTTATTAAGGTAACCATACGCGTTTGGATTTTAAGCTAGGTTTTAAGGGTATTACTTTTAAAATAAACATATAAATTCATATTTTACAAGCATTTTGATATCGATTTTGCAGTAGGCAGCCATTTAATGTCACTCTTGCGCATCGATCTGTTCATGATTGCCGAATAGTAATGGAATTATTGATTTAATTTGATAAAACTGCAACCTTTAGCTAAATTTTCACAATTAGCAAGTTTGCTGTCGTAAGGTACTAGTGTAGGATACGTCCGGAAGGGAAGATAAATAGACCCAATGAATGGAAGACGGTCGAGGTACACAGAGACGACAGACTAAGATAGAATACACAAGACTCCAGCTAGGTTTTAAGGGTATTACTTTTAAAATAAACATATAAATTCATATTTTACAAGCATTTTGATATCGATTTTGCAGTAGGCAGCCATTTAATGTCACTCTTGCGCATCGATCTGTTCATGAAACATATAAATTCATATTTTACAAGCATTTTGATATCGATTTTGCAGTAGGCAGCCATTTACTGTCACTCTTGCGCATCGATCTGTTCATGATTGCCGAATAGTAATGGAATTATTGATTTAATTTGATAAAGCTGCAACCTTTAGCTACATTTTAAGGGGTTTTTATTAAGGTAACCATACGCGTTTGGATTTTAAGCTAGGTTTTAAGGGTATTACTTTTAAAATAAACATATAAATTCATATTTTACAAGCATTTTGATATCGATTTTGCAGTAGGCAGCCGTTTAATGTCACTCTTGCGCATCGATCTGTTCATGATTGCCGAATAGTAATGGAATTATTGATTTAATTTGATAAAGCTGCAACCTTTAGCTACATTTTAAGGGGTTTTTATTAAGGTAACCATACGCGTTTGGATTTTAAGCTAGGTTTTAAGGGTATTACTTTTAAAATAAACATATAAATTCATATTTTACAAGCATTTTGATATCGATTTTGCAGTAGGCAGCCATTTAATGTCACTCTTGCGCATCGATCTGTTCATGATTGCCGAATAGTAATGGAATTATTGATTTAATTTGATAAAGCTGCAACCTTTAGCTACATTTTAAGGGGTTTTTATTAAGGTAACCATACGCGTTTGGATTTTAAGCTAGGTTTTAAGGGTATTACTTTTAAAATAAACATATAAATTCATATTTTACAAGCATTTTGATATCGATTTTGCAGTAGGCAGCCATTTAATGTCACTCTTGCGCATCGATCTGTTCATGATTGCCGAATAGTAATGGAATTATTGATTTAATTTGATAAAGCTGCAACCTTTAGCTACATTTTAAGGGGTTTTTATTAAGGTAACCATACGCGTTTGGATTTTAAGCTAGGTTTTAAGGGTATTACTTTTAAAATAAACATATAAATTCATATTTTACAAGCATTTTGATATCGATTTTGCAGTAGGCAGCCATTTAATGTCACTCTTGCGCATCGATCTGTTCATGATTGCCGAATAGTAATGGAATTATTGATTTAATTTGATAAAGCTGCAACCTTTAGCTACATTTTAAGGGGTTTTTATTAAGGTAACCATACGCGTTTGGATTTTAAGCTAGGTTTTAAGGGTATTACTTTTAAAATAAACATATAAATTCATATTTTACAAGCATTTTGATATCGATTTTGCAGTAGGCAGCCATTTAATGTCACTCTTGCGCATCGATCTGTTCATGATTGCCGAATAGTAATGGAATTATTGATTTAATTTGATAAAGCTGCAACCTTTAGCTACATTTTAAGGGGTTTTTATTAAGGTAACCATACGCGTTTGGATTTTAAGCTAGGTTTTAAGGGTATTACTTTTAAAATAAACATATAAATTCATATTTTACAAGCATTTTGATATCGATTTTGCAGTAGGCAGCCATTTAATGTCACTCTTGCGCATCGATCTGTTCATGATTGCCGAATAGTAATGGAATTATTGATTTAATTTGATAAAGCTGCAACCTTTAGCTACATTTTAAGGGGTTTTTATTAAGGTAACCATACGCGTTTGGATTTTAAGCTAGGTTTTAAGGGTATTACTTTTAAAATAAACATATAAATTCATATTTTACAAGCATTTTGATATCGATTTTGCAGTAGGCAGCCATTTAATGTCACTCTTGCGCATCGATCTGTTCATGATTGCCGAATAGTAATGGAATTATTGATTTAATTTGATAAAGCTGCAACCTTTAGCTACATTTTAAGGGGTTTTTATTAAGGTAACCATACGCGTTTGGATTTTAAGCTAGGTTTTAAGGGTATTACTTTTAAAATAAACATATAAATTCATATTTTACAAGCATTTTGATATCGATTTTGCAGTAGGCAGCCATTTAATGTCACTCTTGCGCATCGATCTGTTCATGATTGCCGAATAGTAATGGAATTATTGATTTAATTTGATAAAGCTGCAACCTTTAGCTACATTTTAAGGGGTTTTTATTAAGGTAACCATACGCGTTTGGATTTTAAGCTAGGTTTTAAGGGTATTACTTTTAAAATAAACATATAAATTCATATTTTACAAGCATTTTGATATCGATTTTGCAGTAGGCAGCCATTTAATGTCACTCTTGCGCATCGATCTGTTCATGATTGCCGAATAGTAATGGAATTATTGATTTAATTTGATAAAGCTGCAACCTTTAGCTACATTTTAAGGGGTTTTTATTAAGGTAACCATACGCGTTTGGATTTTAAGCTAGGTTTTAAGGGTATTACTTTTAAAATAAACATATAAATTCATATTTTACAAGCATTTTGATATCGATTTTGCAGTAGGCAGCCATTTAATGTCACTCTTGCGCATCGATCTGTTCATGATTGCCGAATAGTAATGGAATTATTGATTTAATTTGATAAAGCTGCAACCTTTAGCTACATTTTAAGGGGTTTTTATTAAGGTAACCATACGCGTTTGGATTTTAAGCTAGGTTTTAAGGGTATTACTTTTAAAATAAACATATAAATTCATATTTTACAAGCATTTTGATATCGATTTTGCAGTAGGCAGCCATTTAATGTCACTCTTGCGCATCGATCTGTTCATGATTGCCGAATAGTAATGGAATTATTGATTTAATTTGATAAAGCTGCAACCTTTAGCTACATTTTAAGGGGTTTTTATTAAGGTAACCATACGCGTTTGGATTTTAAGCTAGGTTTTAAGGGTATTACTTTTAAAATAAACATATAAATTCATATTTTACAAGCATTTTGATATCGATTTTGCAGTAGGCAGCCATTTAATGTCACTCTTGCGCATCGATCTGTTCATGATTGCCGAATAGTAATGGAATTATTGATTTAATTTGATAAAGCTGCAACCTTTAGCTACATTTTAAGGGGTTTTTATTAAGGTAACCATACGCGTTTGGATTTTAAGCTAGGTTTTAAGGGTATTACTTTTAAAATAAACATATAAATTCATATTTTACAAGCATTTTGATATCGATTTTGCAGTAGGCAGCCATTTAATGTCACTCTTGCGCATCGATCTGTTCATGATTGCCGAATAGTAATGGAATTATTGATTTAATTTGATAAAGCTGCAACCTTTAGCTACATTTTAAGGGGTTTTTATTAAGGTAACCATACGCGTTTGGATTTTAAGCTAGGTTTTAAGGGTATTACTTTTAAAATAAACATATAAATTCATATTTTACAAGCATTTTGATATCGATTTTGCAGTAGGCAGCCATTTAATGTCACTCTTGCGCATCGATCTGTTCATGATTGCCGAATAGTAATGGAATTATTGATTTAATTTGATAAAGCTGCAACCTTTAGCTACATTTTAAGGGGTTTTTATTAAGGTAACCATACGCGTTTGGATTTTAAGCTAGGTTTTAAGGGTATTACTTTTAAAATAAACATATAAATTCATATTTTACAAGCATTTTGATATCGATTTTGCAGTAGGCAGCCATTTAATGTCACTCTTGCGCATCGATCTGTTCATGATTGCCGAATAGTAATGGAATTATTGATTTAATTTGATAAAGCTGCAACCTTTAGCTACATTTTAAGGGGTTTTTATTAAGGTAACCATACGCGTTTGGATTTTAAGCTAGGTTTTAAGGGTATTACTTTTAAAATAAACATATAAATTCATATTTTACAAGCATTTTGATATCGATTTTGCAGTAGGCAGCCATTTAATGTCACTCTTGCGCATCGATCTGTTCATGATTGCCGAATAGTAATGGAATTATTGATTTAATTTGATAAAGCTGCAACCTTTAGCTACATTTTAAGGGGTTTTTATTAAGGTAACCATACGCGTTTGGATTTTAAGCTAGGTTTTAAGGGTATTACTTTTAAAATAAACATATAAATTCATATTTTACAAGCATTTTGATATCGATTTTGCAGTAGGCAGCCATTTAATGTCACTCTTGCGCATCGATCTGTTCATGATTGCCGAATAGTAATGGAATTATTGATTTAATTTGATAAAGCTGCAACCTTTAGCTACATTTTAAGGGGTTTTTATTAAGGTAACCATACGCGTTTGGATTTTAAGCTAGGTTTTAAGGGTATTACTTTTAAAATAAACATATAAATTCATATTTTACAAGCATTTTGATATCGATTTTGCAGTAGGCAGCCATTTAATGTCACTCTTGCGCATCGATCTGTTCATGATTGCCGAATAGTAATGGAATTATTGATTTAATTTGATAAAGCTGCAACCTTTAGCTACATTTTAAGGGGTTTTTATTAAGGTAACCATACGCGTTTGGATTTTAAGCTAGGTTTTAAGGGTATTACTTTTAAAATAAACATATAAATTCATATTTTACAAGCATTTTGATATCGATTTTGCAGTAGGCAGCCATTTAATGTCACTCTTGCGCATCGATCTGTTCATGATTGCCGAATAGTAATGGAATTATTGATTTAATTTGATAAAGCTGCAACCTTTAGCTACATTTTAAGGGGTTTTTATTAAGGTAACCATACGCGTTTGGATTTTAAGCTAGGTTTTAAGGGTATTACTTTTAAAATAAACATATAAATTCATATTTTACAAGCATTTTGATATCGATTTTGCAGTAGGCAGCCATTTAATGTCACTCTTGCGCATCGATCTGTTCATGATTGCCGAATAGTAATGGAATTATTGATTTAATTTGATAAAGCTGCAACCTTTAGCTACATTTTAAGGGGTTTTTATTAAGGTAACCATACGCGTTTGGATTTTAAGCTAGGTTTTAAGGGTATTACTTTTAAAATAAACATATAAATTCATATTTTACAAGCATTTTGATATCGATTTTGCAGTAGGCAGCCATTTAATGTCACTCTTGCGCATCGATCTGTTCATGATTGCCGAATAGTAATGGAATTATTGATTTAATTTGATAAAGCTGCAACCTTTAGCTACATTTTAAGGGGTTTTTATTAAGGTAACCATACGCGTTTGGATTTTAAGCTAGGTTTTAAGGGTATTACTTTTAAAATAAACATATAAATTCATATTTTACAAGCATTTTGATATCGATTTTGCAGTAGGCAGCCATTTAATGTCACTCTTGCGCATCGATCTGTTCATGATTGCCGAATAGTAATGGAATTATTGATTTAATTTGATAAAGCTGCAACCTTTAGCTACATTTTAAGGGGTTTTTATTAAGGTAACCATACGCGTTTGGATTTTAAGCTAGGTTTTAAGGGTATTACTTTTAAAATAAACATATAAATTCATATTTTACAAGCATTTTGATATCGATTTTGCAGTAGGCAGCCATTTAATGTCACTCTTGCGCATCGATCTGTTCATGATTGCCGAATAGTAATGGAATTATTGATTTAATTTGATAAAGCTGCAACCTTTAGCTACATTTTAAGGGGTTTTTATTAAGGTAACCATACGCGTTTGGATTTTAAGCTAGGTTTTAAGGGTATTACTTTTAAAATAAACATATAAATTCATATTTTACAAGCATTTTGATATCGATTTTGCAGTAGGCAGCCATTTAATGTCACTCTTGCGCATCGATCTGTTCATGATTGCCGAATAGTAATGGAATTATTGATTTAATTTGATAAAGCTGCAACCTTTAGCTACATTTTAAGGGGTTTTTATTAAGGTAACCATACGCGTTTGGATTTTAAGCTAGGTTTTAAGGGTATTACTTTTAAAATAAACATATAAATTCATATTTTACAAGCATTTTGATATCGATTTTGCAGTAGGCAGCCATTTAATGTCACTCTTGCGCATCGATCTGTTCATGATTGCCGAATAGTAATGGAATTATTGATTTAATTTGATAAAGCTGCAACCTTTAGCTACATTTTAAGGGGTTTTTATTAAGGTAACCATACGCGTTTGGATTTTAAGCTAGGTTTTAAGGGTATTACTTTTAAAATAAACATATAAATTCATATTTTACAAGCATTTTGATATCGATTTTGCAGTAGGCAGCCATTTAATGTCACTCTTGCGCATCGATCTGTTCATGATTGCCGAATAGTAATGGAATTATTGATTTAATTTGATAAAGCTGCAACCTTTAGCTACATTTTAAGGGGTTTTTATTAAGGTAACCATACGCGTTTGGATTTTAAGCTAGGTTTTAAGGGTATTACTTTTAAAATAAACATATAAATTCATATTTTACAAGCATTTTGATATCGATTTTGCAGTAGGCAGCCATTTAATGTCACTCTTGCGCATCGATCTGTTCATGATTGCCGAATAGTAATGGAATTATTGATTTAATTTGATAAAGCTGCAACCTTTAGCTACATTTTAAGGGGTTTTTATTAAGGTAACCATACGCGTTTGGATTTTAAGCTAGGTTTTAAGGGTATTACTTTTAAAATAAACATATAAATTCATATTTTACAAGCATTTTGATATCGATTTTGCAGTAGGCAGCCATTTAATGTCACTCTTGCGCATCGATCTGTTCATGATTGCCGAATAGTAATGGAATTATTGATTTAATTTGATAAAGCTGCAACCTTTAGCTACATTTTAAGGGGTTTTTATTAAGGTAACCATACGCGTTTGGATTTTAAGCTAGGTTTTAAGGGTATTACTTTTAAAATAAACATATAAATTCATATTTTACAAGCATTTTGATATCGATTTTGCAGTAGGCAGCCATTTAATGTCACTCTTGCGCATCGATCTGTTCATGATTGCCGAATAGTAATGGAATTATTGATTTAATTTGATAAAGCTGCAACCTTTAGCTACATTTTAAGGGGTTTTTATTAAGGTAACCATACGCGTTTGGATTTTAAGCTAGGTTTTAAGGGTATTACTTTTAAAATAAACATATAAATTCATATTTTACAAGCATTTTGATATCGATTTTGCAGTAGGCAGCCATTTAATGTCACTCTTGCGCATCGATCTGTTCATGATTGCCGAATAGTAATGGAATTATTGATTTAATTTGATAAAGCTGCAACCTTTAGCTACATTTTAAGGGGTTTTTATTAAGGTAACCATACGCGTTTGGATTTTAAGCTAGGTTTTAAGGGTATTACTTTTAAAATAAACATATAAATTCATATTTTACAAGCATTTTGATATCGATTTTGCAGTAGGCAGCCATTTAATGTCACTCTTGCGCATCGATCTGTTCATGATTGCCGAATAGTAATGGAATTATTGATTTAATTTGATAAAGCTGCAACCTTTAGCTACATTTTAAGGGGTTTTTATTAAGGTAACCATACGCGTTTGGATTTTAAGCTAGGTTTTAAGGGTATTACTTTTAAAATAAACATATAAATTCATATTTTACAAGCATTTTGATATCGATTTTGCAGTAGGCAGCCATTTAATGTCACTCTTGCGCATCGATCTGTTCATGATTGCCGAATAGTAATGGAATTATTGATTTAATTTGATAAAGCTGCAACCTTTAGCTACATTTTAAGGGGTTTTTATTAAGGTAACCATACGCGTTTGGATTTTAAGCTAGGTTTTAAGGGTATTACTTTTAAAATAAACATATAAATTAATATTTTACAAGCATTTTGATATCGATTTTGCAGTAGGCAGCCATTTAATGTCACTCTTGCGCATCGATCTGTTCATGATTGCCGAATAGTAATGGAATTATTGATTTAATTTGATAAAGCTGCAACCTTTAGCTACATTTTAAGGGGTTTTTATTAAGGTAACCATACGCGTTTGGATTTTAAGCTAGGTTTTAAGGGTATTACTTTTAAAATAAACATATAAATTCATATTTTACAAGCATTTTGATATCGATTTTGCAGTAGGCAGCCATTTAATGTCACTCTTGCGCATCGATCTGTTCATGATTGCCGAATAGTAATGGAATTATTGATTTAATTTGATAAAGCTGCAACCTTTAGCTACATTTTAAGGGGTTTTTATTAAGGTAACCATACGCGTTTGGATTTTAAGCTAGGTTTTAAGGGTATTACTTTTAAAATAAACATATAAATTCATATTTTACAAGCATTTTGATATCGATTTTGCAGTAGGCAGCCATTTAATGTCACTCTTGCGCATCGATCTGTTCATGATTGCCGAATAGTAATGGAATTATTGATTTAATTTGATAAAGCTGCAACCTTTAGCTACATTTTAAGGGGTTTTTATTAAGGTAACCATACGCGTTTGGATTTTAAGCTAGGTTTTAAGGGTATTACTTTTAAAATAAACATATAAATTCATATTTTACAAGCATTTTGATATCGATTTTGCAGTAGGCAGCCATTTAATGTCACTCTTGCGCATCGATCTGTTCATGATTGCCGAATAGTAATGGAATTATTGATTTAATTTGATAAAGCTGCAACCTTTAGCTACATTTTAAGGGGTTTTTATTAAGGTAACCATACGCGTTTGGATTTTAAGCTAGGTTTTAAGGGTATTACTTTTAAAATAAACATATAAATTCATATTTTACAAGCATTTTGATATCGATTTTGCAGTAGGCAGCCATTTAATGTCACTCTTGCGCATCGATCTGTTCATGATTGCCGAATAGTAATGGAATTATTGATTTAATTTGATAAAGCTGCAACCTTTAGCTACATTTTAAGGGGTTTTTATTAAGGTAACCATACGCGTTTGGATTTTAAGCTAGGTTTTAAGGGTATTACTTTTAAAATAAACATATAAATTCATATTTTACAAGCATTTTGATATCGATTTTGCAGTAGGCAGCCATTTAATGTCACTCTTGCGCATCGATCTGTTCATGATTGCCGAATAGTAATGGAATTATTGATTTAATTTGATAAAGCTGCAACCTTTAGCTACATTTTAAGGGGTTTTTATTAAGGTAACCATACGCGTTTGGATTTTAAGCTAGGTTTTAAGGGTATTACTTTTAAAATAAACATATAAATTCATATTTTACAAGCATTTTGATATCGATTTTGCAGTAGGCAGCCATTTAATGTCACTCTTGCGCATCGATCTGTTCATGATTGCCGAATAGTAATGGAATTATTGATTTAATTTGATAAAGCTGCAACCTTTAGCTACATTTTAAGGGTTTTTATTAAGGTAACCATACGCGTTTGGATTTTAAGCTAGGTTTTAAGGGTATTACTTTTAAAATAAACATATAAATTCATATTTTACAAGCATTTTGATATCGATTTTGCAGTAGGCAGCCATTTAATGTCACTCTTGCGCACGATCTGTTCATGATTGCCGAATAGTAATGGAATTATTGATTTAATTTGATAAAGCTGCAACCTTTAGCTACATTTTAAGGGGTTTTTATTAAGGTAACCATACGCGTTTGGATTTTAAGCTAGGTTTTAAGGGTATTACTTTTAAAATAAACATATAAATTCATATTTTACAAGCATTTTGATATCGATTTTGCAGTAGGCAGCCATTTAATGTCACTCTTGCGCATCGATCTGTTCATGATTGCCGAATAGTAATGGAATTATTGATTTAATTTGATAAAGCTGCAACCTTTAGCTACATTTTAAGGGGTTTTTATTAAGGTAACCATACGCGTTTGGATTTTAAGCTAGGTTTTAAGGGTATTACTTTTAAAATAAACATATAAATTCATATTTTACAAGCATTTTGATATCGATTTTGCAGTAGGCAGCCATTTAATGTCACTCTTGCGCATCGATCTGTTCATGATTGCCGAATAGTAATGGAATTATTGATTTAATTTGATAAAGCTGCAACCTTTAGCTACATTTTATGGGGTTTTTATTAAGGTAACCATACGCGTTTGGATTTTAAGCTAGGTTTTAAGGGTATTACTTTTAAAATAAACATATAAATTCATATTTTACAAGCATTTTGATATCGATTTTGCAGTAGGCAGCCATTTAATGTCACTCTTGCGCACGATCTGTTCATGATTGCCGAATAGTAATGGAATTATTGATTTAATTTGATAAAGCTGCAACCTTTAGCTACATTTTAAGGGGTTTTTATTAAGGTAACCATACGCGTTTGGATTTTAAGCTAGGTTTTAAGGGTATTACTTTTAAAATAAACATATAAATTCATATTTTACAAGCATTTTGATATCGATTTTGCAGTAGGCAGCCATTTAATGTCACTCTTGCGCATCGATCTGTTCATGATTGCCGAATAGTAATGGAATTATTGATTTAATTTGATAAAGCTGCAACCTTTAGCTACATTTTAAGGGGTTTTTATTAAGGTAACCATACGCGTTTGGATTTTAAGCTAGGTTTTAAGGGTATTACTTTTAAAATAAACATATAAATTCATATTTTACAAGCATTTTGATATCGATTTTGCAGTAGGCAGCCATTTAATGTCACTCTTGCGCATCGATCTGTTCATGATTGCCGAATAGTAATGGAATTATTGATTTAATTTGATAAAGCTGCAACCTTTAGCTACATTTTAAGGGGTTTTTATTAAGGTAACCATACGCGTTTGGATTTTAAGCTAGGTTTTAAGGGTATTACTTTTAAAATAAACATATAAATTCATATTTTACAAGCATTTTGATATCGATTTTGCAGTAGGCAGCCATTTAATGTCACTCTTGCGCATCGATCTGTTCATGATTGCCGAATAGTAATGGAATTATTGATTTAATTTGATAAAGCTGCAACCTTTAGCTACATTTTAAGGGGTTTTTATTAAGGTAACCATACGCGTTTGGATTTTAAGCTAGGTTTTAAGGGTATTACTTTTAAAATAAACATATAAATTCATATTTTACAAGCATTTTGATATCGATTTTGCAGTAGGCAGCCATTTAATGTCACTCTTGCGCATCGATCTGTTCATGATTGCCGAATAGTAATGGAATTATTGATTTAATTTGATAAAGCTGCAACCTTTAGCTACATTTTAAGGGGTTTTTATTAAGGTAACCATACGCGTTTGGATTTTAAGCTAGGTTTTAAGGGTATTACTTTTAAAATAAACATTTAAATTCATATTTTACAAGCATTTTGATATCGATTTTGCAGTAGGCAGCCATTTAATGTCACTCTTGCGCATCGATCTGTTCATGATTGCCGAATAGTAATGGAATTATTGATTTAATTTGATAAAGCTGCAACCTTTAGCTACATTTTAAGGGGTTTTTATTAAGGTAACCATACGCGTTTGGATTTTAAGCTAGGTTTTAAGGGTATTACTTTTAAAATAAACATATAAATTCATATTTTACAAGCATTTTGATATCGATTTTGCAGTAGGCAGCCATTTAATGTCACTCTTGCGCATCGATCTGTTCATGATTGCCGAATAGTAATGGAATTATTGATTTAATTTGATAAAGCTGCAACCTTTAGCTACATTTTAAGGGGTTTTTATTAAGGTAACCATACGCGTTTGGATTTTAAGCTAGGTTTTAAGGGTATTACTTTTAAAATAAACATATAAATTCATATTTTACAAGCATTTTGATATCGATTTTGCAGTAGGCAGCCATTTAATGTCACTCTTGCGCATCGATCTGTTCATGATTGCCGAATAGTAATGGAATTATTGATTTAATTTGATAAAGCTGCAACCTTTAGCTACATTTTAAGGGGTTTTTATTAAGGTAACCATACGCGTTTGGATTTTAAGCTAGGTTTTAAGGGTATTACTTTTAAAATAAACATATAAATTCATATTTTACAAGCATTTTGATATCGATTTTGCAGTAGGCAGCCATTTAATGTCACTCTTGCGCATCGATCTGTTCATGATTGCCGAATAGTAATGGAATTATTGATTTAATTTGATAAAGCTGCAACCTTTAGCTACATTTTAAGGGGTTTTTATTAAGGTAACCATACGCGTTTGGATTTTAAGCTAGGTTTTAAGGGTATTACTTTTAAAATAAACATATAAATTCATATTTTACAAGCATTTTGATATCGATTTTGCAGTAGGCAGCCATTTAATGTCACTCTTGCGCATCGATCTGTTCATGATTGCCGAATAGTAATGGAATTATTGATTTAATTTGATAAAGCTGCAACCTTTAGCTACATTTTAAGGGGTTTTTATTAAGGTAACCATACGCGTTTGGATTTTAAGCTAGGTTTTAAGGGTATTACTTTTAAAATAAACATATAAATTCATATTTTACAAGCATTTTGATATCGATTTTGCAGTAGGCAGCCATTTAATGTCACTCTTGCGCATCGATCTGTTCATGATTGCCGAATAGTAATGGAATTATTGATTTAATTTGATAAAGCTGCAACCTTTAGCTACATTTTAAGGGGTTTTTATTAAGGTAACCATACGCGTTTGGATTTTAAGCTAGGTTTTAAGGGTATTACTTTTAAAATAAACATATAAATTCATATTTTACAAGCATTTTGATATCGATTTTGCAGTAGGCAGCCATTTAATGTCACTCTTGCGCATCGATCTGTTCATGATTGCCGAATAGTAATGGAATTATTGATTTAATTTGATAAAGCTGCAACCTTTAGCTACATTTTAAGGGGTTTTTATTAAGGTAACCATACGCGTTTGGATTTTAAGCTAGGTTTTAAGGGTATTACTTTTAAAATAAACATATAAATTCATATTGTAACGATAAGACAGTCTGTCGCTGTGCAAAGCAACCCTGTCGCTACGCGCCGTGCTATAATTCAATCTGGCAATGACGGCCGCGATAATAAGGGAAACTTCTAGTCCAACCTGGCAATGATGGAAACTTCTAGTCCAACCTGGCAATGATGGAAACTTCTAGTCCAACCTGGCAATGATGGTCGCGATCGTCATGGAAACCGTCAGTCCACGCCAGATCCAGCCGGACAACGACATTGCGATCCAGGCAATAAGCTCTGAGCCACCGGGCAGGCCACGGGTGGTCTCCTCGAAAGTTGTATGCTGGGTATGTGGCAAGCAGGGCCACATATCACGAGACTGCCGCCAACGAGAGAGGCGTTCCCGTTCTCGATCGCAATCGCCTGAAGCGAGGAATACTGATAATCGAGGCCCAGCCAACAAGCGCAGGGCTGAGGACGGCGAGTCGTTAAACTAAAACGGGTCAGCCCAAAGGGGCGTGAGCTGATCCCCACAATCTGCCGCCCCACCGTCCTTGTCTCACAGCTGAAACGACAGCCCAGCAGCTTGACAATTGAAGGAAGGATAGATGGGAAGCTGTTCGTGTTGACATTGGATACTGGAGCGTCATATTCGATCATAAAAAGGAAGCTGCTGAGGAACTGGGAACCGCTGCATGGCATACAGCTGCGGACTGCGACTGGCGAGCGCGCGCCGGTAAGAGGGAAAGTTACAAAAACGATTACTATCGGCACCAGCAGCCTGGAACATGAGTTCATCGTCGCGGATATAATGGACGACGTGATTATCGGCGTGGATTTCATGATTAGGCACGGTTTTACGCTGGACCTGAAAGGACATGTGCTGAGATATGCCAACGTTGAATTCCCGCTGCACACCGGCTATGAGCGAAGCGTGGCGGTAAAGAAGGTTGTATCGTGTCAACACCAGAGGATACCAGCGAATTCTGAGGCGATTGTGTGGGCAAAGGTGGACGAGGACGAGCGGACGAGTCGGCTGTGGGTTGTAGAAGCACCGAAACAAGGACACGACAACATCATCATCGGACGTACATTAGTGGAACCTAGGAATGGCAGAATACCGGTCAGAATACTGAACCCCCTGAATGCACCCAGATATGTCGGGAAAGGTGAGGTAATTGGCGACTGTAAGGAAGCTGTAGCAGTGGTCAATTGCGAGAGTAGCCCGCCGGGAGATAATAAGAAGAGCGGTTTTAATATGGACGCCATACCGCAGGAGAACCAGTGGAGCAGCGAGTTGACGGCCAAGCAGAAACAGAAGGCAAGGTCACTCCTGCAGCACTATGGGGCAATATTTGCGGCAGAGGCAGGCGGAAGAACAGCCATAGTGAAGCACAACATCGACACCGGAAGTGCAAAACCGATTCGCCAACCGCCAAGACGAGTTCCTCTGGCCAAGAGGGAAGAGGTCACAAACTTGATCGAAAACATGCGGAAAGAAAAGGTCATAGAGCCTTCTTCGGGCCCCTGGTGTTCGCCGGTCGTGCTAGTCAAGAAAAAGGATGGCAGTACCCGGTTTTGTGTGGACTATCGGAAGCTCAATGATGTGACCAAGAAGGACAGTTATCCACTACCGCGGATCGATGACACCCTGGACACGCTGTCAGGCACACAGTGGTTCTCCACGCTCGACTTACGCAGCGGCTATTGGCAGGTAGAGCTTGCAGACAAGGACAAGGAGAAGACGGCTTTCAGTGTGGGCGATGGTTTGTGGCAGTTCACCGTCATGCCGTTTGGACTCTGCAACGCACCAGCAACATTCGAGCGGCTAATGGAACGCGTGCTAAAGGGGCTGCATTGGCAGACGTGCCTGGTGTACCTCGACGACATAATCGTGATGGGTAAAAGCTTCGACGACCACCTGGGAAAGCTAAAGGAGGTATTCGAGCGGATACAAAAAGCTGGGCTTAAACTCAACCCGAAGAAGTGCTCGCTGTTCCAAAAAGAGGTCAAGTATCTGGGTCATACGGTTTCTGCCCGCGGAGTACATACGGATGAAGGCAAAATCACGGCGGTGAAGGAGTGGCCCCGGCCACGCAATCTACACGAACTCCGCAGCTTCCTGGGTCTGTGCACATACTACCGCCGATTTGTTCCGGGATTCGCGAACATAGCCAGCAGCTTGCACAAACTGACGAAAAAGAGCCAAGCCTTCGAGTGGAACGAAGAGCAGGAGCAGGCTTTTGTGCGTCTGAAGGAAAAACTGTGCACTGCTCCAATTCTGGCCTTCCCCGTGCCTGGAGAGATGTTTGTGCTGGATACGGATGCGAGCGGGCATAGTATTGGCGGTGTGCTATCACAGATAATAGACGGCCAAGAACAAGTGATAGCGTACTACAGTAGGATTCTGTCGAAACCGGAGCGCAACTACTGTGTGACACGGAGAGAACTGCTGGCGGTATTGGACTGCGTAAAACACTTCCACAAATATCTGTATGGACGAAGGTTTCGCCTGCGCACAGATCATGCGGCATTGAGATGGCTCCTGAACTTTAAAGATCCTGAAGGGCAATTGGCGCGGTGGATCGAGCGACTGCAGGGCTACGACTACACGATAGAGCATCGCAAGGGCAGTAGCCATGGAAATGCCGATGCCTTGTCACGCCGTCCGTGCGAAGTCGAATGCAGGCAGTGCTCGCGAGCCGAAAGCAAAGAACAGATAGTGGACGTCCGGTTGGTAAGCGTTATGCCAGAGGAAGAGTGGTCTGCGGAGAGGCTACAAAAGGACCAGCGCGAGGATGCGGATCTTGCAAAAATCGTCGAAGGCAAGGAGCAAGGCGCACGTCCAGACTGGCGGGAGATGGCCGGTGAAAGCCCGATCGCTAAGGCTTACTGGGCGCAGTGGGAAAGTCTGCGGCTGAGGGAAGGATGCCTGTATCGCGAATGGGAGAGCGCGGATGGTCGGGCCAGCAACTCCCTAATGGTAGTGCCGAAATGCAGAATCAACGAGGTCATCGAGGCATACCATAACGACTCCAGTGGAGGGCACCTGGGCATCACCAAAACCGTCGCCAAGATAAAAAGACGATTCTACTGGGTAGGATGCCAGGAATCTGTAGCCGAATGGATTAAGAGCTGTGACCGATGTGCAGTCGCGAAAGGTCCGACAAGAAAGTCTCGGGGCCGCATGCAGCAGTACAACGTGGGAGCGCCCTTCGAGCGGATTGCTATGGACGTCGCTGGCCCATTCCCAGTCAGCACTCAAGGCAACAAATATGTGCTGGTGGTAATGGATTACTTCAGCAAATGGCCCGAAGTGTACCCTATTCCTAACCAGGAGGCCACTACGATCTCGGAAAAGCTGGTAAACAACTGGGTAGCCAGGTTCGGAGTTCCGTTGGAGTTGCACTCAGATCAAGGCCGGAATTTCGAGTCTGCGGTATTCAAGGAAGTGTGTGAGCTGCTGGGGATAAGGAAAACTCGTACCACTCCTTTGCACCCACAGTCCGACGGCATGGTGGAACGTTTTAACCGGACACTGGAAGAATATCTGCGGAAGGTGGTAGGCAGGAATCAAAAGGATTGGGACACGCATATCCCCCTGTTCCTGATGGCGTATAGGTCAGCCCCGCACGACACGACATCACTCACTCCGGCCCGAGCAGTGTTCGGCACAGAGTTGCGGTTACCCGCTGACTTGAAGTTCGGGGTGGTCAGCACGACGGGAGGCGCTAGGACTGACTACGTGGTCAATAAGCGGGCGGAACTGGAGGAAATTCACCAGTTCATAAGGAGCCGCACCAAACTCGTCAGCGATAAGGCGAAAGCCCGATATGATCTGCGAGCCAACTCAGCAGGGTTCCAGGAAGGCGATCTGGTAATGCTCTACAACCCGCAGCGGAGGAAAGGGTTGTCTCCAAAACTGCAAACGTCATGGGAAGGACCTTACACAGTCGTGACTAGGATTAACGACGTGGTCTACAGGATTCAACGTTGCAGTAGTAAAGGCGCTAAGCTGAAGGTAGTCCATTTGGAGCGCCTGGCGCCTTATCACAGCGGAACCTCGGCACTTGTTCGGGTCGAACAAGTCTAAGTGGTGGGCAGTGTAACGATAAGACAGTCTGTCGCTGTGCAAAGCAACCCTGTCGCTACGCGCCGTGCTATAATTCAATCTGGCAATGACGGCCGCGATAATAAGGGAAACTTCTAGTCCAACCTGGCAATGATGGAAACTTCTAGTCCAACCTGGCAATGATGGAAACTTCTAGTCCAACCTGGCAATGATGGTCGCGATCGTCATGGAAACCGTCAGTCCACTCCAGAATGTGCGGGAACGATCTGCGCGATGGCCGGACAGGTATAAAAGGCAGCCGGGTGCTGCGCAGCGAGTCAGTCTGATTTTGACTAGCGGAGTTGCCACGCGGAATAATTAAGCGAATATTTAAGTGTAAAGACAGTGAAGTGTAAATCTGTTAAATAAAGTGACTGTTGGTTCTTATTGACTGCGTTTGAGGAACTAAGTGTGTTTGTTTATTTCAAATTGCACAATCCAGTGATTCGTACTAGCCCACTAGAACTGGTATTTTCGTAACAATATTTTACAAGCATTTTGATATCGATTTTGCAGTAGGCAGCCATTTAATGTCACTCTTGCGCATCGATCTGTTCATGATTGCCGAATAGTAATGGAATTATTGATTTAATTTGATAAAGCTGCAACCTTTAGCTACATTTTAAGGGGTTTTTATTAAGGTAACCATACGCGTTTGGATTTTAAGCTAGGTTTTAAGGGTATTACTTTTAAAATAAACATATAAATTCATATTTTACAAGCATTTTGATATCGATTTTGCAGTAGGCAGCCATTTAATGTCACTCTTGCGCATCGATCTGTTCATGATTGCCGAATAGTAATGGAATTATTGATTTAATTTGATAAAGCTGCAACCTTTAGCTACATTTTAAGGGGTTTTTATTAAGGTAACCATACGCGTTTGGATTTTAAGCTAGGTTTTAAGGGTATTACTTTTAAAATAAACATATAAATTCATATTTTACAAGCATTTTGATATCGATTTTGCAGTAGGCAGCCATTTAATGTCACTCTTGCGCATCGATCTGTTCATGATTGCCGAATAGTAATGGAATTATTGATTTAATTTGATAAAGCTGCAACCTTTAGCTACATTTTAAGGGGTTTTTATTAAGGTAACCATACGCGTTTGGATTTTAAGCTAGGTTTTAAGGGTATTACTTTTAAAATAAACATATAAATTCATATTTTACAAGCATTTTGATATCGATTTTGCAGTAGGCAGCCATTTAATGTCACTCTTGCGCATCGATCTGTTCATGATTGCCGAATAGTAATGGAATTATTGATTTAATTTGATAAAGCTGCAACCTTTAGCTACATTTTAAGGGGTTTTTATTAAGGTAACCATACGCGTTTGGATTTTAAGCTAGGTTTTAAGGGTATTACTTTTAAAATAAACATATAAATTCATATTTTACAAGCATTTTGATATCGATTTTGCAGTAGGCAGCCATTTAATGTCACTCTTGCGCATCGATCTGTTCATGATTGCCGAATAGTAATGGAATTATTGATTTAATTTGATAAAGCTGCAACCTTTAGCTACATTTTAAGGGGTTTTTATTAAGGTAACCATACGCGTTTGGATTTTAAGCTAGGTTTTAAGGGTATTACTTTTAAAATAAACATATAAATTCATATTTTACAAGCATTTTGATATCGATTTTGCAGTAGGCAGCCATTTAATGTCACTCTTGCGCATCGATCTGTTCATGATTGCCGAATAGTAATGGAATTATTGATTTAATTTGATAAAGCTGCAACCTTTAGCTACATTTTAAGGGGTTTTTATTAAGGTAACCAGACGCGTTTGGATTTTAAGCTAGGTTTTAAGGGTATTACTTTTAAAATAAACATATAAATTCATATTTTACAAGCATTTTGATATCGATTTTGCAGTAGGCAGCCATTTAATGTCACTCTTGCGCATCGATCTGTTCATGATTGCCGAATAGTAATGGAATTATTGATTTAATTTGATAAAGCTGCAACCTTTAGCTACATTTTAAGGGGTTTTTATTAAGGTAACCATACGCGTTTGGATTTTAAGCTAGGTTTTAAGGGTATTACTTTTAAAATAAACATATAAATTCATATTTTACAAGCATTTTGATATCGATTTTGCAGTAGGCAGCCATTTAATGTCACTCTTGCGCATCGATCTGTTCATGATTGCCGAATAGTAATGGAATTATTGATTTAATTTGATAAAGCTGCAACCTTTAGCTACATTTTAAGGGGTTTTTATTAAGGTAACCATACGCGTTTGGATTTTAAGCTAGGTTTTAAGGGTATTACTTTTAAAATAAACATATAAATTCATATTTTACAAGCATTTTGATATCGATTTTGCAGTAGGCAGCCATTTAATGTCACTCTTGCGCATCGATCTGTTCATGATTGCCGAATAGTAATGGAATTATTGATTTAATTTGATAAAGCTGCAACCTTTAGCTACATTTTAAGGGGTTTTTATTAAGGTAACCATACGCGTTTGGATTTTAAGCTAGGTTTTAAGGGTATTACTTTTAAAATAAACATATAAATTCATATTTTACAAGCATTTTGATATCGATTTTGCAGTAGGCAGCCATTTAATGTCACTCTTGCGCATCGATCTGTTCATGATTGCCGAATAGTAATCGAATTATTGATTTAATTTGATAAAGCTGCAACCTTTAGCTACATTTTAAGGGGTTTTTATTAAGGTAACCATACGCGTTTGGATTTTAAGCTAGGTTTTAAGGGTATTACTTTTAAAATAAACATATAAATTCATATTTTACAAGCATTTTGATATCGATTTTGCAGTAGGCAGCCATTTAATGTCACTCTTGCGCATCGATCTGTTCATGATTGCCGAATAGTAATGGAATTATTGATTTAATTTGATAAAGCTGCAACCTTTAGCTACATTTTAAGGGGTTTTTATTAAGGTAACCATACGCGTTTGGATTTTAAGCTAGGTTTTAAGGGTATTACTTTTAAAATAAACATATAAATTCATATTTTACAAGCATTTTGATATCGATTTTGCAGTAGGCAGCCATTTAATGTCACTCTTGCGCATCGATCTGTTCATGATTGCCGAATAGTAATGGAATTATTGATTTAATTTGATAAAGCTGCAACCTTTAGCTACATTTTAAGGGGTTTTTATTAAGGTAACCATACGCGTTTGGATTTTAAGCTAGGTTTTAAGGGTATTACTTTTAAAATAAACATATAAATTCATATTTTACAAGCATTTTGATATCGATTTTGCAGTAGGCAGCCATTTAATGTCACTCTTGCGCATCGATCTGTTCATGATTGCCGAATAGTAATGGAATTATTGATTTAATTTGATAAAGCTGCAACCTTTAGCTACATTTTAAGGGGTTTTTATTAAGGTAACCATACGCGTTTGGATTTTAAGCTAGGTTTTAAGGGTATTACTTTTAAAATAAACATATAAATTCATATTTTACAAGCATTTTGATATCGATTTTGCAGTAGGCAGCCATTTAATGTCACTCTTGCGCATCGATCTGTTCATGATTGCCGAATAGTAATGGAATTATTGATTTAATTTGATAAAGCTGCAACCTTTAGCTACATTTTAAGGGGTTTTTATTAAGGTAACCATACGCGTTTGGATTTTAAGCTAGGTTTTAAGGGTATTACTTTTAAAATAAACATATAAATTCATATTTTACAAGCATTTTGATATCGATTTTGCAGTAGGCAGCCATTTAATGTCACTCTTGCGCATCGATCTGTTCATGATTGCCGAATAGTAATGGAATTATTGATTTAATTTGATAAAGCTGCAACCTTTAGCTACATTTTAAGGGGTTTTTATTAAGGTAACCATACGCGTTTGGATTTTAAGCTAGGTTTTAAGGGTATTACTTTTAAAATAAACATATAAATTCATATTTTACAAGCATTTTGATATCGATTTTGCAGTAGGCAGCCATTTAATGTCACTCTTGCGCATCGATCTGTTCATGATTGCCGAATAGTAATGGAATTATTGATTTAATTTGATAAAGCTGCAACCTTTAGCTACATTTTAAGGGGTTTTTATTAAGGTAACCATACGCGTTTGGATTTTAAGCTAGGTTTTAAGGGTATTACTTTTAAAATAAACATATAAATTCATATTTTACAAGCATTTTGATATCGATTTTGCAGTAGGCAGCCATTTAATGTCACTCTTGCGCATCGATCTGTTCATGATTGCCGAATAGTAATGGAATTATTGATTTAATTTGATAAAGCTGCAACCTTTAGCTACATTTTAAGGGGTTTTTATTAAGGTAACCATACGCGTTTGGATTTTAAGCTAGGTTTTAAGGGTATTACTTTTAAAATAAACATATAAATTCATATTTTACAAGCATTTTGATATCGATTTTGCAGTAGGCAGCCATTTAATGTCACTCTTGCGCATCGATCTGTTCATGATTGCCGAATAGTAATGGAATTATTGATTTAATTTGATAAAGCTGCAACCTTTAGCTACATTTTAAGGGGTTTTTATTAAGGTAACCATACGCGTTTGGATTTTAAGCTAGGTTTTAAGGGTATTACTTTTAAAATAAACATATAAATTCATATTTTACAAGCATTTTGATATCGATTTTGCAGTAGGCAGCCATTTAATGTCACTCTTGCGCATCGATCTGTTCATGATTGCCGAATAGTAATGGAATTATTGATTTAATTTGATAAAGCTGCAACCTTTAGCTACATTTTAAGGGGTTTTTATTAAGGTAACCATACGCGTTTGGATTTTAAGCTAGGTTTTAAGGGTATTACTTTTAAAATAAACATATAAATTCATATTTTACAAGCATTTTGATATCGATTTTGCAGTAGGCAGCCATTTAATGTCACTCTTGCGCATCGATCTGTTCATGATTGCCGAATAGTAATGGAATTATTGATTTAATTTGATAAAGCTGCAACCTTTAGCTACATTTTAAGGGGTTTTTATTAAGGTAACCATACGCGTTTGGATTTTAAGCTAGGTTTTAAGGGTATTACTTTTAAAATAAACATATAAATTCATATTTTACAAGCATTTTGATATCGATTTTGCAGTAGGCAGCCATTTAATGTCACTCTTGCGCATCGATCTGTTCATGATTGCCGAATAGTAATGGAATTATTGATTTAATTTGATAAAGCTGCAACCTTTAGCTACATTTTAAGGGGTTTTTATTAAGGTAACCATACGCGTTTGGATTTTAAGCTAGGTTTTAAGGGTATTACTTTTAAAATAAACATATAAATTCATATTTTACAAGCATTTTGATATCGATTTTGCAGTAGGCAGCCATTTAATGTCACTCTTGCGCATCGATCTGTTCATGATTGCCGAATAGTAATGGAATTATTGATTTAATTTGATAAAGCTGCAACCTTTAGCTACATTTTAAGGGGTTTTTATTAAGGTAACCATACGCGTTTGGATTTTAAGCTAGGTTTTAAGGGTATTACTTTTAAAATAAACATATAAATTCATATTTTACAAGCATTTTGATATCGATTTTGCAGTAGGCAGCCATTTAATGTCACTCTTGCGCATCGATCTGTTCATGATTGCCGAATAGTAATGGAATTATTGATTTAATTTGATAAAGCTGCAACCTTTAGCTACATTTTAAGGGGTTTTTATTAAGGTAACCATACGCGTTTGGATTTTAAGCTAGGTTTTAAGGGTATTACTTTTAAAATAAACATATAAATTCATATTTTACAAGCATTTTGATATCGATTTTGCAGTAGGCAGCCATTTAATGTCACTCTTGCGCATCGATCTGTTCATGATTGCCGAATAGTAATGGAATTATTGATTTAATTTGATAAAGCTGCAACCTTTAGCTACATTTTAAGGGGTTTTTATTAAGGTAACCATACGCGTTTGGATTTTAAGCTAGGTTTTAAGGGTATTACTTTTAAAATAAACATATAAATTCATATTTTACAAGCATTTTGATATCGATTTTGCAGTAGGCAGCCATTTAATGTCACTCTTGCGCATCGATCTGTTCATGATTGCCGAATAGTAATGGAATTATTGATTTAATTTGATAAAGCTGCAACCTTTAGCTACATTTTAAGGGGTTTTTATTAAGGTAACCATACGCGTTTGGATTTTAAGCTAGGTTTTAAGGGTATTACTTTTAAAATAAACATATAAATTCATATTTTACAAGCATTTTGATATCGATTTTGCAGTAGGCAGCCATTTAATGTCACTCTTGCGCATCGATCTGTTCATGATTGCCGAATAGTAATGGAATTATTGATTTAATTTGATAAAGCTGCAACCTTTAGCTACATTTTAAGGGGTTTTTATTAAGGTAACCATACGCGTTTGGATTTTAAGCTAGGTTTTAAGGGTATTACTTTTAAAATAAACATATAAATTCATATTTTACAAGCATTTTGATATCGATTTTGCAGTAGGCAGCCATTTAATGTCACTCTTGCGCATCGATCTGTTCATGATTGCCGAATAGTAATGGAATTATTGATTTAATTTGATAAAGCTGCAACCTTTAGCTACATTTTAAGGGGTTTTTATTAAGGTAACCATACGCGTTTGGATTTTAAGCTAGGTTTTAAGGGTATTACTTTTAAAATAAACATATAAATTCATATTTTACAAGCATTTTGATATCGATTTTGCAGTAGGCAGCCATTTAATGTCACTCTTGCGCATCGATCTGTTCATGATTGCCGAATAGTAATGGAATTATTGATTTAATTTGATAAAGCTGCAACCTTTAGCTACATTTTAAGGGGTTTTTATTAAGGTAACCATACGCGTTTGGATTTTAAGCTAGGTTTTAAGGGTATTACTTTTAAAATAAACATATAAATTCATATTTTACAAGCATTTTGATATCGATTTTGCAGTAGGCAGCCATTTAATGTCACTCTTGCGCATCGATCTGTTCATGATTGCCGAATAGTAATGGAATTATTGATTTAATTTGATAAAGCTGCAACCTTTAGCTACATTTTAAGGGGTTTTTATTAAGGTAACCATACGCGTTTGGATTTTAAGCTAGGTTTTAAGGGTATTACTTTTAAAATAAACATATAAATTCATATTTTACAAGCATTTTGATATCGATTTTGCAGTAGGCAGCCATTTAATGTCACTCTTGCGCATCGATCTGTTCATGATTGCCGAATAGTAATGGAATTATTGATTTAATTTGATAAAGCTGCAACCTTTAGCTACATTTTAAGGGGTTTTTATTAAGGTAACCATACGCGTTTGGATTTTAAGCTAGGTTTTAAGGGTATTACTTTTAAAATAAACATATAAATTCATATTTTACAAGCATTTTGATATCGATTTTGCAGTAGGCAGCCATTTAATGTCACTCTTGCGCATCGATCTGTTCATGATTGCCGAATAGTAATGGAATTATTGATTTAATTTGATAAAGCTGCAACCTTTAGCTACATTTTAAGGGGTTTTTATTAAGGTAACCATACGCGTTTGGATTTTAAGCTAGGTTTTAAGGGTATTACTTTTAAAATAAACATATAAATTCATATTTTACAAGCATTTTGATATCGATTTTGCAGTAGGCAGCCATTTAATGTCACTCTTGCGCATCGATCTGTTCATGATTGCCGAATAGTAATGGAATTATTGATTTAATTTGATAAAGCTGCAACCTTTAGCTACATTTTAAGGGGTTTTTATTAAGGTAACCATACGCGTTTGGATTTTAAGCTAGGTTTTAAGGGTATTACTTTTAAAATAAACATATAAATTCATATTTTACAAGCATTTTGATATCGATTTTGCAGTAGGCAGCCATTTAATGTCACTCTTGCGCATCGATCTGTTCATGATTGCCGAATAGTAATGGAATTATTGATTTAATTTGATAAAGCTGCAACCTTTAGCTACATTTTAAGGGGTTTTTATTAAGGTAACCATACGCGTTTGGATTTTAAGCTAGGTTTTAAGGGTATTACTTTTAAAATAAACATATAAATTCATATTTTACAAGCATTTTGATATCGATTTTGCAGTAGGCAGCCATTTAATGTCACTCTTGCGCATCGATCTGTTCATGATTGCCGAATAGTAATGGAATTATTGATTTAATTTGATAAAGCTGCAACCTTTAGCTACATTTTAAGGGGTTTTTATTAAGGTAACCATACGCGTTTGGATTTTAAGCTAGGTTTTAAGGGTATTACTTTTAAAATAAACATATAAATTCATATTTTACAAGCATTTTGATATCGATTTTGCAGTAGGCAGCCATTTAATGTCACTCTTGCGCATCGATCTGTTCATGATTGCCGAATAGTAATGGAATTATTGATTTAATTTGATAAAGCTGCAACCTTTAGCTACATTTTAAGGGGTTTTTATTAAGGTAACCATACGCGTTTGGATTTTAAGCTAGGTTTTAAGGGTATTACTTTTAAAATAAACATATAAATTCATATTTTACAAGCATTTTGATATCGATTTTGCAGTAGGCAGCCATTTAATGTCACTCTTGCGCATCGATCTGTTCATGATTGCCGAATAGTAATGGAATTATTGATTTAATTTGATAAAGCTGCAACCTTTAGCTACATTTTAAGGGGTTTTTATTAAGGTAACCATACGCGTTTGGATTTTAAGCTAGGTTTTAAGGGTATTACTTTTAAAATAAACATATAAATTCATATTTTACAAGCATTTTGATATCGATTTTGCAGTAGGCAGCCATTTAATGTCACTCTTGCGCATCGATCTGTTCATGATTGCCGAATAGTAATGGAATTATTGATTTAATTTGATAAAGCTGCAACCTTTAGCTACATTTTAAGGGGTTTTTATTAAGGTAACCATACGCGTTTGGATTTTAAGCTAGGTTTTAAGGGTATTACTTTTAAAATAAACATATAAATTCATATTTTACAAGCATTTTGATATCGATTTTGCAGTAGGCAGCCATTTAATGTCACTCTTGCGCATCGATCTGTTCATGATTGCCGAATAGTAATGGAATTATTGATTTAATTTGATAAAGCTGCAACCTTTAGCTACATTTTAAGGGGTTTTTATTAAGGTAACCATACGCGTTTGGATTTTAAGCTAGGTTTTAAGGGTATTACTTTTAAAATAAACATATAAATTCATATTTTACAAGCATTTTGATATCGATTTTGCAGTAGGCAGCCATTTAATGTCACTCTTGCGCATCGATCTGTTCATGATTGCCGAATAGTAATGGAATTATTGATTTAATTTGATAAAGCTGCAACCTTTAGCTACATTTTAAGGGGTTTTTATTAAGGTAACCATACGCGTTTGGATTTTAAGCTAGGTTTTAAGGGTATTACTTTTAAAATAAACATATAAATTCATATTTTACAAGCATTTTGATATCGATTTTGCAGTAGGCAGCCATTTAATGTCACTCTTGCGCATCGATCTGTTCATGATTGCCGAATAGTAATGGAATTATTGATTTAATTTGATAAAGCTGCAACCTTTAGCTACATTTTAAGGGGTTTTTATTAAGGTAACCATACGCGTTTGGATTTTAAGCTAGGTTTTAAGGGTATTACTTTTAAAATAAACATATAAATTCATATTTTACAAGCATTTTGATATCGATTTTGCAGTAGGCAGCCATTTAATGTCACTCTTGCGCATCGATCTGTTCATGATTGCCGAATAGTAATGGAATTATTGATTTAATTTGATAAAGCTGCAACCTTTAGCTACATTTTAAGGGGTTTTTATTAAGGTAACCATACGCGTTTGGATTTTAAGCTAGGTTTTAAGGGTATTACTTTTAAAATAAACATATAAATTCATATTTTACAAGCATTTTGATATCGATTTTGCAGTAGGCAGCCATTTAATGTCACTCTTGCGCATCGATCTGTTCATGATTGCCGAATAGTAATGGAATTATTGATTTAATTTGATAAAGCTGCAACCTTTAGCTACATTTTAAGGGGTTTTTATTAAGGTAACCATACGCGTTTGGATTTTAAGCTAGGTTTTAAGGGTATTACTTTTAAAATAAACATATAAATTCATATTTTACAAGCATTTTGATATCGATTTTGCAGTAGGCAGCCATTTAATGTCACTCTTGCGCATCGATCTGTTCATGATTGCCGAATAGTAATGGAATTATTGATTTAATTTGATAAAGCTGCAACCTTTAGCTACATTTTAAGGGGTTTTTATTAAGGTAACCATACGCGTTTGGATTTTAAGCTAGGTTTTAAGGGTATTACTTTTAAAATAAACATATAAATTCATATTTTACAAGCATTTTGATATCGATTTTGCAGTAGGCAGCCATTTAATGTCACTCTTGCGCATCGATCTGTTCATGATTGCCGAATAGTAATGGAATTATTGATTTAATTTGATAAAGCTGCAACCTTTAGCTACATTTTAAGGGGTTTTTATTAAGGTAACCATACGCGTTTGGATTTTAAGCTAGGTTTTAAGGGTATTACTTTTAAAATAAACATATAAATTCATATTTTACAAGCATTTTGATATCGATTTTGCAGTAGGCAGCCATTTAATGTCACTCTTGCGCATCGATCTGTTCATGATTGCCGAATAGTAATGGAATTATTGATTTAATTTGATAAAGCTGCAACCTTTAGCTACATTTTAAGGGGTTTTTATTAAGGTAACCATACGCGTTTGGATTTTAAGCTAGGTTTTAAGGGTATTACTTTTAAAATAAACATATAAATTCATATTTTACAAGCATTTTGATATCGATTTTGCAGTAGGCAGCCATTTAATGTCACTCTTGCGCATCGATCTGTTCATGATTGCCGAATAGTAATGGAATTATTGATTTAATTTGATAAAGCTGCAACCTTTAGCTACATTTTAAGGGGTTTTTATTAAGGTAACCATACGCGTTTGGATTTTAAGCTAGGTTTTAAGGGTATTACTTTTAAAATAAACATATAAATTCATATTTTACAAGCATTTTGATATCGATTTTGCAGTAGGCAGCCATTTAATGTCACTCTTGCGCATCGATCTGTTCATGATTGCCGAATAGTAATGGAATTATTGATTTAATTTGATAAAGCTGCAACCTTTAGCTACATTTTAAGGGGTTTTTATTAAGGTAACCATACGCGTTTGGATTTTAAGCTAGGTTTTAAGGGTATTACTTTTAAAATAAACATATAAATTCATATTTTACAAGCATTTTGATATCGATTTTGCAGTAGGCAGCCATTTAATGTCACTCTTGCGCATCGATCTGTTCATGATTGCCGAATAGTAATGGAATTATTGATTTAATTTGATAAAGCTGCAACCTTTAGCTACATTTTAAGGGGTTTTTATTAAGGTAACCATACGCGTTTGGATTTTAAGCTAGGTTTTAAGGGTATTACTTTTAAAATAAACATATAAATTCATATTTTACAAGCATTTTGATATCGATTTTGCAGTAGGCAGCCATTTAATGTCACTCTTGCGCATCGATCTGTTCATGATTGCCGAATAGTAATGGAATTATTGATTTAATTTGATAAAGCTGCAACCTTTAGCTACATTTTAAGGGGTTTTTATTAAGGTAACCATACGCGTTTGGATTTTAAGCTAGGTTTTAAGGGTATTACTTTTAAAATAAACATATAAATTCATATTTTACAAGCATTTTGATATCGATTTTGCAGTAGGCAGCCATTTAATGTCACTCTTGCGCATCGATCTGTTCATGATTGCCGAATAGTAATGGAATTATTGATTTAATTTGATAAAGCTGCAACCTTTAGCTACATTTTAAGGGGTTTTTATTAAGGTAACCATACGCGTTTGGATTTTAAGCTAGGTTTTAAGGGTATTACTTTTAAAATAAACATATAAATTCATATTTTACAAGCATTTTGATATCGATTTTGCAGTAGGCAGCCATTTAATGTCACTCTTGCGCATCGATCTGTTCATGATTGCCGAATAGTAATGGAATTATTGATTTAATTTGATAAAGCTGCAACCTTTAGCTACATTTTAAGGGGTTTTTATTAAGGTAACCATACGCGTTTGGATTTTAAGCTAGGTTTTAAGGGTATTACTTTTAAAATAAACATATAAATTCATATTTTACAAGCGTTTTGATATCGATTTTGCAGTAGGCAGCCATTTAATGTCACTCTTGCGCATCGATCTGTTCATGATTGCCGAATAGTAATGGAATTATTGATTTAATTTGATAAAGCTGCAACCTTTAGCTACATTTTAAGGGGTTTTTATTAAGGTAACCATACGCGTTTGGATTTTAAGCTAGGTTTTAAGGGTATACTTTTAAAATAAACATATAAATTCATATTTTACAAGCATTTTGATATCGATTTTGCAGTAGGCAGCCATTTAATGTCACTCTTGCGCATCGATCTGTTCATGATTGCCGAATAGTAATGGAATTATTGATTTAATTTGATAAAGCTGCAACCTTTAGCTACATTTTAAGGGGTTTTTATTAAGGTAACCATACGCGTTTGGATTTTAAGCTAGGTTTTAAGGGTATTACTTTTAAAATAAACATATAAATTCATATTTTACAAGCATTTTGATATCGATTTTGCAGTAGGCAGCCATTTAATGTCACTCTTGCGCATCGATCTGTTCATGATTGCCGAATAGTAATGGAATTATTGATTTAATTTGATAAAGCTGCAACCTTTAGCTACATCTTAAGGGGTTTTTATTAAGGTAACCATACGCGTTTGGATTTTAAGCTAGGTTTTAAGGGTATTACTTTTAAAATAAACATATAAATTCATATTTTACAAGCATTTTGATATCGATTTTGCAGTAGGCAGCCATTTAATGTCACTCTTGCGCATCGATCTGTTCATGATTGCCGAATAGTAATGGAATTATTGATTTAATTTGATAAAGCTGCAACCTTTAGCTATATTTTAAGGGGTTTTTATTAAGGTAACCATACGCGTTTGGATTTTAAGCTAGGTTTTAAGGGTATTACTTTTAAAATAAACATATAAATTCATATTTTACAAGCATTTTGATATCGATTTTGCAGTAGGCAGCCATTTAATGTCACTCTTGCGCATCGATCTGTTCATGATTGCCGAATAGTAATGGAATTATTGATTTAATTTGATAAAGCTGCAACCTTTAGCTACATTTTAAGGGGTTTTTATTAAGGTAACCATACGCGTTTGGATTTTAAGCTAGGTTTTAAGGGTATTACTTTTAAAATAAACATATAAATTCATATTTTACAAGCATTTTGATATCGATTTTGCAGTAGGCAGCCATTTAATGTCACTCTTGCGCATCGATCTGTTCATGATTGCCGAATAGTAATGGAATTATTGATTTAATTTGATAAAGCTGCAACCTTTAGCTACATTTTAAGGGGTTTTTATTAAGGTAACCATACGCGTTTGGATTTTAAGCTAGGTTTTAAGGGTATTACTTTTAAAATAAACATATAAATTCATATTTTACAAGCAGTTTTGATATCGATTTTGCAGTAGGCAGCCATTTAATGTCACTCTTGCGCATCGATCTGTTCATGATTGCCGAATAGTAATGGAATTATTGATTTAATTTGATAAAGCTGCAACCTTTAGCTACATTTTAAGGGGTTTTTATTAAGGTAACCATACGCGTTTGGATTTTAAGCTAGGTTTTAAGGGTATTACTTTTAAAATAAACATATAAATTCATATTTTACAAGCATTTTGATATCGATTTTGCAGTAGGCAGCCATTTAATGTCACTCTTGCGCATCGATCTGTTCATGATTGCCGAATAGTAATGGAATTATTGATTTAATTTGATAAAGCTGCAACCTTTAGCTACATTTTAAGGGGTTTTTATTAAGGTAACCATACGCGTTTGGATTTTAAGCTAGGTTTTAAGGGTATTACTTTTAAAATAAACATATAAATTCATATTTTACAAGCATTTTGATATCGATTTTGCAGTAGGCAGCCATTTAATGTCACTCTTGCGCATCGATCTGTTCATGATTGCCGAATAGTAATGGAATTATTGATTTAATTTGATAAAGCTGCAACCTTTAGCTACATTTTAAGGGGTTTTTATTAAGGTAACCATACGCGTTTGGATTTTAAGCTAGGTTTTAAGGGTATTACTTTTAAAATAAACATATAAATTCATATTTTACAAGCATTTTGATATCGATTTTGCAGTAGGCAGCCATTTAATGTCACTCTTGCGCATCGATCTGTTCATGATTGCCGAATAGTAATGGAATTATTGATTTAATTTGATAAAGCTGCAACCTTTAGCTACATTTTAAGGGGTTTTTATTAAGGTAACCATACGCGTTTGGATTTTAAGCTAGGTTTTAAGGGTATTACTTTTAAAATAAACATATAAATTCATATTTTACAAGCATTTTGATATCGATTTTGCAGTAGGCAGCCATTTAATGTCACTCTTGCGCATCGATCTGTTCATGATTGCCGAATAGTAATGGAATTATTGATTTAATTTGATAAAGCTGCAACCTTTAGCTACATTTTAAGGGGTTTTTATTAAGGTAACCATACGCGTTTGGATTTTAAGCTAGGTTTTAAGGGTATTACTTTTAAAATAAACATATAAATTCATATTTTACAAGCATTTTGATATCGATTTTGCAGTAGGCAGCCATTTAATGTCACTCTTGCGCATCGATCTGTTCATGATTGCCGAATAGTAATGGAATTATTGATTTAATTTGATAAAGCTGCAACCTTTAGCTACATTTTAAGGGGTTTTTATTAAGGTAACCATACGCGTTTGGATTTTAAGCTAGGTTTTAAGGGTATTACTTTTAAAATAAACATATAAATTCATATTTTACAAGCATTTTGATATCGATTTTGCAGTAGGCAGCCATTTAATGTCACTCTTGCGCATCGATCTGTTCATGATTGCCGAATAGTAATGGAATTATTGATTTAATTTGATAAAGCTGCAACCTTTAGCTACATTTTAAGGGGTTTTTATTAAGGTAACCATACGCGTTTGGATTTTAAGCTAGGTTTTAAGGGTATTACTTTTAAAATAAACATATAAATTCATATTTTACAAGCATTTTGATATCGATTTTGCAGTAGGCAGCCATTTAATGTCACTCTTGCGCATCGATCTGTTCATGATTGCCGAATAGTAATGGAATTATTGATTTAATTTGATAAAGCTGCAACCTTTAGCTACATTTTAAGGGGTTTTTATTAAGGTAACCATACGCGTTTGGATTTTAAGCTAGGTTTTAAGGGTATTACTTTTAAAATAAACATATAAATTCATATTTTACAAGCATTTTGATATCGATTTTGCAGTAGGCAGCCATTTAATGTCACTCTTGCGCATCGATCTGTTCATGATTGCCGAATAGTAATGGAATTATTGATTTAATTTGATAAAGCTGCAACCTTTAGCTACATTTTAAGGGGTTTTTATTAAGGTAACCATACGCGTTTGGATTTTAAGCTAGGTTTTAAGGGTATTACTTTTAAAATAAACATATAAATTCATATTTTACAAGCATTTTGATATCGATTTTGCAGTAGGCAGCCATTTAATGTCACTCTTGCGCATCGATCTGTTCATGATTGCCGAATAGTAATGGAATTATTGATTTAATTTGATAAAGCTGCAACCTTTAGCTACATTTTAAGGGGTTTTTATTAAGGTAACCATACGCGTTTGGATTTTAAGCTAGGTTTTAAGGGTATTACTTTTAAAATAAACATATAAATTCATATTTTACAAGCATTTTGATATCGATTTTGCAGTAGGCAGCCATTTAATGTCACTCTTGCGCATCGATCTGTTCATGATTGCCGAATAGTAATGGAATTATTGATTTAATTTGATAAAGCTGCAACCTTTAGCTACATTTTAAGGGGTTTTTATTAAGGTAACCATACGCGTTTGGATTTTAAGCTAGGTTTTAAGGGTATTACTTTTAAAATAAACATATAAATTCATATTTTACAAGCATTTTGATATCGATTTTGCAGTAGGCAGCCATTTAATGTCACTCTTGCGCATCGATCTGTTCATGATTGCCGAATAGTAATGGAATTATTGATTTAATTTGATAAAGCTGCAACCTTTAGCTACATTTTAAGGGGTTTTTATTAAGGTAACCATACGCGTTTGGATTTTAAGCTAGGTTTTAAGGGTATTACTTTTAAAATAAACATATAAATTCATATTTTACAAGCATTTTGATATCGATTTTGCAGTAGGCAGCCATTTAATGTCACTCTTGCGCATCGATCTGTTCATGATTGCCGAATAGTAATGGAATTATTGATTTAATTTGATAAAGCTGCAACCTTTAGCTACATTTTAAGGGGTTTTTATTAAGGTAACCATACGCGTTTGGATTTTAAGCTAGGTTTTAAGGGTATTACTTTTAAAATAAACATATAAATTCATATTTTACAAGCATTTTGATATCGATTTTGCAGTAGGCAGCCATTTAATGTCACTCTTGCGCATCGATCTGTTCATGATTGCCGAATAGTAATGGAATTATTGATTTAATTTGATAAAGCTGCAACCTTTAGCTACATTTTAAGGGGTTTTTATTAAGGTAACCATACGCGTTTGGATTTTAAGCTAGGTTTTAAGGGTATTACTTTTAAAATAAACATATAAATTCATATTTTACAAGCATTTTGATATCGATTTTGCAGTAGGCAGCCATTTAATGTCACTCTTGCGCATCGATCTGTTCATGATTGCCGAATAGTAATGGAATTATTGATTTAATTTGATAAAGCTGCAACCTTTAGCTACATTTTAAGGGGTTTTTATTAAGGTAACCATACGCGTTTGGATTTTAAGCTAGGTTTTAAGGGTATTACTTTTAAAATAAACATATAAATTCATATTTTACAAGCATTTTGATATCGATTTTGCAGTAGGCAGCCATTTAATGTCACTCTTGCGCATCGATCTGTTCATGATTGCCGAATAGTAATGGAATTATTGATTTAATTTGATAAAGCTGCAACCTTTAGCTACATTTTAAGGGGTTTTTATTAAGGTAACCATACGCGTTTGGATTTTAAGCTAGGTTTTAAGGGTATTACTTTTAAAATAAACATATAAATTCATATTTTACAAGCATTTTGATATCGATTTTGCAGTAGGCAGCCATTTAATGTCACTCTTGCGCATCGATCTGTTCATGATTGCCGAATAGTAATGGAATTATTGATTTAATTTGATAAAGCTGCAACCTTTAGCTACATTTTAAGGGGTTTTTATTAAGGTAACCATACGCGTTTGGATTTTAAGCTAGGTTTTAAGGGTATTACTTTTAAAATAAACATATAAATTCATATTTTACAAGCATTTTGATATCGATTTTGCAGTAGGCAGCCATTTAATGTCACTCTTGCGCATCGATCTGTTCATGATTGCCGAATAGTAATGGAATTATTGATTTAATTTGATAAAGCTGCAACCTTTAGCTACATTTTAAGGGGTTTTTATTAAGGTAACCATACGCGTTTGGATTTTAAGCTAGGTTTTAAGGGTATTACTTTTAAAATAAACATATAAATTCATATTTTACAAGCATTTTGATATCGATTTTGCAGTAGGCAGCCATTTAATGTCACTCTTGCGCATCGATCTGTTCATGATTGCCGAATAGTAATGGAATTATTGATTTAATTTGATAAAGCTGCAACCTTTAGCTACATTTTAAGGGGTTTTTATTAAGGTAACCATACGCGTTTGGATTTTAAGCTAGGTTTTAAGGGTATTACTTTTAAAATAAACATATAAATTCATATTTTACAAGCATTTTGATATCGATTTTGCAGTAGGCAGCCATTTAATGTCACTCTTGCGCATCGATCTGTTCATGATTGCCGAATAGTAATGGAATTATTGATTTAATTTGATAAAGCTGCAACCTTTAGCTACATTTTAAGGGGTTTTTATTAAGGTAACCATACGCGTTTGGATTTTAAGCTAGGTTTTAAGGGTATTACTTTTAAAATAAACATATAAATTCATATTTTACAAGCATTTTGATATCGATTTTGCAGTAGGCAGCCATTTAATGTCACTCTTGCGCATCGATCTGTTCATGATTGCCGAATAGTAATGGAATTATTGATTTAATTTGATAAAGCTGCAACCTTTAGCTACATTTTAAGGGGTTTTTATTAAGGTAACCATACGCGTTTGGATTTTAAGCTAGGTTTTAAGGGTATTACTTTTAAAATAAACATATAAATTCATATTTTACAAGCATTTTGATATCGATTTTGCAGTAGGCAGCCATTTAATGTCACTCTTGCGCATCGATCTGTTCATGATTGCCGAATAGTAATGGAATTATTGATTTAATTTGATAAAGCTGCAACCTTTAGCTACATTTTAAGGGGTTTTTATTAAGGTAACCATACGCGTTTGGATTTTAAGCTAGGTTTTAAGGGTATTACTTTTAAAATAAACATATAAATTCATATTTTACAAGCATTTTGATATCGATTTTGCAGTAGGCAGCCATTTAATGTCACTCTTGCGCATCGATCTGTTCATGATTGCCGAATAGTAATGGAATTATTGATTTAATTTGATAAAGCTGCAACCTTTAGCTACATTTTAAGGGGTTTTTATTAAGGTAACCATACGCGTTTGGATTTTAAGCTAGGTTTTAAGGGTATTACTTTTAAAATAAACATATAAATTCATATTTTACAAGCATTTTGATATCGATTTTGCAGTAGGCAGCCATTTAATGTCACTCTTGCGCATCGATCTGTTCATGATTGCCGAATAGTAATGGAATTATTGATTTAATTTGATAAAGCTGCAACCTTTAGCTACATTTTAAGGGGTTTTTATTAAGGTAACCATACGCGTTTGGATTTTAAGCTAGGTTTTAAGGGTATTACTTTTAAAATAAACATATAAATTAATATTTTACAAGCATTTTGATATCGATTTTGCAGTAGGCAGCCATTTAATGTCACTCTTGCGCATCGATCTGTTCATGATTGCCGAATAGTAATGGAATTATTGATTTAATTTGATAAAGCTGCAACCTTTAGCTACATTTTAAGGGGTTTTTATTAAGGTAACCATACGCGTTTGGATTTTAAGCTAGGTTTTAAGGGTATTACTTTTAAAATAAACATATAAATTCATATTTTACAAGCATTTTGATATCGATTTTGCAGTAGGCAGCCATTTAATGTCACTCTTGCGCATCGATCTGTTCATGATTGCCGAATAGTAATGGAATTATTGATTTAATTTGATAAAGCTGCAACCTTTAGCTACATTTTAAGGGGTTTTTATTAAGGTAACCATACGCGTTTGGATTTTAAGCTAGGTTTTAAGGGTATTACTTTTAAAATAAACATATAAATTCATATTTTACAAGCATTTTGATATCGATTTTGCAGTAGGCAGCCATTTAATGTCACTCTTGCGCATCGATCTGTTCATGATTGCCGAATAGTAATGGAATTATTGATTTAATTTGATAAAGCTGCAACCTTTAGCTACATTTTAAGGGGTTTTTATTAAGGTAACCATACGCGTTTGGATTTTAAGCTAGGTTTTAAGGGTATTACTTTTAAAATAAACATATAAATTCATATTTTACAAGCATTTTGATATCGATTTTGCAGTAGGCAGCCATTTAATGTCACTCTTGCGCATCGATCTGTTCATGATTGCCGAATAGTAATGGAATTATTGATTTAATTTGATAAAGCTGCAACCTTTAGCTACATTTTAAGGGGTTTTTATTAAGGTAACCATACGCGTTTGGATTTTAAGCTAGGTTTTAAGGGTATTACTTTTAAAATAAACATATAAATTCATATTTTACAAGCATTTTGATATCGATTTTGCAGTAGGCAGCCATTTAATGTCACTCTTGCGCATCGATCTGTTCATGATTGCCGAATAGTAATGGAATTATTGATTTAATTTGATAAAGCTGCAACCTTTAGCTACATTTTAAGGGGTTTTTATTAAGGTAACCATACGCGTTTGGATTTTAAGCTAGGTTTTAAGGGTATTACTTTTAAAATAAACATATAAATTCATATTTTACAAGCATTTTGATATCGATTTTGCAGTAGGCAGCCATTTAATGTCACTCTTGCGCATCGATCTGTTCATGATTGCCGAATAGTAATGGAATTATTGATTTAATTTGATAAAGCTGCAACCTTTAGCTACATTTTAAGGGGTTTTTATTAAGGTAACCATACGCGTTTGGATTTTAAGCTAGGTTTTAAGGGTATTACTTTTAAAATAAACATATAAATTCATATTTTACAAGCATTTTGATATCGATTTTGCAGTAGGCAGCCATTTAATGTCACTCTTGCGCATCGATCTGTTCATGATTGCCGAATAGTAATGGAATTATTGATTTAATTTGATAAAGCTGCAACCTTTAGCTACATTTTAAGGGGTTTTTATTAAGGTAACCATACGCGTTTGGATTTTAAGCTAGGTTTTAAGGGTATTACTTTTAAAATAAACATATAAATTCATATTTTACAAGCATTTTGATATCGATTTTGCAGTAGGCAGCCATTTAATGTCACTCTTGCGCATCGATCTGTTCATGATTGCCGAATAGTAATGGAATTATTGATTTAATTTGATAAAGCTGCAACCTTTAGCTACATTTTAAGGGGTTTTTATTAAGGTAACCATACGCGTTTGGATTTTAAGCTAGGTTTTAAGGGTATTACTTTTAAAATAAACATATAAATTCATATTTTACAAGCATTTTGATATCGATTTTGCAGTAGGCAGCCATTTAATGTCACTCTTGCGCATCGATCTGTTCATGATTGCCGAATAGTAATGGAATTATTGATTTAATTTGATAAAGCTGCAACCTTTAGCTACATTTTAAGGGGTTTTTATTAAGGTAACCATACGCGTTTGGATTTTAAGCTAGGTTTTAAGGGTATTACTTTTAAAATAAACATATAAATTCATATTTTACAAGCATTTTGATATCGATTTTGCAGTAGGCAGCCATTTAATGTCACTCTTGCGCATCGATCTGTTCATGATTGCCGAATAGTAATGGAATTATTGATTTAATTTGATAAAGCTGCAACCTTTAGCTACATTTTAAGGGGTTTTTATTAAGGTAACCATACGCGTTTGGATTTTAAGCTAGGTTTTAAGGGTATTACTTTTAAAATAAACATATAAATTCATATTTTACAAGCATTTTGATATCGATTTTGCAGTAGGCAGCCATTTAATGTCACTCTTGCGCATCGATCTGTTCATGATTGCCGAATAGTAATGGAATTATTGATTTAATTTGATAAAGCTGCAACCTTTAGCTACATTTTAAGGGGTTTTTATTAAGGTAACCATACGCGTTTGGATTTTAAGCTAGGTTTTAAGGGTATTACTTTTAAAATAAACATATAAATTCATATTTTACAAGCATTTTGATATCGATTTTGCAGTAGGCAGCCATTTAATGTCACTCTTGCGCATCGATCTGTTCATGATTGCCGAATAGTAATGGAATTATTGATTTAATTTGATAAAGCTGCAACCTTTAGCTACATTTTAAGGGGTTTTTATTAAGGTAACCATACGCGTTTGGATTTTAAGCTAGGTTTTAAGGGTATTACTTTTAAAATAAACATATAAATTCATATTTTACAAGCATTTTGATATCGATTTTGCAGTAGGCAGCCATTTAATGTCACTCTTGCGCATCGATCTGTTCATGATTGCCGAATAGTAATGGAATTATTGATTTAATTTGATAAAGCTGCAACCTTTAGCTACATTTTAAGGGGTTTTTATTAAGGTAACCATACGCGTTTGGATTTTAAGCTAGGTTTTAAGGGTATTACTTTTAAAATAAACATATAAATTCATATTTTACAAGCATTTTGATATCGATTTTGCAGTAGGCAGCCATTTAATGTCACTCTTGCGCATCGATCTGTTCATGATTGCCGAATAGTAATGGAATTATTGATTTAATTTGATAAAGCTGCAACCTTTAGCTACATTTTAAGGGGTTTTTATTAAGGTAACCATACGCGTTTGGATTTTAAGCTAGGTTTTAAGGGTATTACTTTTAAAATAAACATATAAATTCATATTTTACAAGCATTTTGATATCGATTTTGCAGTAGGCAGCCATTTAATGTCACTCTTGCGCATCGATCTGTTCATGATTGCCGAATAGTAATGGAATTATTGATTTAATTTGATAAAGCTGCAACCTTTAGCTACATTTTAAGGGGTTTTTATTAAGGTAACCATACGCGTTTGGATTTTAAGCTAGGTTTTAAGGGTATTACTTTTAAAATAAACATATAAATTCATATTTTACAAGCATTTTGATATCGATTTTGCAGTAGGCAGCCATTTAATGTCACTCTTGCGCATCGATCTGTTCATGATTGCCGAATAGTAATAAATTCATATTTTACAAGCATTTTGATATCGATTTTGCAGTGAGGCAGCGATTTAATGTCATCTTGCGCATCGATCTGTTCATGATTTTTTAAGCTAGTTTTTAAGGATTACTTTTAAAATAAACATATAAATTCATATTTTACAAGCATTTTGATATCGATTTTGCAGTAGGCAGCCATTTAATGTCACTCTTGCGCATCGATCTGTTCATGATTGCCGAATAGTAATGGAATTATTGATTTAATTTGATAAAGCTGCAACCTTTAGCTACATTTTAAGGGGTTTTTATTAAGGTAACCATACGCGTTTGGATTTTAAGCTAGGTTTTAAGGGTATTACTTTTAAAATAAACATATAAATTCATATTTTACAAGCATTTTGATATCGATTTTGCAGTAGGCAGCCATTTAATGTCACTCTTGCGCATCGATCTGTTCATGATTGCCGAATAGTAATGGAATTATTGATTTAATTTGATAAAGCTGCAACCTTTAGCTACATTTTAAGGGGTTTTTATTAAGGTAACCATACGCGTTTGGATTTTAAGCTAGGTTTTAAGGGTATTACTTTTAAAATAAACATATAAATTCATATTTTACAAGCATTTTGATATCGATTTTGCAGTAGGCAGCCATTTAATGTCACTCTTGCGCATCGATCTGTTCATGATTGCCGAATAGTAATGGAATTATTGATTTAATTTGATAAAGCTGCAACCTTTAGCTACATTTTAAGGGGTTTTTATTAAGGTAACCATACGCGTTTGGATTTTAAGCTAGGTTTTAAGGGTATTACTTTTAAAATAAACATATAAATTCATATTTTACAAGCATTTTGATATCGATTTTGCAGTAGGCAGCCATTTAATGTCACTCTTGCGCATCGATCTGTTCATGATTGCCGAATAGTAATGGAATTATTGATTTAATTTGATAAAGCTGCAACCTTTAGCTACATTTTAAGGGTTTTTATTAAGGTAACCATACGCGTTTGGATTTTAAGCTAGGTTTTAAGGGTATTACTTTTAAAATAAACATATAAATTCATATTTTACAAGCATTTTGATATCGATTTTGCAGTAGGCAGCCATTTAATGTCACTCTTGCGCATCGATCTGTTCATGATTGCCGAATAGTAATGGAATTATTGATTTAATTTGATAAAGCTGCAACCTTTAGCTACATTTTAAGGGGTTTTTATTAAGGTAACCATACGCGTTTGGATTTTAAGCTAGGTTTTAAGGGTATTACTTTTAAAATAAACATATAAATTCATATTTTACAAGCATTTTGATATCGATTTTGCAGTAGGCAGCCATTTAATGTCACTCTTGCGCATCGATCTGTTCATGATTGCCGAATAGTAATGGAATTATTGATTTAATTTGATAAAGCTGCAACCTTTAGCTACATTTTAAGGGGTTTTTATTAAGGTAACCATACGCGTTTGGATTTTAAGCTAGGTTTTAAGGGTATTACTTTTAAAATAAACATATAAATTCATATTTTACAAGCATTTTGATATCGATTTTGCAGTAGGCAGCCATTTAATGTCACTCTTGCGCATCGATCTGTTCATGATTGCCGAATAGTAATGGAATTATTGATTTAATTTGATAAAGCTGCAACCTTTAGCTACATTTTAAGGGGTTTTTATTAAGGTAACCATACGCGTTTGGATTTTAAGCTAGGTTTTAAGGGTATTACTTTTAAAATAAACATATAAATTCATATTTTACAAGCATTTTGATATCGATTTTGCAGTAGGCAGCCATTTAATGTCACTCTTGCGCATCGATCTGTTCATGATTGCCGAATAGTAATGGAATTATTGATTTAATTTGATAAAGCTGCAACCTTTAGCTACATTTTAAGGGGTTTTTATTAAGGTAACCATACGCGTTTGGATTTTAAGCTAGGTTTTAAGGGTATTACTTTTAAAATAAACATATAAATTCATATTTTACAAGCATTTTGATATCGATTTTGCAGTAGGCAGCCATTTAATGTCACTCTTGCGCATCGATCTGTTCATGATTGCCGAATAGTAATGGAATTATTGATTTAATTTGATAAAGCTGCAACCTTTAGCTACATTTTAAGGGGTTTTTATTAAGGTAACCATACGCGTTTGGATTTTAAGCTAGGTTTTAAGGGTATTACTTTTAAAATAAACATATAAATTCATATTTTACAAGCATTTTGATATCGATTTTGCAGTAGGCAGCCATTTAATGTCACTCTTGCGCATCGATCTGTTCATGATTGCCGAATAGTAATGGAATTATTGATTTAATTTGATAAAGCTGCAACCTTTAGCTACATTTTAAGGGGTTTTTATTAAGGTAACCATACGCGTTTGGATTTTAAGCTAGGTTTTAAGGGTATTACTTTTAAAATAAACATATAAATTCATATTTTACAAGCATTTTGATATCGATTTTGCAGTAGGCAGCCATTTAATGTCACTCTTGCGCATCGATCTGTTCATGATTGCCGAATAGTAATGGAATTATTGATTTAATTTGATAAAGCTGCAACCTTTAGCTACATTTTAAGGGGTTTTTATTAAGGTAACCATACGCGTTTGGATTTTAAGCTAGGTTTTAAGGGTATTACTTTTAAAATAAACATATAAATTCATATTTTACAAGCATTTTGATATCGATTTTGCAGTAGGCAGCCATTTAATGTCACTCTTGCGCATCGATCTGTTCATGATTGCCGAATAGTAATGGAATTATTGATTTAATTTGATAAAGCTGCAACCTTTAGCTACATTTTAAGGGGTTTTTATTAAGGTAACCATACGCGTTTGGATTTTAAGCTAGGTTTTAAGGGTATTACTTTTAAAATAAACATATAAATTCATATTTTACAAGCATTTTGATATCGATTTTGCAGTAGGCAGCCATTTAATGTCACTCTTGCGCATCGATCTGTTCATGATTGCCGAATAGTAATGGAATTATTGATTTAATTTGATAAAGCTGCAACCTTTAGCTACATTTTAAGGGGTTTTTATTAAGGTAACCATACGCGTTTGGATTTTAAGCTAGGTTTTAAGGGTATTACTTTTAAAATAAACATATAAATTCATATTTTACAAGCATTTTGATATCGATTTTGCAGTAGGCAGCCATTTAATGTCACTCTTGCGCATCGATCTGTTCATGATTGCCGAATAGTAATGGAATTATTGATTTAATTTGATAAAGCTGCAACCTTTAGCTACATTTTAAGGGGTTTTTATTAAGGTAACCATACGCGTTTGGATTTTAAGCTAGGTTTTAAGGGTATTACTTTTAAAATAAACATATAAATTCATATTTTACAAGCATTTTGATATCGATTTTGCAGTAGGCAGCCATTTAATGTCACTCTTGCGCATCGATCTGTTCATGATTGCCGAATAGTAATGGAATTATTGATTTAATTTGATAAAGCTGCAACCTTTAGCTACATTTTAAGGGGTTTTTATTAAGGTAACCATACGCGTTTGGATTTTAAGCTAGGTTTTAAGGGTATTACTTTTAAAATAAACATATAAATTCATATTTTACAAGCATTTTGATATCGATTTTGCAGTAGGCAGCCATTTAATGTCACTCTTGCGCATCGATCTGTTCATGATTGCCGAATAGTAATGGAATTATTGATTTAATTTGATAAAGCTGCAACCTTTAGCTACATTTTAAGGGGTTTCTATTAAGGTAACCATACGCGTTTGGATTTTAAGCTAGGTTTTAAGGGTATTACTTTTAAAATAAACATATAAATTCATATTTTACAAGCATTTTGATATCGATTTTGCAGTAGGCAGCCATTTAATGTCACTCTTGCGCATCGATCTGTTCATGATTGCCGAATAGTAATGGAATTATTGATTTAATTTGATAAAGCTGCAACCTTTAGCTACATTTTAAGGGGTTTTTATTAAGGTAACCATACGCGTTTGGATTTTAAGCTAGGTTTTAAGGGTATTACTTTTAAAATAAACATATAAATTCATATTTTACAAGCATTTTGATATCGATTTTGCAGTAGGCAGCCATTTAATGTCACTCTTGCGCATCGATCTGTTCATGATTGCCGAATAGTAATGGAATTATTGATTTAATTTGATAAAGCTGCAACCTTTAGCTACATTTTAAGGGGTTTTTATTAAGGTAACCATACGCGTTTGGATTTTAAGCTAGGTTTTAAGGGTATTACTTTTAAAATAAACATATAAATTCATATTTTACAAGCATTTTGATATCGATTTTGCAGTAGGCAGCCATTTAATGTCACTCTTGCGCATCGATCTGTTCATGATTGCCGAATAGTAATGGAATTATTGATTTAATTTGATAAAGCTGCAACCTTTAGCTACATTTTAAGGGGTTTTTATTAAGGTAACCATACGGCGTTTGGATTTTAAGCTAGGTTTTAAGGGTATTACTTTTAAAATAAACATATAAATTCATATTTTACAAGCATTTTGATATCGATTTTGCAGTAGGCAGCCATTTAATGTCACTCTTGCGCATCGATCTGTTCATGATTGCCGAATAGTAATGGAATTATTGATTTAATTTGATAAAGCTGCAACCTTTAGCTACATTTTAAGGGGTTTTTATTAAGGTAACCATACGCGTTTGGATTTTAAGCTAGGTTTTAAGGGTATTACTTTTAAAATAAACATATAAATTCATATTTTACAAGCATTTTGATATCGATTTTGCAGTAGGCAGCCATTTAATGTCACTCTTGCGCATCGATCTGTTCATGATTGCCGAATAGTAATGGAATTATTGATTTAATTTGATAAAGCTGCAACCTTTAGCTACATTTTAAGGGGTTTTTATTAAGGTAACCATACGCGTTTGGATTTTAAGCTAGGTTTTAAGGGTATTACTTTTAAAATAAACATATAAATTCATATTTTACAAGCATTTTGATATCGATTTTGCAGTAGGCAGCCATTTAATGTCCTCTTGCGCATCGATCTGTTCATGATTGCCGAATAGTAATGGAATTATTGATTTAATTTGATAAAGCTGCAACCTTTAGCTACATTTTAAGGGGTTTTTATTAAGGTAGCCATACGCGTTTGGATTTTAAGCTAGGTTTTAAGGGTATTACTTTTAAAATAAACATATAAATTCATATTTTACAAGCATTTTGATATCGATTTTGCAGTAGGCAGCCATTTAATGTCACTCTTGCGCATCGATCTGTTCATGATTGCCGAATAGTAATGGAATTATTGATTTAATTTGATAAAGCTGCAACCTTTAGCTACATTTTAAGCGGTTTTTATTAAGGTAACCATACGCGTTTGGATTTTAAGCTAGGTTTTAAGGGTATTACTTTTAAAATAAACATATAAATTCATATTTTACAAGCATTTTGATATCGATTTTGCAGTAGGCAGCCATTTAATGTCACTCTTGCGCATCGATCTGTTCATGATTGCCGAATAGTAATGGAATTATTGATTTAATTTGATAAAGCTGCAACCTTTAGCTACATTTTAAGGGGTTTTTATTAAGGTAACCATACGCGTTTGGATTTTAAGCTAGGTTTTAAGGGTATTACTTTTAAAATAAACATATAAATTCATATTTTACAAGCATTTTGATATCGATTTTGCAGTAGGCAGCCATTTAATGTCACTCTTGCGCATCGATCTGTTCATGATTGCCGAATAGTAATGGAATTATTGATTTAATTTGATAAAGCTGCAACCTTTAGCTACATTTTAAGGGGTTTTTATTAAGGTAACCATACGCGTTTGGATTTTAAGCTAGGTTTTAAGGGTATTACTTTTAAAATAAACATATAAATTCATATTTTACAAGCATTTTGATATCGATTTTGCAGTAGGCAGCCATTTAATGTCACTCTTGCGCATCGATCTGTTCATGATTGCCGAATAGTAATGGAATTATTGATTTAATTTGATAAAGCTGCAACCTTTAGCTACATTTTAAGGGGTTTTTATTAAGGTAACCATACGCGTTTGGATTTTAAGCTAGGTTTTAAGGGTATTACTTTTAAAATAAACATATAAATTCATATTTTACAAGCATTTTGATATCGATTTTGCAGTAGGCAGCCATTTAATGTCACTCTTGCGCATCGATCTGTTCATGATTGCCGAATAGTAATGGAATTATTGATTTAATTTGATAAAGCTGCAACCTTTAGCTACATTTTAAGGGGTTTTTATTAAGGTAACCATACGCGTTTGGATTTTAAGCTAGGTTTTAAGGGTATTACTTTTAAAATAAACATATAAATTCATATTTTACAAGCATTTTGATATCGATTTTGCAGTAGGCAGCCATTTAATGTCACTCTTGCGCATCGATCTGTTCATGATTGCCGAATAGTAATGGAATTATTGATTTAATTTGATAAAGCTGCAACCTTTAGCTACATTTTAAGGGGTTTTTATTAAGGTAACCATACGCGTTTGGATTTTAAGCTAGGTTTTAAGGGTATTACTTTTAAAATAAACATATAAATTCATATTTTACAAGCATTTTGATATCGATTTTGCAGTAGGCAGCCATTTAATGTCACTCTTGCGCATCGATCTGTTCATGATTGCCGAATAGTAATGGAATTATTGATTTAATTTGATAAAGCTGCAACCTTTAGCTACATTTTAAGGGGTTTTTATTAAGGTAACCATACGCGTTTGGATTTTAAGCTAGGTTTTAAGGGTATTACTTTTAAAATAAACATATAAATTCATATTGTAACGATAAGACAGTCTGTCTGTGTTGAGCAAGCAAAGGGGAAACATGCAATAGTAGTAAAGTAGTAACAAGTGTAAAATTGTAAATAAAGTGACTGTTGGTTTTTATTGACTGCGTTTGAGGAACTAAGTGTGTTTGTTTATTTCAAATTGCACAATCCAGTGATTCGTACTAGCCCACTAGAACTGGTATTTTCGTAACATTTGGTGTCAGAAGTGGGATTGTGCTACTGAATAAATAAAGGACAAAAAAATTAAATAAAATTATAAAACGCAGACATGGTTAAACTCGAGCAACTGAAGGTGGACCAGCTGAAAAAGGAGCTGGCTGCCTGGAATTTGCCGACTGCTGGCGGAAAGGTGGAGTTGCAGCTGCGCTTGCGAGAGGCGTGTGAGGCACGAGGCGTCGATTGGACTGCGCACGAGTTCGGGACGCAGGAGCTAGATTCGTCGGCCAAGGTGGAGGAATCGCCTGCCGGTGCTGCGTCGATGCATAGTACGGCTGCAGCGGCTGCGCCACCACAAGCCATGGACATGAGCCAGCTAATGGTCGCAATGAAAGGCATGTTCGAGGCTTCCGACCAGAAAATGGAAACGAAAATTGAGAATGTCAGTCGTGAAAATCGTGAAATGTCGGCGCAGATGGCAGAGCGAATGGAAAACAAGCTTCAGGAAAATTCTGCGCGCTGGGAACAGAAAGTGGAAGAAATCGCCAACCAGCTTAATGTGAAGGTGGAGCACCTGGGGACTCGAGTGGAACACTTGGATAAACGAGTCGACGACCTGGATGATTCCCTGAACAAACGTGTTGACGATCTTGGTGATTCCCTGAACCAACGAGTTGATAGTCTGGCAGACTCGATGAGCAGAAAAATGGACGAGCGGCTTAGGGAGGTACAGCCGCGAGAATGGTTGCCGCCGGTTCCGGAAAGTGTTGCCACCCGAGCGGAAGTGCCTACTTATGATGGGACTACGCCGTTCGATACATTCAAGCTACAATTCGACCTGGCTGCTCTGGAAAATCAGTGGACCGATGTAAGGAAAGGTCGGAGATTGGCGCTGGCTCTTAAAGGTGCTGCGGCTGAGGTAATAAAATCCGTTCCGGAATGTTTACGAAGTGAGTACGAGACCGTCATAAGGGCGCTGGCAGCCAAATACAGCGACGAGCACAACAGAACGCTGTACTACTGTGAGCTGAAGAACCGCAGGCAAAGATCCAACGAGGCGCTGCAGACATATGCAGCGGACATTGAGCGGCTCGTGCAGCTGTCCTACCCGTCCTTCGGCGCTGATGATCTCGAGAGGATGAAGATTGAGGCATTTATCGAAGGTCTTCATGATCCGGAGACACGTCGCAGTGCGTTGATGATGGGCAAGCCGACATTTAGGGAGACGGTGACCAGCGCGATGACATACGAGGCGACATGGATTGGGAGCACTCGGTATGCACCTGCAAGGATACGCCAGATCCAGCCGGACAACGACATTGCGGTCCAGGCAATAAACTCTGAGCCACCGGGCAGGCCACGGGTGGTCTCCTCTAAAGTTGTATGCTGGGTATGTGGCAAGCAGGGCCACATATCACGAGACTGCCGCCAACGAGGGAGGCGTTCCCGTTCTCGATCGCAATCGCCTGAAGCGAGGAATACTGATAATCGAGGCCCAGCCAACAAGCGCAGGGCTGAGGACGGCGAGTCGTTAAACTAAAACGGGTCAGCCCAAAGGGGCGTGAGCTGATCCCCACAATCTGCCGCCCCACCGTCCTTGTCTCACAGCTGAAACGACAGCCCAGCAGCTTGACAATTGAAGGAAGGATAGATGGAAAGCTGTTCGTGTTGACATTGGATACTGGAGCGTCATATTCGATCATAAAAAGGAAGCTGCTGAAGAATTGGGAACCGCTGCATGGCATACAGCTGCGGACTGCGACTGGCGAGCGCGCGCCAGTAAGAGGGAAAGTTACAAAAACGATTACTATCGGCACCAGCAGCCTGGAACATGAGTTCATCGTCGCGGATATAATGGACGACGTGATTATCGGCGTGGATTTCATGATTAGGCACGGTTTTACGCTTGACCTGAAAGGACATGTGCTGAGATATGCCAACGTTGAATTCCCGCTGCACACCGGCTATGAGCGAAGCGTGGCGGTAAGGAAGGTTGTATCGTGTCAACACCAGAAGATACCAGCGAATTCTGAGGCGATTGTGTGGGCAAAGGTGGACGAGGACGAGGGGACGAGTCGGCTGTGGGTTGTAGAAGCACCGAAACAAGGACACGACAACATCATCATCGGACGTACATTAGTGGAACCTAGGAATGGCAGAATACCGGTCAGAATACTGAACCCCCTGAATGCACCCAGATATGTCGGGAAAGATGAGGTAATTGGCGACTGTAAGGAAGCTGTAGCAGTGGTCAATTGCGAGAGTAGCCCGCCGGGAGATAATAAGAAGAGCGGTTTTAATATGGACGCCATACCGCAGGAGAACCAGTGGAGCAGCGAGTTGACGGCCAAGCAGAAACAGAAGGCGAGGTCACTCCTGCAGCACTATGGGGCAATATTTGCGGCAGAAGCAGGCGGAAGAACAGCCATAGTGAAGCACAACATCGACACCGGAAGTGCAAAACCGATTCGCCAACCGCCAAGACGAGTTCCTCTGGCCAAGAGGGAAGAGGTCACAAACTTGATCGAAAACATGCGGAAAGAAAAGGTCATAGAGCCTTCTTCGGGCCCCTGGTGCTCGCCGGTCGTGCTAGTCAAGAAAAAGGATGGCAGTACCCGGTTTTGTGTGGACTACCGGAAGCTCAATGATGTGACCAAGAAGGACAGTTATCCACTACCGCGGATCGATGACACCCTGGACACGCTGTCAGGCACACAGTGGTTCTCCACGCTCGACTTACGCAGCGGCTATTGGCAGGTAGAGCTTGCAGACAAGGACAAGGAGAAGACGGCTTTCAGTGTGGGCGATGGTTTGTGGCAGTTCACCGTCATGCCGTTTGGACTCTGCAACGCACCAGCAACATTCGAGCGGCTAATGGAACGCGTGCTAAAGGGGCTGCATTGGCGGACGTGCCTGGTGTACCTCGACGACATAATCGTGATGGGTAAAAGCTTCGACGACCACCTGGGAAAGCTAAAGGAGGTATTCGAGCGGATACAAAAAGCTGGGCTTAAACTCAACCCGAAGAAGTGCTCGCTGTTCCAAAAAGAGGTCAAGTATCTGGGTCATACGGTTTCTGCCCGCGGAGTACATACGGATGAAGGCAAAATCACGGCGGTGAAGGAGTGGCCCCGGCCACGCAATCTACACGAACTCCGCAGCTTCCTGGGCCTGTGCACATACTACCGCCGATTTGTTCCGGGATTCGCGAACATAGCCAGCAGCTTGCACAAACTGACGAAAAAGAGCCAAGCCTTCGAGTGGAACGAAGAGCAGGAGCAGGCTTTTGTGCGTCTGAAGGAAAAACTGTGCACTGCTCCAATTCTGGCCTTCCCCGTGCCTGGAGAGATGTTTGTGCTGGATACGGATGCAAGCGGGCATAGTATTGGCGGTGTGCTATCACAGATAATAGACGGCCAAGAACAAGTGATAGCATACTACAGTAGGATTCTGTCGAAACCGGAACGCAACTACTGTGTGACGCGGAGAGAACTGCTGGCGGTATTGGACTGCGTAAAACACTTCCACAAATATCTGTATGGACAAAGGTTTCGCCTGCGCACAGATCATGCGGCATTGAGATGGCTCCTGAACTTTAAAGATCCTGAAGGGCAATTGGCGCGGTGGATCGAGCGACTGCAGAGCTACGACTACACGATAGAGCATCGCAAGGGCAGTAGCCATGGAAATGCCGATGCCTTGTCACGCCGTCCGTGCAAAGTCGAATGCAGGCAGTGCTCGCGAGCCGAAAGCAAAGAACAGATAGTGGACGTCCGGTTGGTAAGCGTTATGCCAGAGGAAGAGTGGTCTGCGGAGAGGCTACAAAAGGACCAGCGCGAGGATGCGGATCTTGCAAAAATCGTCGAAGGCAAGGAGCAAGGCGCACGTCCAGACTGGCGGGAGATGGCCGGTGAAAGCCCGATCGCTAAGGCTTACTGGGCGCAGTGGGAAAGTCTGCGGCTGAGGGAAGGATGCCTGTATCGCGAATGGGAGAGCGCGGATGGTCGGACCAGCAACTCCCTAATGGTAGTGCCAAAATGCAGAATCAACGAGGTCATCGAGGCATACCATAACGACTCCAGTGGAGGGCACCTGGGCATCACCAAAACCGTCGCCAAGATAAAAAGACGATTCTACTGGGTAGGATGCCAGGAATCTGTAGCCGAATGGATTAAGAGCTGTGACCGATGTGCAGCCGCGAAAGGTCCGACAAGAAAGTCTCGGGGCCGCATGCAGCAGTACAACGTGGGAGCGCCCTTCGAGCGGATTGCTATGGACGTCGCTGGCCCATTCCCAGTCAGCACTCAAGGCAACAAATATGTGCTGGTGGTAATGGATTACTTCAGCAAATGGCCCGAAGTGTACCCTATTCCTAACCAGGAGGCCACTACGATCTCGGAAAAGCTGGTAAACAACTGGGTAGCCAGGTTCGGAGTTCCGTTGGAGTTGCACTCAGATCAAGGCCGGAATTTCGAGTCTGCGGTATTAAAGGAAGTGTGTGAGCTGCTGGGGATAAGGAAAACTCGTACCACTCCTTTGCACCCACAGTCCGACGGCATGGTGGAACGTTTTAACCGGACACTGGAAGAATATCTGCGGAAGGTGGTAGGCAGAAATCAAAAGGATTGGGACACGCATATTCCCCTGTTCCTGATGGCGTATAGGTCAGCCCCGCACGACACAACATCACTCACTCCAGCCCGAGCAGTGTTCGGCACGGAGTTGCGGTTACCCGCCGACTTGAAGTTCGGGGTAGTCAGCACGACGGGAGGCGCTAAGACGGACTACGTGGTCAATAAGCGGGCGGAACTCGAGGAAATTCACCAGTTTATAAGGAGCCGCACCAAACTGGTCAGCGATAAGGCGAAAGCCCGATATGATCTACGGGCCAACTCAGCAGGGTTCCAAGGAGGCGATCTGGTAATGCTCTACAACCCGCAGCGGGGGAAAGGTTTGTCTCCGAAACTTCAAACATCATGGGAAGGACCTTACAAAGTCGTGACTAGGATTAACGACGTGGTCTATAGGATTCAACGTTGCAGCAATAAAGGCGCTAAGCTGAAGGTAGTCCATTTGGAGCGCTTGGCGCCTTATCACAGCGGAACCTCGGCACTTGTTCGGGTCGAACAAGTCTAAGTGGTGGGCAGTGTAACGATAAGACAGTCTGTCGCTGTGCAAAGCAACCCTGTCGCTACGCGCCGTGCTATAATTCAACCTGGCAATGATGGCAATTCTTAGTCCAACCTGGCAATGATGGAAACTTCTAGTCCAACCTGGCAATGATGGAAACTTCTAGTCTAACCTGGCAATGATGGTCGCGATCGTCATGGAAACCGTCAGTCCACTCTGGAATGTGCGGGAACGATCTGCGCGATGGCCGGACAGGTATAAAAGGCAGCCGGGTGCGGCGCAGCGGGTCAGTCTGATTTTGCCTAGCGGAGTTGCCACGCGGAATAATTAAGCGAATATTTAAGTGTAAAGACAGTGAATTGTAAATCTGTAAAATAAAGTGACTGTTGGTTTTTATTGACTGCGTTTGAGGAACTAAGTGTGTTTGTTTATTTCAAATTGCACAATCCAGTGATTCGTACTAGCCCACTAGAACTGGTATTTTCGTAACAATATTTTACAAGCATTTTGATATCGATTTTGCAGTAGGCAGCCATTTAATGTCACTCTTGCGCATCGATCTGTTCATGATTGCCGAATAGTAATGGAATTATTGATTTAATTTGATAAAGCTGCAACCTTTAGCTACATTTTAAGGGGTTTTTATTAAGGTAACCATACGCGTTTGGATTTTAAGCTAGGTTTTAAGGGTATTACTTTTAAAATAAACATATAAATTCATATTTTACAAGCATTTTGATATCGATTTTGCAGTAGGCAGCCATTTAATGTCACTCTTGCGCATCGATCTGTTCATGATTGCCGAACAGTAATGGAATTATTGATTTAATTTGATAAAGCTGCAACCTTTAGCTACATTTTAAGGGGTTTTTATTAAGGTAACCATACGCGTTTGGATTTTAAGCTAGGTTTTAAGGGTATTACTTTTAAAATAAACATATAAATTCATATTTTACAAGCATTTTGATATCGATTTTGCAGTAGGCAGCCATTTAATGTCACTCTTGCGCATCGATCTGTTCATGATTGCCGAATAGTAATGGAATTATTGATTTAATTTGATAAAGCTGCAACCTTTAGCTACATTTTAAGGAGTTTTTATTAAGGTAACCATACGCGTTTGGATTTTAAGCTAGGTTTTAAGGGTATTACTTTTAAAATAAACATATAAATTCATATTTTACAAGCATTTTGATATCGATTTTGCAGTAGGCAGCCATTTAATGTCACTCTTGCGCATCGATCTGTTCATGATTGCCGAATAGTAATGGAATTATTGATTTAATTTGATAAAGCTGCAACCTTTAGCTACATTTTAAGGGGTTTTTATTAAGGTAACCATACGCGTTTGGATTTTAAGCTAGGTTTTAAGGGTATTACTTTTAAAATAAACATATAAATTCATATTTTACAAGCATTTTGATATCGATTTTGCAGTAGGCAGCCATTTAATGTCACTCTTGCGCATCGATCTGTTCATGATTGCCGAATAGTAATGGAATTATTGATTTAATTTGATAAAGCTGCAACCTTTAGCTACATTTTAAGGGGTTTTTATTAAGGTAACCATACGCGTTTGGATTTTAAGCTAGGTTTTAAGGGTATTACTTTTAAAATAAACATATAAATTCATATTTTACAAGCATTTTGATATCGATTTTGCAGTAGGCAGCCATTTAATGTCACTCTTGCGCATCGATCTGTTCATGATTGCCGAATAGTAATGTAATTATTGATTTAATTTGATAAAGCTGCAACCTTTAGCTACATTTTAAGGGGTTTTTATTAAGGTAACCATACGCGTTTGGATTTTAAGCTAGGTTTTAAGGGTATTACTTTTAAAATAAACATATAAATTCATATTTTACAAGCATTTTGATATCGATTTTGCAGTAGGCAGCCATTTAATGTCACTCTTGCGCATCGATCTGTTCATGATTGCCGAATAGTAATGGAATTATTGATTTAATTTGATAAAGCTGCAACCTTTAGCTACATTTTAAGGGGTTTTTATTAAGGTAACCATACGCGTTTGGATTTTAAGCTAGGTTTTAAGGGTATTACTTTTAAAATAAACATATAAATTCATATTTTACAAGCATTTTGATATCGATTTTGCAGTAGGCAGCCATTTAATGTCACTCTTGCGCATCGATCTGTTCATGATTGCCGAATAGTAATGGAATTATTGATTTAATTTGATAAAGCTGCAACCTTTAGCTACATTTTAAGGGGTTTTTATTAAGGTAACCATACGCGTTTGGATTTTAAGCTAGGTTTTAAGGGTATTACTTTTAAAATAAACATATAAATTCATATTTTACAAGCATTTTGATATCGATTTTGCAGTAGGCAGCCATTTAATGTCACTCTTGCGCATCGATCTGTTCATGATTGCCGAATAGTAATGGAATTATTGATTTAATTTGATAAAGCTGCAACCTTTAGCTACATTTTAAGGGGTTTTTATTAAGGTAACCATACGCGTTTGGATTTTAAGCTAGGTTTTAAGGGTATTACTTTTAAAATAAACATATAAATTCATATTTTACAAGCATTTTGATATCGATTTTGCAGTAGGCAGCCATTTAATGTCACTCTTGCGCATCGATCTGTTCATGATTGCCGAATAGTAATGGAATTATTGATTTAATTTGATAAAGCTGCAACCTTTAGCTACATTTTAAGGGGTTTTTATTAAGGTAACCATACGCGTTTGGATTTTAAGCTAGGTTTTAAGGGTATTACTTTTAAAATAAACATATAAATTCATATTTTACAAGCATTTTGATATCGATTTTGCAGTAGGCAGCCATTTAATGTCACTCTTGCGCATCGATCTGTTCATGATTGCCGAATAGTAATGGAATTATTGATTTAATTTGATAAAGCTGCAACCTTTAGCTACATTTTAAGGGGTTTTTATTAAGGTAACCATACGCGTTTGGATTTTAAGCTAGGTTTTAAGAGTATTACTTTTAAAATAAACATATAAATTCATATTTTACAAGCATTTTGATATCGATTTTGCAGTAGGCAGCCATTTAATGTCACTCTTGCGCATCGATCTGTTCATGATTGCCGAATAGTAATGGAATTATTGATTTAATTTGATAAAGCTGCAACCTTTAGCTACATTTTAAGGGGTTTTTATTAAGGTAACCATACGCGTTTGGATTTTAAGCTAGGTTTTAAGGGTATTACTTTTAAAATAAACATATAAATTCATATTTTACAAGCATTTTGATATCGATTTTGCAGTAGGCAGCCATTTAATGTCACTCTTGCGCATCGATCTGTTCATGATTGCCGAATAGTAATGGAATTATTGATTTAATTTGATAAAGCTGCAACCTTTAGCTACATTTTAAGGGGTTTTTATTAAGGTAACCATACGCGTTTGGATTTTAAGCTAGGTTTTAAGGGTATTACTTTTAAAATAAACATATAAATTCATATTTTACAAGCATTTTGATATCGATTTTGCAGTAGGCAGCCATTTAATGTCACTCTTGCGCATCGATCTGTTCATGATTGCCGAATAGTAATGGAATTATTGATTTAATTTGATAAAGCTGCAACCTTTAGCTACATTTTAAGGGGTTTTTATTAAGGTAACCATACGCGTTTGGATTTTAAGCTAGGTTTTAAGGGTATTACTTTTAAAATAAACATATAAATTCATATTTTACAAGCATTTTGATATCGATTTTGCAGTAGGCAGCCATTTAATGTCACTCTTGCGCATCGATCTGTTCATGATTGCCGAATAGTAATGGAATTATTGATTTAATTTGATAAAGCTGCAACCTTTAGCTACATTTTAAGGGGTTTTTATTAAGGTAACCATACGCGTTTGGATTTTAAGCTAGGTTTTAAGGGTATTACTTTTAAAATAAACATATAAATTCATATTTTACAAGCATTTTGATATCGATTTTGCAGTAGGCAGCCATTTAATGTCACTCTTGCGCATCGATCTGTTCATGATTGCCGAATAGTAATGGAATTATTGATTTAATTTGATAAAGCTGCAACCTTTAGCTACATTTTAAGGGGTTTTTATTAAGGTAACCATACGCGTTTGGATTTTAAGCTAGGTTTTAAGGGTATTACTTTTAAAATAAACATATAAATTCATATTTTACAAGCATTTTGATATCGATTTTGCAGTAGGCAGCCATTTAATGTCACTCTTGCGCATCGATCTGTTCATGATTGCCGAATAGTAATGGAATTATTGATTTAATTTGATAAAGCTGCAACCTTTAGCTACATTTTAAGGGGTTTTTATTAAGGTAACCATACGCGTTTGGATTTTAAGCTAGGTTTTAAGGGTATTACTTTTAAAATAAACATATAAATTCATATTTTACAAGCATTTTGATATCGATTTTGCAGTAGGCAGCCATTTAATGTCACTCTTGCGCATCGATCTGTTCATGATTGCCGAATAGTAATGGAATTATTGATTTAATTTGATAAAGCTGCAACCTTTAGCTACATTTTAAGGGGTTTTTATTAAGGTAACCATACGCGTTTGGATTTTAAGCTAGGTTTTAAGGGTATTACTTTTAAAATAAACATATAAATTCATATTTTACAAGCATTTTGATATCGATTTTGCAGTAGGCAGCCATTTAATGTCACTCTTGCGCATCGATCTGTTCATGATTGCCGAATAGTAATGGAATTATTGATTTAATTTGATAAAGCTGCAACCTTTAGCTACATTTTAAGGGTTTTTATTAAGGTAACCATACGCGTTTGGATTTTAAGCTAGGTTTTAAGGGTATTACTTTTAAAATAAACATATAAATTCATATTTTACAAGCATTTTGATATCGATTTTGCAGTAGGCAGCCATTTAATGTCACTCTTGCGCATCGATCTGTTCATGATTGCCGAATAGTAATGGAATTATTGATTTAATTTGATAAAGCTGCAACCTTTAGCTACATTTTAAGGGGTTTTTATTAAGGTAACCATACGCGTTTGGATTTTAAGCTAGGTTTTAAGGGTATTACTTTTAAAATAAACATATAAATTCATATTTTACAAGCATTTTGATATCGATTTTGCAGTAGGCAGCCACTTAATGTCACTCTTGCGCATCGATCTGTTCATGATTGCCGAATAGTAATGGAATTATTGATTTAATTTGATAAAGCTGCAACCTTTAGCTACATTTTAAGGGGTTTTTATTAAGGTAACCATACGCGTTTGGATTTTAAGCTAGGTTTTAAGGGTATTACTTTTAAAATAAACATATAAATTCATATTTTACAAGCATTTTGATATCGATTTTGCAGTAGGCAGCCATTTAATGTCACTCTTGCGCATCGATCTGTTCATGATTGCCGAATAGTAATGGAATTATTGATTTAATTTGATAAAGCTGCAACCTTTAGCTACATTTTAAGGGGTTTTTATTAAGGTAACCATACGCGTTTGGATTTTAAGCTAGGTTTTAAGGGTATTACTTTTAAAATAAACATATAAATTCATATTTTACAAGCATTTTGATATCGATTTTGCAGTAGGCAGCCATTTAATGTCACTCTTGCGCATCGATCTGTTCATGATTGCCGAATAGTAATGGAATTATTGATTTAATTTGATAAAGCTGCAACCTTTAGCTACATTTTAAGGGGTTTTTATTAAGGTAACCATACGCGTTTGGATTTTAAGCTAGGTTTTAAGGGTATTACTTTTAAAATAAACATATAAATTCATATTTTACAAGCATTTTGATATCGATTTTGCAGTAGGCAGCCATTTAATGTCACTCTTGCGCATCGATCTGTTCATGATTGCCGAATAGTAATGGAATTATTGATTTAATTTGATAAAGCTGCAACCTTTAGCTACATTTTAAGGGGTTTTTATTAAGGTAACCATACGCGTTTGGATTTTAAGCTAGGTTTTAAGAGTATTACTTTTAAAATAAACATATAAATTCATATTTTACAAGCATTTTGATATCGATTTTGCAGTAGGCAGCCATTTAATGTCACTCTTGCGCATCGTTCATGATTGCCGAATAGTAATGGAATTATTGATTTAATTTGATAAAGCTGCAACCTTTAGCTACATTTTAAGGGGTTTCTATTAAGGTAACCATACGCGTTTGGATTTTAAGCTAGGTTTTAAGGGTATTACTTTTAAAATAAACATATAAATTCATATTTTACAAGCATTTTGATATCGATTTTGCAGTAGGCAGCCATTTAATGTCACTCTTGCGCATCGATCATTTTGTTCATGATTGCCGAATAGTAATGGAATTATTGATTTAATTTGATAAAGCTGCAACCTTTAGCTACATTTTAAGGGGTTTTCTATTAAGGTAACCATACGCGTTTGGATTTTAAGCTAGGTTTTAAGGGTATTACTTTTAAAATAAACATATAAATTCATATTTTACAAGCATTTTGATATCGATTTTGCAGTAGGCAGCCATTTAATGTCACTCTTGCGCATCGATCTGTTCATGATTGCCGAATAGTAATGGAATTATTGATTTAATTTGATAAAGCTGCAACCTTTAGCTACATTTTAAGGGGTTTTTATTAAGGTAACCATACGCGTTTGGATTTTAAGCTAGGTTTTAAGGGTATTACTTTTAAAATAAACATATAAATTCATATTTTACAAGCATTTTGATATCGATTTTGCAGTAGGCAGCCATTTAATGTCACTCTTGCGCATCGATCTGTTCATGATTGCCGAATAGTAATGGAATTATTGATTTAATTTGATAAAGCTGCAACCTTTAGCTACATTTTAAGGGGTTTCTATTAAGGTAACCATACGCGTTTGGATTTTAAGCTAGGTTTTAAGGGTATTACTTTTAAAATAAACATATAAATTCATATTTTACAAGCATTTTGATATCGATTTTGCAGTAGGCAGCCATTTAATGTCACTCTTGCGCATCGATCTGTTCATGATTGCCGAATAGTAATGGAATTATTGATTTAATTTGATAAAGCTGCAACCTTTAGCTACATTTTAAGGGGTTTTTATTAAGGTAACCATACGCGTTTGGATTTTAAGCTAGGTTTTAAGGGTATTACTTTTAAAATAAACATATAAATTCATATTTTACAAGCATTTTGATATCGATTTTGCAGTAGGCAGCCATTTAATGTCACTCTTGCGCATCGATCTGTTCATGATTGCCGAATAGTAATGGAATTATTGATTTAATTTGATAAAGCTGCAACCTTTAGCTACATTTTAAGGGGTTTTTATTAAGGTAACCATACGCGTTTGGATTTTAAGCTAGGTTTTAAGGGTATTACTTTTAAAATAAACATATAAATTCATATTTTACAAGCATTTTGATATCGATTTTGCAGTAGGCAGCCATTTAATGTCACTCTTGCGCATCGATCTGTTCATGATTGCCGAATAGTAATGGAATTATTGATTTAATTTGATAAAGCTGCAACCTTTAGCTACATTTTAAGGGGTTTCTATTAAGGTAACCATACGCGTTTGGATTTTAAGCTAGGTTTTAAGGGTATTACTTTTAAAATAAACATATAAATTCATATTTTACAAGCATTTTGATATCGATTTTGCAGTAGGCAGCCATTTAATGTCACTCTTGCGCATCGATCTGTTCATGATTGCCGAATAGTAATGGAATTATTGATTTAATTTGATAAAGCTGCAACCTTTAGCTACATTTTAAGGGGTTTTTATTAAGGTAACCATACGCGTTTGGATTTTAAGCTAGGTTTTAAGGGTATTACTTTTAAAATAAACATATAAATTCATATTTTACAAGCATTTTGATATCGATTTTGCAGTAGGCAGCCATTTAATGTCACTCTTGCGCATCGATCTGTTCATGATTGCCGAATAGTAATGGAATTATTGATTTAATTTGATAAAGCTGCAACCTTTAGCTACATTTTAAGGGGTTTTTATTAAGGTAACCATACGCGTTTGGATTTTAAGCTAGGTTTTAAGGGTATTACTTTTAAAATAAACATATAAATTCATATTTTACAAGCATTTTGATATCGATTTTGCAGTAGGCAGCCATTTAATGTCACTCTTGCGCATCGATCTGTTCATGATTGCCGAATAGTAATGGAATTATTGATTTAATTTGATAAAGCTGCAACCTTTAGCTACATTTTAAGGGGTTTTTATTAAGGTAACCATACGCGTTTGGATTTTAAGCTAGGTTTTAAGGGTATTACTTTTAAAATAAACATATAAATTCATATTTTACAAGCATTTTGATATCGATTTTGCAGTAGGCAGCCATTTAATGTCACTCTTGCGCATCGATCTGTTCATGATTGCCGAATAGTAATGGAATTATTGATTTAATTTGATAAAGCTGCAACCTTTAGCTACATTTTAAGGGGTTTTTATTAAGGTAACCATACGCGTTTGGATTTTAAGCTAGGTTTTAAGGGTATTACTTTTAAAATAAACATATAAATTCATATTTTACAAGCATTTTGATATCGATTTTGCAGTAGGCAGCCATTTAATGTCACTCTTGCGCATCGATCTGTTCATGATTGCCGAATAGTAATGGAATTATTGATTTAATTTGATAAAGCTGCAACCTTTAGCTACATTTTAAGGGGTTTTTATTAAGGTAACCATACGCGTTTGGATTTTAAGCTAGGTTTTAAGGGTATTACTTTTAAAATAAACATATAAATTCATATTTTACAAGCATTTTGATATCGATTTTGCAGTAGGCAAGCCATTTAATGTCACTCTTGCGCATCGATCTGTTCATGATTGCCGAATAGTAATGGAATTATTGATTTAATTTGATAAAGCTGCAACCTTTAGCTACATTTTAAGGGGTTTTTATTAAGGTAACCATACGCGTTTGGATTTTAAGCTAGGTTTTAAGGGTATTACTTTTAAAATAAACATATAAATTCATATTTTACAAGCATTTTGATATCGATTTTGCAGTAGGCAGCCATTTAATGTCACTCTTGCGCATCGATCTGTTCATGATTGCCGAATAGTAATGGAATTATTGATTTAATTTGATAAAGCTGCAACCTTTAGCTACATTTTAAGGGGTTTTTATTAAGGTAACCATACGCGTTTGGATTTTAAGCTAGGTTTTAAGGGTATTACTTTTAAAATAAACATATAAATTCATATTTTACAAGCATTTTGATATCGATTTTGCAGTAGGCAGCCATTTAATGTCACTCTTGCGCATCGATCTGTTCATGATTGCCGAATAGTAATGGAATTATTGATTTAATTTGATAAAGCTGCAACCTTTAGCTACATTTTAAGGGGTTTTTATTAAGGTAACCATACGCGTTTGGATTTTAAGCTAGGTTTTAAGGGTATTACTTTTAAAATAAACATATAAATTCATATTTTACAAGCATTTTGATATCGATTTTGCAGTAGGCAGCCATTTAATGTCACTCTTGCGCATCGATCTGTTCATGATTGCCGAATAGTAATGGAATTATTGATTTAATTTGATAAAGCTGCAACCTTTAGCTACATTTTAAGGGGTTTTTATTAAGGTAACCATACGCGTTTGGATTTTAAGCTAGGTTTTAAGGGTATTACTTTTAAAATAAACATATAAATTCATATTTTACAAGCATTTTGATATCGATTTTGCAGTAGGCAGCCATTTAATGTCACTCTTGCGCATCGATCTGTTCATGATTGCCGAATAGTAATGGAATTATTGATTTAATTTGATAAAGCTGCAACCTTTAGCTACATTTTAAGGGGTTTTTATTAAGGTAACCATACGCGTTTGGATTTTAAGCTAGGTTTTAAGGGTATTACTTTTAAAATAAACATATAAATTCATATTTTACAAGCATTTTGATATCGATTTTGCAGTAGGCAGCCATTTAATGTCACTCTTGCGCATCGATCTGTTCATGATTGCCGAATAGTAATGGAATTATTGATTTAATTTGATAAAGCTGCAACCTTTAGCTACATTTTAAGGGGTTTTTATTAAGGTAACCATACGCGTTTGGATTTTAAGCTAGGTTTTAAGGGTATTACTTTTAAAATAAACATATAAATTCATATTTTACAAGCATTTTGATATCGATTTTGCAGTAGGCAGCCATTTAATGTCACTCTTGCGCATCGATCTGTTCATGATTGCCGAATAGTAATGGAATTATTGATTTAATTTGATAAAGCTGCAACCTTTAGCTACATTTTAAGGGGTTTTTATTAAGGTAACCATACGCGTTTGGATTTTAAGCTAGGTTTTAAGGGTATTACTTTTAAAATAAACATATAAATTCATATTTTACAAGCATTTTGATATCGATTTTGCAGTAGGCAGCCATTTAATGTCACTCTTGCGCATCGATCTGTTCATGATTGCCGAATAGTAATGGAATTATTGATTTAATTTGATAAAGCTGCAACCTTTAGCTACATTTTAAGGGGTTTTTATTAAGGTAACCATACGCGTTTGGATTTTAAGCTAGGTTTTAAGGGTATTACTTTTAAAATAAACATATAAATTCATATTTTACAAGCATTTTGATATCGATTTTGCAGTAGGCAGCCATTTAATGTCACTCTTGCGCATCGATCTGTTCATGATTGCCGAATAGTAATGGAATTATTGATTTAATTTGATAAAGCTGCAACCTTTAGCTACATTTTAAGGGGTTTTTATTAAGGTAACCATACGCGTTTGGATTTTAAGCTAGGTTTTAAGGGTATTACTTTTAAAATAAACATATAAATTCATATTTTACAAGCATTTTTATATCGATTTTGCAGTAGGCAGCCATTTAATGTCACTCTTGCGCATCGATCTGTTCATGATTGCCGAATAGTAATGGAATTATTGATTTAATTTGATAAAGCTGCAACCTTTAGCTACATTTTAAGGGGTTTTTATTAAGGTAACCATACGCGTTTGGATTTTAAGCTAGGTTTTAAGGGTATTACTTTTAAAATAAACATATAAATTCATATTTTACAAGCATTTTGATATCGATTTTGCAGTAGGCAGCCATTTAATGTCACTCTTGCGCATCGATCTGTTCATGATTGCCGAATAGTAATGGAATTATTGATTTAATTTGATAAAGCTGCAACCTTTAGCTACATTTTAAGGGGTTTTTATTAAGGTAACCATACGCGTTTGGATTTTAAGCTAGGTTTTAAGGGTATTACTTTTAAAATAAACATATAAATTCATATTTTACAAGCATTTTGATATCGATTTTGCAGTAGGCAGCCATTTAATGTCACTCTTGCGCATCGATCTGTTCATGATTGCCGAATAGTAATGGAATTATTGATTTAATTTGATAAAGCTGCAACCTTTAGCTACATTTTAAGGGGTTTTTATTAAGGTAACCATACGCGTTTGGATTTTAAGCTAGGTTTTAAGGGTATTACTTTTAAAATAAACATATAAATTCATATTTTACAAGCATTTTGATATCGATTTTGCAGTAGGCAGCCATTTAATGTCACTCTTGCGCATCGATCTGTTCATGATTGCCGAATAGTAATGGAATTATTGATTTAATTTGATAGAGCTGCAACCTTTAGCTACATTTTAAGGGGTTTTTATTAAGGTAACCATACGCGTTTGGATTTTAAGCTAGGTTTTAAGGGTATTACTTTTAAAATAAACATATAAATTCATATTTTACAAGCATTTTGATATCGATTTTGCAGTAGGCAGCCATTTAATGTCACTCTTGCGCATCGATCTGTTCATGATTGCCGAATAGTAATGGAATTATTGATTTAATTTGATAAAGCTGCAACCTTTAGCTACATTTTAAGGGGTTTTTATTAAGGTAACCATACGCGTTTGGATTTTAAGCTAGGTTTTAAGGGTATTACTTTTAAAATAAACATATAAATTCATATTTTACAAGCATTTTGATATCGATTTTGCAGTAGGCAGCCATTTAATGTCACTCTTGCGCATCGATCTGTTCATGATTGCCGAATAGTAATGGAATTATTGATTTAATTTGATAAGCTGCAACCTTTAGCTACATTTTAAGGGGTTTTTATTAAGGTAACCATACGCGTTTGGATTTTAAGCTAGGTTTTAAGGGTATTACTTTTAAAATAAACATATAAATTCATATTTTACAAGCATTTTGATATCGATTTTGCAGTAGGCAGCCATTTAATGTCACTCTTGCGCATCGATCTGTTCATGATTGCCGAATAGTAATGGAATTATTGATTTAATTTGATAAAGCTGCAACCTTTAGCTACATTTTAAGGGGTTTTTATTAAGGTAACCATACGCGTTTGGATTTTAAGCTAGGTTTTAAGGGTATTACTTTTAAAATAAACTATAAATTCATATTTTACAAGCATTTTGATATCGATTTTGCAGTAGGCAGCCATTTAATGTCACTCTTGCGCATCGATCTGTTCATGATTGCCGAATAGTAATGGAATTATTGATTTAATTTGATAAAGCTGCAACCTTTAGCTACATTTTAAGGGGTTTTTATTAAGGTAACCATACGCGTTTGGATTTTAAGCTAGGTTTTAAGGGTATTACTTTTAAAATAAACATATAAATTCATATTTTACAAGCATTTTGATATCGATTTTGCAGTAGGCAGCCATTTAATGTCACTCTTGCGCATCGATCTGTTCATGATTGCCGAATAGTAATGGAATTATTGATTTAATTTGATAAAGCTGCAACCTTTAGCTACATTTTAAGGGGTTTTTATTAAGGTAACCATACGCGTTTGGATTTTAAGCTAGGTTTTAAGGGTATTACTTTTAAAATAAACATATAAATTCATATTTTACAAGCATTTTGATATCGATTTTGCAGTAGGCAGCCATTTAATGTCACTCTTGCGCATCGATCTGTTCATGATTGCCGAATAGTAATGGAATTATTGATTTAATTTGATAAAGCTGCAACCTTTAGCTACATTTTAAGGGGTTTTTATTAAGGTAACCATACGCGTTTGGATTTTAAGCTAGGTTTTAAGGGTATTACTTTTAAAATAAACATATAAATTCATATTTTACAAGCATTTTGATATCGATTTTGCAGTAGGCAGCCATTTAATGTCACTCTTGCGCATCGATCTGTTCATGATTGCCGAATAGTAATGGAATTATTGATTTAATTTGATAAGCTGCAACCTTTAGCTACATTTTAAGGGGTTTTTATTAAGGTAACCATACGCGTTTGGATTTTAAGCTAGGTTTTAAGGGTATTACTTTTAAAATAAACATATAAATTCATATTTTACAAGCATTTTGATATCGATTTTGCAGTAGGCAGCCATTTAATGTCACTCTTGCGCATCGATCTGTTCATGATTGCCGAATAGTAATGGAATTATTGATTTAATTTGATAGAGCTGCAACCTTTAGCTACATTTTAAGGGGTTTTTATTAAGGTAACCATACGCGTTTGGATTTTAAGCTAGGTTTTAAGGGTATTACTTTTAAAATAAACATATAAATTCATATTTTACAAGCATTTTGATATCGATTTTGCAGTAGGCAGCCATTTAATGTCACTCTTGCGCATCGATCTGTTCATGATTGCCGAATAGTAATGGAATTATTGATTTAATTTGATAAAGCTGCAACCTTTAGCTACATTTTAAGGGGTTTTTATTAAGGTAACCATACGCGTTTGGATTTTAAGCTAGGTTTTAAGGGTATTACTTTTAAAATAAACATATAAATTCATATTTTACAAGCATTTTGATATCGATTTTGCAGTAGGCAGCCATTTAATGTCACTCTTGCGCATCGATCTGTTCATGATTGCCGAATAGTAATGGAATTATTGATTTAATTTGATAAAGCTGCAACCTTTAGCTACATTTTAAGGGGTTTTTATTAAGGTAACCATACGCGTTTGGATTTTAAGCTAGGTTTTAAGGGTATTACTTTTAAAATAAAATAATATAAATTCATATTTTACAAGCATTTTGATATCGATTTTGCAGTAGGCAGCCATTTAATGTCACTCTTGCGCATCGATCTGTTCATGATTGCCGAATAGTAATGGAATTATTGATTTAATTTGATAAAGCTGCAACCTTTAGCTACATTTTAAGGGGTTTTTATTAAGGTAACCATACGCGTTTGGATTTTAAGCTAGGTTTTAAGGGTATTACTTTTAAAATAAACATATAAATTCATATTTTACAAGCATTTTGATATCGATTTTGCAGTAGGCAGCCATTTAATGTCACTCTTGCGCATCGATCTGTTCATGATTGCCGAATAGTAATGGAATTATTGATTTAATTTGATAAAGCTGCAACCTTTAGCTACATTTTAAGGGGTTTTTATTAAGGTAACCATACGCGTTTGGATTTTAAGCTAGGTTTTAAGGGTATTACTTTTAAAATAAACATATAAATTCATATTTTACAAGCATTTTGATATCGATTTTGCAGTAGGCAGCCATTTAATGTCACTCTTGCGCATCGATCTGTTCATGATTGCCGAATAGTAATGGAATTATTGATTTAATTTGATAAAGCTGCAACCTTTAGCTACATTTTAAGGGGTTTTTATTAAGGTAACCATACGCGTTTGGATTTTAAGCTAGGTTTTAAGGGTATTACTTTTAAAATAAACATATAAATTCATATTTTACAAGCATTTTGATATCGATTTTGCAGTAGGCAGCCATTTAATGTCACTCTTGCGCATCGATCTGTTCATGATTGCCGAATAGTAATGGAATTATTGATTTAATTTGATAAAGCTGCAACCTTTAGCTACATTTTAAGGGGTTTTTATTAAGGTAACCATACGCGTTTGGATTTTAAGCTAGGTTTTAAGGGTATTACTTTTAAAATAAACATATAAATTCATATTTTACAAGCATTTTGATATCGATTTTGCAGTAGGCAGCCATTTAATGTCACTCTTGCGCATCGATCTGTTCATGATTGCCGAATAGTAATGGAATTATTGATTTAATTTGATAAAGCTGCAACCTTTAGCTACATTTTAAGGGGTTTTTATTAAGGTAACCATACGCGTTTGGATTTTAAGCTAGGTTTTAAGGGTATTACTTTTAAAATAAACATATAAATTCATATTTTACAAGCATTTTGATATCGATTTTGCAGTAGGCAGCCATTTAATGTCACTCTTGCGCATCGATCTGTTCATGATTGCCGAATAGTAATGGAATTATTGATTTAATTTGATAAAGCTGCAACCTTTAGCTACATTTTAAGGGGTTTTTATTAAGGTAACCATACGCGTTTGGATTTTAAGCTAGGTTTTAAGGGTATTACTTTTAAAATAAACATATAAATTCATATTTTACAAGCATTTTGATATCGATTTTGCAGTAGGCAGCCATTTAATGTCACTCTTGCGCATCCATCTGTTCATGATTGCCGAATAGTAATGGAATTATTGATTTAATTTGATAAAGCTGCAACCTTTAGCTACATTTTAAGGGGTTTTTATTAAGGTAACCATACGCGTTTGGATTTTAAGCTAGGTTTTAAGGGTATTACTTTTAAAATAAACATATAAATTCATATTTTACAAGCATTTTGATATCGATTTTGCAGTAGGCAGCCATTTAATGTCACTCTTGCGCATCGATCTGTTCATGATTGCCGAATAGTAATGGAATTATTGATTTAATTTGATAAAGCTGCAACCTTTAGCTACATTTTAAGGGGTTTTTATTAAGGTAACCATACGCGTTTGGATTTTAAGCTAGGTTTTAAAGGTATTACTTTTAAAATAAACATATAAATTCATATTTTACAAGCATTTTGATATCGATTTTGCAGTAGGCAGCCATTTAATGTCACTCTTGCGCATCGATCTGTTCATGATTGCCGAATAGTAATGGAATTATTGATTTAATTTGATAAAGCTGCAACCTTTAGCTACATTTTAAGGGGTTTTTATTAAGGTAACCATACGCGTTTGGATTTTAACCCTTTCCGGTCAATTTCCACATATCTTGAGATAAAAATTTTTCCTTCAAAATATTGACTCTTATTGAACATTTTAGCAATAAAATACAAAAAAATTTCAAAAAAATAATTTTAGTTAAGAATTACAGCTTCATCAAATTTGGTCGATATATCGTACAATGGTCCGCAAATCAATAAAAATTCACGAATTGTTGGTTTCGGTTTTTTAAGTTTTATGAACAATTTATTGATTTTTTTGATAGAAAACATAAATTATAACAACAAAAATCAAAATGTGATTTCATTTTGATCGAAAGTTATATAAATTTTATATATAAACAATTGATTCACATTTATTCGGCCTTATATAACCATTGTTGTTGTTGCTAAGCCTTTTCACTCTCAATAAAACACAGAATAAATTAAAATTCATACAGTTTTACAGAAAGGCACTGACTATAGCCGATTCCTCTTATAGTAGTGGGAGTGTCAGGTACACATGTCGAACCTTACACAACCCGTGTCGGCCCAGTAAAACACAAAATCGTCTAGTAATTCTTATTTTTAATCGAAAATTGCCGAATAGTCGAATTTTATTAGCCACGTGGTTTACAGATGGGCGTGGCAGGCACACAAAAGCAAAAAAGCTGTTACCAAACCTATAACTTAAAAAAAATGCAAACATAACTTGCAACCTTTGCTTTCCATTTGTACGATATATCGTACAAATTCAAATTTGTACGATATATCGTACATTTGATTTAAGTGCCATTGTACGATATATCGTACAATTTTTTTAAAGACTCGGGAAAAATGTTTAAACTAAAAAAATGTTAAATTTATTAACTTTTATAAATCAATTGATGTTTAAACTTTTAAATGTTTATGTTTTTTGTTACTGAAAATTATTACAAACCTAAAATTTTCCCTGCAGAAGCTTCGTCACTTGTTGCTTGCTCAACTTCTTGCAAAGAACGTTTTACAAAACAAACAAATACTGTGTAACCACCACCACTATGATTTATTTTTCTAAACAGAATGATAAAGCACAGCCTACTTAACAAATATGAAAAAACCGTTTCATGAAATGTGCGCTCGCTGTCAAATGAAATTTCCTAGAAAAATGTTATTTTAATTGTACGATATATCGACCAAATTTCCGGAAAGGGTTAAGCTAGGTTTTAAGGGTATTACTTTTAAAATAAACATATAAATTCATATTTTACAAGCATTTTGATATCGATTTTGCAGTAGGCAGCCATTTAATGTCACTCTTGCGCATCGATCTGTTCATGATTGCCGAATAGTAATGGAATTATTGATTTAATTTGATAAAGCTGCAACCTTTAGCTACATTTTAAGGGGTTTTTATTAAGGTAACCATACGCGTTTGGATTTTAAGCTAGGTTTTAAGGGTATTACTTTTAAAATAAACATATAAATTCATATTTTACAAGCATTTTGATATCGATTTTGCAGTAGGCAGCCATTTAATGTCACTCTTGCGCATCGATCTGTTCATGATTGCCGAATAGTAATGGAATTATTGATTGATTGATTTTTATTAAGGTAACCATACGCGTTTGGATTTTAAGCTAGGTTTTAAGGGTATTACTTTTAAAATAAACATATAAATTCATATTTTACAAGCATTTTGATATCGATTTTGCAGTAGGCAGCCATTTAATGTCACTCTTGCGCATCGATCTGTTCATGATTGCCGAATAGTAATGGAATTATTGATTTAATTTGATAAAGCTGCAACCTTTAGCTACATTTTAAGGGGTTTTTATTAAGGTAACCATACGCGTTTGGATTTTAAGCTAGGTTTTAAGGGTATTACTTTTAAAATAAACATATAAATTCATATTTTACAAGCATTTTGATATCGATTTTGCAGTAGGCAGCCATTTAATGTCACTCTTGCGCATCGATCTGTTCATGATTGCCGAATAGTAATGGAATTATTGATTTAATTTGATAAAGCTGCAACCTTTAGCTACATTTTAAGGGGTTTTTATTAAGGTAACCATACGCGTTTGGATTTTAAGCTAGGTTTTAAGGGTATTACTTTTAAAATAAACATATAAATTCATATTTTACAAGCATTTTGATATCGATTTTGCAGTAGGCAGCCATTTAATGTCACTCTTGCGCATCGATCTGTTCATGATTGCCGAATAGTAATGGAATTATTGATTTAATTTGATAAAGCTGCAACCTTTAGCTACATTTTAAGGGGTTTTTATTAAGGTAACCATACGCGTTTGGATTTTAAGCTAGGTTTTAAGGGTATTACTTTTAAAATAAACATATAAATTCATATTTTACAAGCATTTTTATATCGATTTTGCAGTAGGCAGCCATTTAATGTCACTCTTGCGCATCGATCTGTTCATGATTGCCGAATAGTAATGGAATTATTGATTTAATTTGATAAAGCTGCAACCTTTAGCTACATTTTAAGGGGTTTTTATTAAGGTAACCATACGCGTTTGGATTTTAAGCTAGGTTTTAAGGGTATTACTTTTAAAATAAACATATAAATTCATATTTTACAAGCATTTTGATATCGATTTTGCAGTAGGCAGCCATTTAATGTCACTCTTGCGCATCGATCTGTTCATGATTGCCGAATAGTAATGGAATTATTGATTTAATTTGATAAAGCTGCAACCTTTAGCTACATTTTAAGGGGTTTTTATTAAGGTAACCATACGCGTTTGGATTTTAAGCTAGGTTTTAAGGGTATTACTTTTAAAATAAACATATAAATTCATATTTTACAAGCATTTTGATATCGATTTTGCAGTAGGCAGCCATTTAATGTCACTCTTGCGCATCGATCTGTTCATGATTGCCGAATAGTAATGGAATTATTGATTTAATTTGATAAAGCTGCAACCTTTAGCTACATTTTAAGGGGTTTTTATTAAGGTAACCATACGCGTTTGGATTTTAAGCTAGGTTTTAAGGGTATTACTTTTAAAATAAACATATAAATTCATATTTTACAAGCATTTTGATATCGATTTTGCAGTAGGCAGCCATTTAATGTCACTCTTGCGCATCGATCTGTTCATGATTGCCGAATAGTAATGGAATTATTGATTTAATTTGATAAAGCTGCAACCTTTAGCTACATTTTAAGGGGTTTTTATTAAGGTAACCATACGCGTTTGGATTTTAAGCTAGGTTTTAAGGGTATTACTTTTAAAATAAACATATAAATTCATATTTTACAAGCATTTTGATATCGATTTTGCAGTAGGCAGCCATTTAATGTCACTCTTGCGCATCGATCTGTTAATGATTGCCGAATAGTAATGGAATTATTGATTTAATTTGATAAAGCTGCAACCTTTAGCTACATTTTAAGGGGTTTTTATTAAGGTAACCATACGCGTTTGGATTTTAAGCTAGGTTTTAAGGGTATTACTTTTAAAATAAACATATAAATTCATATTTTACAAGCATTTTGATATCGATTTTGCAGTAGGCAGCCATTTAATGTCACTCTTGCGCATCGATCTGTTCATGATTGCCGAATAGTAATGGAATTATTGATTTAATTTGATAAAGCTGCAACCTTTAGCTACATTTTAAGGGGTTTTTATTAAGGTAACCATACGCGTTTGGATTTTAAGCTAGGTTTTAAGGGTATTACTTTTAAAATAAACATATAAATTCATATTTTACAAGCATTTTGATATCGATTTTGCAGTAGGCAGCCATTTAATGTCACTCTTGCGCATCGATCTGTTCATGATTGCCGAATAGTAATGGAATTATTGATTTAATTTGATAAAGCTGCAACCTTTAGCTACATTTTAAGGGGTTTTTATTAAGGTAACCATACGCGTTTGGATTTTAAGCTAGGTTTTAAGGGTATTACTTTTAAAATAAACATATAAATTCATATTTTACAAGCATTTTGATATCGATTTTGCAGTAGGCAGCCATTTAATGTCACTCTTGCGCATCGATCTGTTCATGATTGCCGAATAGTAATGGAATTATTGATTTAATTTGATAAAGCTGCAACCTTTAGCTACATTTTAAGGGGTTTTTATTAAGGTAACCATACGCGTTTGGATTTTAAGCTAGGTTTTAAGGGTATTACTTTTAAAATAAACATATAAATTCATATTTTACAAGCATTTTGATATCGATTTTGCAGTAGGCAGCCATTTAATGTCACTCTTGCGCATCGATCTGTTCATGATTGCCGAATAGTAATGGAATTATTGATTTAATTTGATAAAGCTGCAACCTTTAGCTACATTTTAAGGGGTTTTTATTAAGGTAACCATACGCGTTTGGATTTTAAGCTAGGTTTTAAGGGTATTACTTTTAAAATAAACATATAAATTCATATTTTACAAGCATTTTGATATCGATTTTGCAGTAGGCAGCCATTTAATGTCACTCTTGCGCATCGATCTGTTCATGATTGCCGAATAGTAATGGAATTATTGATTTAATTTGATAAAGCTGCAACCTTTAGCTACATTTTAAGGGGTTTTTATTAAGGTAACCATACGCGTTTGGATTTTAAGCTAGGTTTTAAGGGTATTACTTTTAAAATAAACATATAAATTCATATTTTACAAGCATTTTGATATCGATTTTGCAGTAGGCAGCCATTTAATGTCACTCTTGCGCATCGATCTGTTCATGATTGCCGAATAGTAATGGAATTATTGATTTAATTTGATAAAGCTGCAACCTTTAGCTACATTTTAAGGGGTTTTTATTAAGGTAACCATACGCGTTTGGATTTTAAGCTAGGTTTTAAGGGTATTACTTTTAAAATAAACATATAAATTCATATTTTACAAGCATTTTGATATCGATTTTGCAGTAGGCAGCCATTTAATGTCACTCTTGCGCATCGATCTGTTCATGATTGCCGAATAGTAATGGAATTATTGATTTAATTTGATAAAGCTGCAACCTTTAGCTACATTTTAAGGGGTTTTTATTAAGGTAACCATACGCGTTTGGATTTTAAGCTAGGTTTTAAGGGTATTACTTTTAAAATAAACATATAAATTCATATTTTACAAGCATTTTGATATCGATTTTGCAGTAGGCAGCCATTTAATGTCACTCTTGCGCATCGATCTGTTCATGATTGCCGAATAGTAATGGAATTATTGATTTAATTTGATAAAGCTGCAACCTTTAGTTACATTTTAAGGGGTTTTTATTAAGGTAACCATACGCGTTTGGATTTTAAGCTAGGTTTTAAGGGTATTACTTTTAAAATAAACATATAAATTCATATTGTAACGATAAGACAGTCTGTCTGTGTTGAGCAAGCAAAGGGGAAACATGCAATAGTAGTAAAGTAGTAACAAGTGTAAAATTGTAAATAAAGTGACTGTTGGTTTTTATTGACTGCGTTTGAGGAACTAAGTGTGTTTGTTTATTTCAAATTGCACAATCCAGTGATTCGTACTAGCCCACTAGAACTGGTATTTTCGTAACATTTGGTGTCAGAAGTGGGATTGTGCTACTGAATAAATAAAGGACAAAAAAATTAAATAAAATTATAAAACGCAGACATGGTTAAACTCGAGCAACTGAAGGTGGACCAGCTGAAAAAGGAGCTGGCTGCCTGGAATTTGCCGACTGCTGGCGGAAAGGTGGAGTTGCAGCTGCGCTTGCGAGAGGCGTGTGAGGCACGAGGCGTCGATTGGACTGCGCACGAGTTCGGGACGCAGGAGCTAGATTCGACGGCCAAGGTGGAGGAATCGCCTGCCGGTGCTGCGTCGATGCATAGTACGGCTGCAGCGGCTGCGCCACCACAAGCCATGGACATGAGCCAGCTAATGGTCGCAATGAAAGGCATGTTCGAGGCTTCCGACCAGAAAATGGAAACGAAAATTGAGAATGTCAGTCGTGAAAATCGTGAAATGTCGGCGCAGATGGCAGAGCGAATGGAAAACAAGCTTCAGGAAAATTCTGCGCGCTGGGAACAGAAAGTGGAAGAAATCGCCAACCAGCTTAATGTGAAGGTGGAGCACCTGGGGACTCGAGTGGAACACTTGGATAAACGAGTCGACGACCTGGATGATTCCCTGAACAAACGTGTTGACGATCTTGGTGATTCCCTGAACCAACGAGTTGATAGTCTGGCAGACTCGATGAGCAGAAAAATGGACGAGCGGCTTAGGGAGGTACAGCCGCGAGAATGGTTGCCGCCGGTTCCGGAAAGTGTTGCCACCCGAGCGGAAGTGCCTACTTATGATGGGACTACGCCGTTCGATACATTCAAGCTACAATTCGACCTGGCTGCTCTGGAAAATCAGTGGACCGATGTAAGGAAAGGTCGGAGATTGGCGCTGGCTCTTAAAGGTGCTGCGGCTGAGGTAATAAAATCCGTTCCGGAATGTTTACGAAGTGAGTACGAGACCGTCATAAGGGCGCTGGCAGCCAAATACAGCGACGAGCACAACAGAACGCTGTACTACTGTGAGCTGAAGAACCGCAGGCAAAGATCCAACGAGGCGCTGCAGACATATGCAGCGGACATTGAGCGGCTCGTGCAGCTGTCCTACCCGTCCTTCGGCGCTGATGATCTCGAGAGGATGAAGATTGAGGCATTTATCGAAGGTCTTCATGATCCGGAGACACGTCGCAGTGCGTTGATGATGGGCAAGCCGACATTTAGGGAGACGGTGACCAGCGCGATGACATACGAGGCGACATGGATTGGGAGCACTCGGTATGCACCTGCAAGGATACGCCAGATCCAGCCGGACAACGACATTGCGGTCCAGGCAATAAACTCTGAGCCACCGGGCAGGCCACGGGTGGTCTCCTCTAAAGTTGTATGCTGGGTATGTGGCAAGCAGGGCCACATATCACGAGACTGCCGCCAACGAGGGAGGCGTTCCCGTTCTCGATCGCAATCGCCTGAAGCGAGGAATACTGATAATCGAGGCCCAGCCAACAAGCGCAGGGCTGAGGACGGCGAGTCGTTAAACTAAAACGGGTCAGCCCAAAGGGGCGTGAGCTGATCCCCACAATCTGCCGCCCCACCGTCCTTGTCTCACAGCTGAAACGACAGCCCAGCAGCTTGACAATTGAAGGAAGGATAGATGGAAAGCTGTTCGTGTTGACATTGGATACTGGAGCGTCATATTCGATCATAAAAAGGAAGCTGCTGAAGAATTGGGAACCGCTGCATGGCATACAGCTGCGGACTGCGACTGGCGAGCGCGCGCCAGTAAGAGGGAAAGTTACAAAAACGATTACTATCGGCACCAGCAGCCTGGAACATGAGTTCATCGTCGCGGATATAATGGACGACGTGATTATCGGCGTGGATTTCATGATTAGGCACGGTTTTACGCTTGACCTGAAAGGACATGTGCTGAGATATGCCAACGTTGAATTCCCGCTGCACACCGGCTATGAGCGAAGCGTGGCGGTAAGGAAGGTTGTATCGTGTCAACACCAGAAGATACCAGCGAATTCTGAGGCGATTGTGTGGGCAAAGGTGGACGAGGACGAGGGGACGAGTCGGCTGTGGGTTGTAGAAGCACCGAAACAAGGACACGACAACATCATCATCGGACGTACATTAGTGGAACCTAGGAATGGCAGAATACCGGTCAGAATACTGAACCCCCTGAATGCACCCAGATATGTCGGGAAAGATGAGGTAATTGGCGACTGTAAGGAAGCTGTAGCAGTGGTCAATTGCGAGAGTAGCCCGCCGGGAGATAATAAGAAGAGCGGTTTTAATATGGACGCCATACCGCAGGAGAACCAGTGGAGCAGCGAGTTGACGGCCAAGCAGAAACAGAAGGCGAGGTCACTCCTGCAGCACTATGGGGCAATATTTGCGGCAGAAGCAGGCGGAAGAACAGCCATAGTGAAGCACAACATCGACACCGGAAGTGCAAAACCGATTCGCCAACCGCCAAGACGAGTTCCTCTGGCCAAGAGGGAAGAGGTCACAAACTTGATCGAAAACATGCGGAAAGAAAAGGTCATAGAGCCTTCTTCGGGCCCCTGGTGCTCGCCGGTCGTGCTAGTCAAGAAAAAGGATGGCAGTACCCGGTTTTGTGTGGACTACCGGAAGCTCAATGATGTGACCAAGAAGGACAGTTATCCACTACCGCGGATCGATGACACCCTGGACACGCTGTCAGGCACACAGTGGTTCTCCACGCTCGACTTACGCAGCGGCTATTGGCAGGTAGAGCTTGCAGACAAGGACAAGGAGAAGACGGCTTTCAGTGTGGGCGATGGTTTGTGGCAGTTCACCGTCATGCCGTTTGGACTCTGCAACGCACCAGCAACATTCGAGCGGCTAATGGAACGCGTGCTAAAGGGGCTGCATTGGCGGACGTGCCTGGTGTACCTCGACGACATAATCGTGATGGGTAAAAGCTTCGACGACCACCTGGGAAAGCTAAAGGAGGTATTCGAGCGGATACAAAAAGCTGGGCTTAAACTCAACCCGAAGAAGTGCTCGCTGTTCCAAAAAGAGGTCAAGTATCTGGGTCATACGGTTTCTGCCCGCGGAGTACATACGGATGAAGGCAAAATCACGGCGGTGAAGGAGTGGCCCCGGCCACGCAATCTACACGAACTCCGCAGCTTCCTGGGCCTGTGCACATACTACCGCCGATTTGTTCCGGGATTCGCGAACATAGCCAGCAGCTTGCACAAACTGACGAAAAAGAGCCAAGCCTTCGAGTGGAACGAAGAGCAGGAGCAGGCTTTTGTGCGTCTGAAGGAAAAACTGTGCACTGCTCCAATTCTGGCCTTCCCCGTGCCTGGAGAGATGTTTGTGCTGGATACGGATGCAAGCGGGCATAGTATTGGCGGTGTGCTATCACAGATAATAGACGGCCAAGAACAAGTGATAGCATACTACAGTAGGATTCTGTCGAAACCGGAACGCAACTACTGTGTGACGCGGAGAGAACTGCTGGCGGTATTGGACTGCGTAAAACACTTCCACAAATATCTGTATGGACAAAGGTTTCGCCTGCGCACAGATCATGCGGCATTGAGATGGCTCCTGAACTTTAAAGATCCTGAAGGGCAATTGGCGCGGTGGATCGAGCGACTGCAGAGCTACGACTACACGATAGAGCATCGCAAGGGCAGTAGCCATGGAAATGCCGATGCCTTGTCACGCCGTCCGTGCAAAGTCGAATGCAGGCAGTGCTCGCGAGCCGAAAGCAAAGAACAGATAGTGGACGTCCGGTTGGTAAGCGTTATGCCAGAGGAAGAGTGGTCTGCGGAGAGGCTACAAAAGGACCAGCGCGAGGATGCGGATCTTGCAAAAATCGTCGAAGGCAAGGAGCAAGGCGCACGTCCAGACTGGCGGGAGATGGCCGGTGAAAGCCCGATCGCTAAGGCTTACTGGGCGCAGTGGGAAAGTCTGCGGCTGAGGGAAGGATGCCTGTATCGCGAATGGGAGAGCGCGGATGGTCGGACCAGCAACTCCCTAATGGTAGTGCCGAAATGCAGAATCAACGAGGTCATCGAGGCATACCATAACGACTCCAGTGGAGGGCACCTGGGCATCACCAAAACCGTCGCCAAGATAAAAAGACGATTCTACTGGGTAGGATGCCAGGAATCTGTAGCCGAATGGAATAAGAGCTGTGACCGATGTGCAGCCGCGAAAGGTCCGACAAGAAAGTCTCGGGGCCGCATGCAGCAGTACAACGTGGGAGCGCCCTTCGAGCGGATTGCTATGGACGTCGCTGGCCCATTCCCAGTCAGCACTCAAGGCAACAAATATGTGCTGGTGGTAATGGATTACTTCAGCAAATGGCCCGAAGTGTACCCTATTCCTAACCAGGAGGCCACTACGATCTCGGAAAAGCTGGTAAACAACTGGGTAGCCAGGTTCGGAGTTCCGTTGGAGTTGCACTCAGATCAAGGCCGGAATTTCGAGTCTGCGGTATTAAAGGAAGTGTGTGAGCTGCTGGGGATAAGGAAAACTCGTACCACTCCTTTGCACCCACAGTCCGACGGCATGGTGGAACGTTTTAACCGGACACTGGAAGAATATCTGCGGAAGGTGGTAGGCAGAAATCAAAAGGATTGGGACACGCATATTCCCCTGTTCCTGATGGCGTATAGGTCAGCCCCGCACGACACAACATCACTCACTCCAGCCCGAGCAGTGTTCGGCACGGAGTTGCGGTTACCCGCCGACTTGAAGTTCGGGGTAGTCAGCACGACGGGAGGCGCTAAGACGGACTACGTGGTCAATAAGCGGGCGGAACTCGAGGAAATTCACCAGTTTATAAGGAGCCGCACCAAACTGGTCAGCGATAAGGCGAAAGCCCGATATGATCTACGGGCCAACTCAGCAGGGTTCCAAGGAGGCGATCTGGTAATGCTCTACAACCCGCAGCGGGGGAAAGGTTTGTCTCCGAAACTTCAAACATCATGGGAAGGACCTTACAAAGTCGTGACTAGGATTAACGACGTGGTCTATAGGATTCAACGTTGCAGCAATAAAGGCGCTAAGCTGAAGGTAGTCCATTTGGAGCGCTTGGCGCCTTATCACAGCGGAACCTCGGCACTTGTTCGGGTCGAACAAGTCTAAGTGGTGGGCAGTGTAACGATAAGACAGTCTGTCGCTGTGCAAAGCAACCCTGTCGCTACGCGCCGTGCTATAATTCAACCTGGCAATGATGGCAATTCTTAGTCCAACCTGGCAATGATGGAAACTTCTAGTCCAACCTGGCAATGATGGAAACTTCTAGTCTAACCTGGCAATGATGGTCGCGATCGTCATGGAAACCGTCAGTCCACTCTGGAATGTGCGGGAACGATCTGCGCGATGGCCGGACAGGTATAAAAGGCAGCCGGGTGCGGCGCAGCGGGTCAGTCTGATTTTGCCTAGCGGAGTTGCCACGCGGAATAATTAAGCGAATATTTAAGTGTAAAGACAGTGAATTGTAAATCTGTAAAATAAAGTGACTGTTGGTTTTTATTGACTGCGTTTGAGGAACTAAGTGTGTTTGTTTATTTCAAATTGCACAATCCAGTGATTCGTACTAGCCCACTAGAACTGGTATTTTCGTAACAATATTTTACAAGCATTTTGATATCGATTTTGCAGTAGGCAGCCATTTAATGTCACTCTTGCGCATCGATCTGTTCATGATTGCCGAATAGTAATGGAATTATTGATTTAATTTGATAAAGCTGCAACCTTTAGCTACATTTTAAGGGGTTTTTATTAAGGTAACCATACGCGTTTGGATTTTAAGCTAGGTTTTAAGGGTATTACTTTTAAAATAAACATATAAATTCATATTTTACAAGCATTTTGATATCGATTTTGCAGTAGGCAGCCATTTAATGTCACTCTTGCGCATCGATCTGTTCATGATTGCCGAACAGTAATGGAATTATTGATTTAATTTGATAAAGCTGCAACCTTTAGCTACATTTTAAGGGGTTTTTATTAAGGTAACCATACGCGTTTGGATTTTAAGCTAGGTTTTAAGGGTATTACTTTTAAAATAAACATATAAATTCATATTTTACAAGCATTTTGATATCGATTTTGCAGTAGGCAGCCATTTAATGTCACTCTTGCGCATCGATCTGTTCATGATTGCCGAATAGTAATGGAATTATTGATTTAATTTGATAAAGCTGCAACCTTTAGCTACATTTTAAGGAGTTTTTATTAAGGTAACCATACGCGTTTGGATTTTAAGCTAGGTTTTAAGGGTATTACTTTTAAAATAAACATATAAATTCATATTTTACAAGCATTTTGATATCGATTTTGCAGTAGGCAGCCATTTAATGTCACTCTTGCGCATCGATCTGTTCATGATTGCCGAATAGTAATGGAATTATTGATTTAATTTGATAAAGCTGCAACCTTTAGCTACATTTTAAGGGGTTTTTATTAAGGTAACCATACGCGTTTGGATTTTAAGCTAGGTTTTAAGGGTATTACTTTTAAAATAAACATATAAATTCATATTTTACAAGCATTTTGATATCGATTTTGCAGTAGGCAGCCATTTAATGTCACTCTTGCGCATCGATCTGTTCATGATTGCCGAATAGTAATGGAATTATTGATTTAATTTGATAAAGCTGCAACCTTTAGCTACATTTTAAGGGGTTTTTATTAAGGTAACCATACGCGTTTGGATTTTAAGCTAGGTTTTAAGGGTATTACTTTTAAAATAAACATATAAATTCATATTTTACAAGCATTTTGATATCGATTTTGCAGTAGGCAGCCATTTAATGTCACTCTTGCGCATCGATCTGTTCATGATTGCCGAATAGTAATGTAATTATTGATTTAATTTGATAAAGCTGCAACCTTTAGCTACATTTTAAGGGGTTTTTATTAAGGTAACCATACGCGTTTGGATTTTAAGCTAGGTTTTAAGGGTATTACTTTTAAAATAAACATATAAATTCATATTTTACAAGCATTTTGATATCGATTTTGCAGTAGGCAGCCATTTAATGTCACTCTTGCGCATCGATCTGTTCATGATTGCCGAATAGTAATGGAATTATTGATTTAATTTGATAAAGCTGCAACCTTTAGCTACATTTTAAGGGGTTTTTATTAAGGTAACCATACGCGTTTGGATTTTAAGCTAGGTTTTAAGGGTATTACTTTTAAAATAAACATATAAATTCATATTTTACAAGCATTTTGATATCGATTTTGCAGTAGGCAGCCATTTAATGTCACTCTTGCGCATCGATCTGTTCATGATTGCCGAATAGTAATGGAATTATTGATTTAATTTGATAAAGCTGCAACCTTTAGCTACATTTTAAGGGGTTTTTATTAAGGTAACCATACGCGTTTGGATTTTAAGCTAGGTTTTAAGGGTATTACTTTTAAAATAAACATATAAATTCATATTTTACAAGCATTTTGATATCGATTTTGCAGTAGGCAGCCATTTAATGTCACTCTTGCGCATCGATCTGTTCATGATTGCCGAATAGTAATGGAATTATTGATTTAATTTGATAAAGCTGCAACCTTTAGCTACATTTTAAGGGGTTTTTATTAAGGTAACCATACGCGTTTGGATTTTAAGCTAGGTTTTAAGGGTATTACTTTTAAAATAAACATATAAATTCATATTTTACAAGCATTTTGATATCGATTTTGCAGTAGGCAGCCATTTAATGTCACTCTTGCGCATCGATCTGTTCATGATTGCCGAATAGTAATGGAATTATTGATTTAATTTGATAAAGCTGCAACCTTTAGCTACATTTTAAGGGGTTTTTATTAAGGTAACCATACGCGTTTGGATTTTAAGCTAGGTTTTAAGGGTATTACTTTTAAAATAAACATATAAATTCATATTTTACAAGCATTTTGATATCGATTTTGCAGTAGGCAGCCATTTAATGTCACTCTTGCGCATCGATCTGTTCATGATTGCCGAATAGTAATGGAATTATTGATTTAATTTGATAAAGCTGCAACCTTTAGCTACATTTTAAGGGGTTTTTATTAAGGTAACCATACGCGTTTGGATTTTAAGCTAGGTTTTAAGAGTATTACTTTTAAAATAAACATATAAATTCATATTTTACAAGCATTTTGATATCGATTTTGCAGTAGGCAGCCATTTAATGTCACTCTTGCGCATCGATCTGTTCATGATTGCCGAATAGTAATGGAATTATTGATTTAATTTGATAAAGCTGCAACCTTTAGCTACATTTTAAGGGGTTTTTATTAAGGTAACCATACGCGTTTGGATTTTAAGCTAGGTTTTAAGGGTATTACTTTTAAAATAAACATATAAATTCATATTTTACAAGCATTTTGATATCGATTTTGCAGTAGGCAGCCATTTAATGTCACTCTTGCGCATCGATCTGTTCATGATTGCCGAATAGTAATGGAATTATTGATTTAATTTGATAAAGCTGCAACCTTTAGCTACATTTTAAGGGGTTTTTATTAAGGTAACCATACGCGTTTGGATTTTAAGCTAGGTTTTAAGGGTATTACTTTTAAAATAAACATATAAATTCATATTTTACAAGCATTTTGATATCGATTTTGCAGTAGGCAGCCATTTAATGTCACTCTTGCGCATCGATCTGTTCATGATTGCCGAATAGTAATGGAATTATTGATTTAATTTGATAAAGCTGCAACCTTTAGCTACATTTTAAGGGGTTTTTATTAAGGTAACCATACGCGTTTGGATTTTAAGCTAGGTTTTAAGGGTATTACTTTTAAAATAAACATATAAATTCATATTTTACAAGCATTTTGATATCGATTTTGCAGTAGGCAGCCATTTAATGTCACTCTTGCGCATCGATCTGTTCATGATTGCCGAATAGTAATGGAATTATTGATTTAATTTGATAAAGCTGCAACCTTTAGCTACATTTTAAGGGGTTTTTATTAAGGTAACCATACGCGTTTGGATTTTAAGCTAGGTTTTAAGGGTATTACTTTTAAAATAAACATATAAATTCATATTTTACAAGCATTTTGATATCGATTTTGCAGTAGGCAGCCATTTAATGTCACTCTTGCGCATCGATCTGTTCATGATTGCCGAATAGTAATGGAATTATTGATTTAATTTGATAAAGCTGCAACCTTTAGCTACATTTTAAGGGGTTTCTATTAAGGTAACCATACGCGTTTGGATTTTAAGCTAGGTTTTAAGGGTATTACTTTTAAAATAAACATATAAATTCATATTTTACAAGCATTTTGATATCGATTTTGCAGTAGGCAGCCATTTAATGTCACTCTTGCGCATCGATCTGTTCATGATTGCCGAATAGTAATGGAATTATTGATTTAATTTGATAAAGCTGCAACCTTTAGCTACATTTTAAGGGGTTTTTATTAAGGTAACCATACGCGTTTGGATTTTAAGCTAGGTTTTAAGGGTATTACTTTTAAAATAAACATATAAATTCATATTTTACAAGCATTTTGATATCGATTTTGCAGTAGGCAGCCATTTAATGTCACTCTTGCGCATCGATCTGTTCATGATTGCCGAATAGTAATGGAATTATTGATTTAATTTGATAAAGCTGCAACCTTTAGCTACATTTTAAGGGGTTTTTATTAAGGTAACCATACGCGTTTGGATTTTAAGCTAGGTTTTAAGGGTATTACTTTTAAAATAAACATATAAATTCATATTTTACAAGCATTTTGATATCGATTTTGCAGTAGGCAGCCATTTAATGTCACTCTTGCGCATCGATCTGTTCATGATTGCCGAATAGTAATGGAATTATTGATTTAATTTGATAAAGCTGCAACCTTTAGCTACATTTTAAGGGGTTTCTATTAAGGTAACCATACGCGTTTGGATTTTAAGCTAGGTTTTAAGGGTATTACTTTTAAAATAAACATATAAATTCATATTTTACAAGCATTTTGATATCGATTTTGCAGTAGGCAGCCATTTAATGTCACTCTTGCGCATCGATCTGTTCATGATTGCCGAATAGTAATGGAATTATTGATTTAATTTGATAAAGCTGCAACCTTTAGCTACATTTTAAGGGGTTTTTATTAAGGTAACCATACGCGTTTGGATTTTAAGCTAGGTTTTAAGGGTATTACTTTTAAAATAAACATATAAATTCATATTTTACAAGCATTTTGATATCGATTTTGCAGTAGGCAGCCATTTAATGTCACTCTTGCGCATCGATCTGTTCATGATTGCCGAATAGTAATGGAATTATTGATTTAATTTGATAAAGCTGCAACCTTTAGCTACATTTTAAGGGGTTTTTATTAAGGTAACCATACGCGTTTGGATTTTAAGCTAGGTTTTAAGGGTATTACTTTTAAAATAAACATATAAATTCATATTTTACAAGCATATTGATATCGATTTTGCAGAAAGGCCATCACCATCCGTTTGTAGGGATTTTACATCAGTTTTTGCTGACTGCCCTCAAAGCCTTAACGTTTGCATTGCTTGAGTTGCAGCTCTGCGTTTGAAAAGAGTTCAACTTGCCATCACTGTTTTGTGCTGCACTAGAAACGCAAACTCAATGAGACATGAACTGAAGGAAAAAGCAACCGAATATCTGCTGACTTCAGCGTATGAAATAATTTATTTCTGCTTTTTTTTTGTACGCGTTACAATCAAAATTACTTAGACCAGTAAAACAAGTTGATTTGCAATGCTATATTTACAGCGAATAAGAAAAGTTAGCACTTTAAGATGCAAACAATTGACTGGTAACCGGTGCTGTGCGAATGTTTGGGTAAAAAACCCGTACACTATCGGACGATTGGAAAAAGCAAAAAATGGTCTGAAAATCATTTCTCCTCCGAGTTGCACGTCACGTAGTCACTGGTCGGGCCGCGTTGGCCGGTGCATAGTGACTCCGTAAGCAAGAAAGTTTCGCTTTCACGGTCGGCAACTGCCATTTTTTATTGCGACCGCCGCGGATTTGCTGATCAGTGCGTTAAATTGCTTGGGCCACTAGGAGACCCGGGTTCAATCCTCAGCTGCATCCAACATGAAATTTATTTAATTATTTCTTATTAATCTCCATTTTTTTTAATAATGAAAAGCTCCATAAAAAGAGTCAATAAATAAATTACCAATATATTAACTAAGAGCACCTCGGTATTACAATCCCAACCACTAAAGAACAAAACATTCGCCATACAAACGCCAGGGCAAGGGCTGCTGGTGCGTTCGATGTTTATTTGCAAATAAAATAATTGGTTTGTTTTTGCTTTCATTCTGTAGTACGTTTATAGGAAATTGATTGCAAAAAAACGTTGTTGCTGAAAAACGTCATAAGTATGTTGCCTCGTGTTTTAATATGATTTTACATCAGTTTTTGCTGACTGCCCTCAAAACCTTAACGTTTGCATTGCTTGAGTTGCACCTCTGCGTTTGAAAAGAGTTCAACTTGCCATCACTGTTTCGTGCTGCACTAGAAACGGCAAACTCAATGAGACATGAACTGAAGGAAAAAGCAACCGAATATCTGCTGACTTCAGCGTATGAAATAATTTATTTCTGTAAATAATTTCTGTTTCTATTACACGTTATTGTAGCACCACAATTCAGTATAAATGCATAATTGATCGCGTGAATAAACTCAGAAATTAATACACATTACGAAAACTTCTTCACATTTTTAAAATAACTACCAAAATAATAGGTACAGCTGCAATAATGAATTGTCAACTCAGTGCTGAACATATTTTTAAAATTAACTTTTGCATGTGCGTAAAGTCTGTTGCACCTTTATGCGAAAACTTACACAATAAAAAAAAAACAAGGTACACATATCGCAATCAAAAACAAAACAATGCCAAATAAAAAACAAGCTCGTCTTTTCCTGCTCTTCGTAATAGATTTTTTGCTAACCCACATGTAAAATGACGCTACCAGCTGATACTAATCGCAGCCAACCTTCCCATTTCACAGCACAGTATTCCCCCCTTTTATGCAATGACCCTAAACCAAAACCCACCATAGTAAATAAAGTATATAAAATTCATATTTATTATAAGGCGTACTCAATTAACAAAAAATTGCGTTATTATTACCCAATAGTGCATTGTAGCTTCAAAATCGATTTCGGTTTATACGCACTAAGCACTCCTCGTTTGTAGAAAACGCATATTTACACCCAAAAACTGCTTATATCCGAGTAATACTGTTGCAGTATTGCAGCAGGTGGTACTTATTTTCGTTCACACGCTTCTGGCTCATATACATGTTGCATTCACAATTCACAGATACGTGTTCGCAAAACTGTCACATATATATAACTATCCACACCTCCTCCACCATGTTTGTCGCGGTGCGTGCGCCGTACACGTCCCCTTTAGCACTTCGTGCCTGGGAGGGTGGGTGGGCAAAATTTTCATAATTAGCAAGTTTGGTGTCGTAAGGTACTAGTGTAGGATACGTCCGGAAGGGAAGATAAATAGACCCAATGAATGGAAGACGGTAGAGGTACACAGAGACGACAGACTAAGATAGAATACACAAGACTCCAGCTAGGTTTTAAGGGTATTACTTTTAAAATAAACATATAAATTCATATTTTACAAGCATTTTGATATCGATTTTGCAGTAGGCAGCCATTTAATGTCACTCTTGCGCATCGATCTGTTCATGATTGCCGAATAGTAATGGAATTATTGATTTAATTTGATAAAGCTGCAACCTTTAGCTACATTTTAAGGGGTTTTTATTAAGGTAACCATACGCGTTTGGATTTTAAGCTAGGTTTTAAGGGTATTACTTTTAAAATAAACATATAAATTCATATTTTACAAGCATTTTGATATCGATTTTGCAGTAGGCAGCCATTTAATGTCACTCTTGCGCATCGATCTGTTCATGATTGCCGAATAGTAATGGAATTATTGATTTAATTTGATAAAGCTGCAACCTTTAGCTACATTTTAAGGGGTTTTTATTAAGGTAACCATACGCGTTTGGATTTTAAGCTAGGTTTTAAGGGTATTACTTTTAAAATAAACATATAAATTCATATTTTACAAGCATTTTGATATCGATTTTGCAGTAGGCAGCCATTTAATGTCACTCTTGCGCATCGATCTGTTCATGATTGCCGAATAGTAATGGAATTATTGATTTAATTTGATAAAGCTGCAACCTTTAGCTACATTTTAAGGGGTTTTTATTAAGGTAACCATACGCGTTTGGATTTTAAGCTAGGTTTTAAGGGTATTACTTTTAAAATAAACATATAAATTCATATTTTACAAGCATTTTGATATCGATTTTGCAGTAGGCAGCCATTTAATGTCACTCTTGCGCATCGATCTGTTCATGATTGCCGAATAGTAATGGAATTATTGATTTAATTTGATAAAGCTGCAACCTTTAGCTACATTTTAAGGGGTTTTTATTAAGGTAACCATACGCGTTTGGATTTTAAGCTAGGTTTTAAGGGTATAACTTTTAAAATAAACATATAAATTCATATTTTACAAGCATTTTGATATCGATTTTGCAGTAGGCAGCCATTTAATGTCACTCTTGCGCATCGATCTGTTCATGATTGCCGAATAGTAATGGAATTATTGATTTAATTTGATAAAGCTGCAACCTTTAGCTACATTTTAAGGGGTTTCTATTAAGGTAACCATACGCGTTTGGATTTTAAGCTAGGTTTTAAGGGTATTACTTTTAAAATAAACATATAAATTCATATTTTACAAGCATTTTGATATCGATTTTGCAGTAGGCAGCCATTTAATGTCACTCTTGCGCATCGATCTGTTCATGATTGCCGAATAGTAATGGAATTATTGATTTAATTTGATAAAGCTGCAACCTTTAGCTACATTTTAAGGGGTTTTTATTAAGGTAACCATACGCGTTTGGATTTTAAGCTAGGTTTTAAGGGTATTACTTTTAAAATAAACATATAAATTCATATTTTACAAGCATTTTGATATCGATTTTGCAGTAGGCAGCCATTTAATGTCACTCTTGCGCATCGATCTGTTCATGATTGCCGAATAGTAATGGAATTATTGATTTAATTTGATAAAGCTGCAACCTTTAGCTACATTTTAAGGGGTTTTTATTAAGGTAACCATACGCGTTTGGATTTTAAGCTAGGTTTTAAGGGTATTACTTTTAAAATAAACATATAAATTCATATTTTACAAGCATTTTGATATCGATTTTGCAGTAGGCAGCCATTTAATGTCACTCTTGCGCATCGATCTGTTCATGATTGCCGAATAGTAATGGAATTATTGATTTAATTTGATAAAGCTGCAACCTTTAGCTACATTTTAAGGGGTTTCTATTAAGGTAACCATACGCGTTTGGATTTTAAGCTAGGTTTTAAGGGTATTACTTTTAAAATAAACATATAAATTCATATTTTACAAGCATTTTGATATCGATTTTGCAGTAGGCAGCCATTTAATGTCACTCTTGCGCATCGATCTGTTCATGATTGCCGAATAGTAATGGAATTATTGATTTAATTTGATAAAGCTGCAACCTTTAGCTACATTTTAAGGGGTTTTTATTAAGGTAACCATACGCGTTTGGATTTTAAGCTAGGTTTTAAGGGTATTACTTTTAAAATAAACATATAAATTCATATTTTACAAGCATTTTGATATCGATTTTGCAGTAGGCAGCCATTTAATGTCACTCTTGCGCATCGATCTGTTCATGATTGCCGAATAGTAATGGAATTATTGATTTAATTTGATAAAGCTGCAACCTTTAGCTACATTTTAAGGGGTTTTTATTAAGGTAACCATACGCGTTTGGATTTTAAGCTAGGTTTTAAGGGTATTACTTTTAAAATAAACATATAAATTCATATTTTACAAGCATTTTGATATCGATTTTGCAGTAGGCAGCCATTTAATGTCACTCTTGCGCATCGATCTGTTCATGATTGCCGAATAGTAATGGAATTATTGATTTAATTTGATAAAGCTGCAACCTTTAGCTACATTTTAAGGGGTTTTTATTAAGGTAACCATACGCGTTTGGATTTTAAGCTAGGTTTTAAGGGTATTACTTTTAAAATAAACATATAAATTCATATTTTACAAGCATTTTGATATCGATTTTGCAGTAGGCAGCCATTTAATGTCACTCTTGCGCATCGATCTGTTCATGATTGCCGAATAGTAATGGAATTATTGATTTAATTTGATAAAGCTGCAACCTTTAGCTACATTTTAAGGGGTTTTTATTAAGGTAACCATACGCGTTTGGATTTTAAGCTAGGTTTTAAGGGTATTACTTTTAAAATAAACATATAAATTCATATTTTACAAGCATTTTGATATCGATTTTGCAGTAGGCAGCCATTTAATGTCACTCTTGCGCATCGATCTGTTCATGATTGCCGAATAGTAATGGAATTATTGATTTAATTTGATAAAGCTGCAACCTTTAGCTACATTTTAAGGGGTTTTTATTAAGGTAACCATACGCGTTTGGATTTTAAGCTAGGTTTTAAGGGTATTACTTTTAAAATAAACATATAAATTCATATTTTACAAGCATTTTGATATCGATTTTGCAGTAGGCAGCCATTTAATGTCACTCTTGCGCATCGATCTGTTCATGATTGCCGAATAGTAATGGAATTATTGATTTAATTTGATAAAGCTGCAACCTTTAGCTACATTTTAAGGGGTTTTTATTAAGGTAACCATACGCGTTTGGATTTTAAGCTAGGTTTTAAGGGTATTACTTTTAAAATAAACATATAAATTCATATTTTACAAGCATTTTGATATCGATTTTGCAGTAGGCAGCCATTTAATGTCACTCTTGCGCATCGATCTGTTCATGATTGCCGAATAGTAATGGAATTATTGATTTAATTTGATAAAGCTGCAACCTTTAGCTACATTTTAAGGGGTTTTTATTAAGGTAACCATACGCGTTTGGATTTTAAGCTAGGTTTTAAGGGTATTACTTTTAAAATAAACATATAAATTCATATTTTACAAGCATTTTGATATCGATTTTGCAGTAGGCAGCCATTTAATGTCACTCTTGCGCATCGATCTGTTCATGATTGCCGAATAGTAATGGAATTATTGATTTAATTTGATAAAGCTGCAACCTTTAGCTACATTTTAAGGGGTTTTTATTAAGGTAACCATACGCGTTTGGATTTTAAGCTAGGTTTTAAGGGTATTACTTTTAAAATAAACATATAAATTCATATTTTACAAGCATTTTGATATCGATTTTGCAGTAGGCAGCCATTTAATGTCACTCTTGCGCATCGATCTGTTCATGATTGCCGAATAGTAATGGAATTATTGATTTAATTTGATAAAGCTGCAACCTTTAGCTACATTTTAAGGGGTTTTTATTAAGGTAACCATACGCGTTTGGATTTTAAGCTAGGTTTTAAGGGTATTACTTTTAAAATAAACATATAAATTCATATTTTACAAGCATTTTGATATCGATTTTGCAGTAGGCAGCCATTTAATGTCACTCTTGCGCATCGATCTGTTCATGATTGCCGAATAGTAATGGAATTATTGATTTAATTTGATAAAGCTGCAACCTTTAGCTACATTTTAAGGGGTTTTTATTAAGGTAACCATACGCGTTTGGATTTTAAGCTAGGTTTTAAGGGTATTACTTTTAAAATAAACATATAAATTCATATTTTACAAGCATTTTGATATCGATTTTGCAGTAGGCAGCCATTTAATGTCACTCTTGCGCATCGATCTGTTCATGATTGCCGAATAGTAATGGAATTATTGATTTAATTTGATAAAGCTGCAACCTTTAGCTACATTTTAAGGGGTTTTTATTAAGGTAACCATACGCGTTTGGATTTTAAGCTAGGTTTTAAGGGTATTACTTTTAAAATAAACATATAAATTCATATTTTACAAGCATTTTGATATCGATTTTGCAGTAGGCAGCCATTTAATGTCACTCTTGCGCATCGATCTGTTCATGATTGCCGAATAGTAATGGAATTATTGATTTAATTTGATAAAGCTGCAACCTTTAGCTACATTTTAAGGGGTTTTTATTAAGGTAACCATACGCGTTTGGATTTTAAGCTAGGTTTTAAGGGTATTACTTTTAAAATAAACATATAAATTCATATTTTACAAGCATTTTGATATCGATTTTGCAGTAGGCAGCCATTTAATGTCACTCTTGCGCATCGATCTGTTCATGATTGCCGAATAGTAATGGAATTATTGATTTAATTTGATAAAGCTGCAACCTTTAGCTACATTTTAAGGGGTTTTTATTAAGGTAACCATACGCGTTTGGATTTTAAGCTAGGTTTTAAGGGTATTACTTTTAAAATAAACATATAAATTCATATTTTACAAGCATTTTGATATCGATTTTGCAGTAGGCAGCCATTTAATGTCACTCTTGCGCATCGATCTGTTCATGATTGCCGAATAGTAATGGAATTATTGATTTAATTTGATAAAGCTGCAACCTTTAGCTACATTTTAAGGGGTTTTTATTAAGGTAACCATACGCGTTTGGATTTTAAGCTAGGTTTTAAGGGTATTACTTTTAAAATAAACATATAAATTCATATTTTACAAGCATTTTGATATCGATTTTGCAGTAGGCAGCCATTTAATGTCACTCTTGCGCATCGATCTGTTCATGATTGCCGAATAGTAATGGAATTATTGATTTAATTTGATAAAGCTGCAACCTTTAGCTACATTTTAAGGGGTTTTTATTAAGGTAACCATACGCGTTTGGATTTTAAGCTAGGTTTTAAGGGTATTACTTTTAAAATAAACATATAAATTCATATTTTACAAGCATTTTGATATCGATTTTGCAGTAGGCAGCCATTTAATGTCACTCTTGCGCATCGATCTGTTCATGATTGCCGAATAGTAATGGAATTATTGATTTAATTTGATAAAGCTGCAACCTTTAGCTACATTTTAAGGGGTTTTTATTAAGGTAACCATACGCGTTTGGATTTTAAGCTAGGTTTTAAGGGTATTACTTTTAAAATAAACATATAAATTCATATTTTACAAGCATTTTGATATCGATTTTGCAGTAGGCAGCCATTTAATGTCACTCTTGCGCATCGATCTGTTCATGATTGCCGAATAGTAATGGAATTATTGATTTAATTTGATAAAGCTGCAACCTTTAGCTACATTTTAAGGGGTTTTTATTAAGGTAACCATACGCGTTTGGATTTTAAGCTAGGTTTTAAGGGTATTACTTTTAAAATAAACATATAAATTCATATTTTACAAGCATTTTGATATCGATTTTGCAGTAGGCAGCCATTTAATGTCACTCTTGCGCATCGATCTGTTCATGATTGCCGAATAGTAATGGAATTATTGATTTAATTTGATAAAGCTGCAACCTTTAGCTACATTTTAAGGGGTTTTTATTAAGGTAACCATACGCGTTTGGATTTTAAGCTAGGTTTTAAGGGTATTACTTTTAAAATAAACATATAAATTCATATTTTACAAGCATTTTGATATCGATTTTGCAGTAGGCAGCCATTTAATGTCACTCTTGCGCATCGATCTGTTCATGATTGCCGAATAGTAATGGAATTATTGATTTAATTTGATAAAGCTGCAACCTTTAGCTACATTTTAAGGGGTTTTTATTAAGGTAACCATACGCGTTTGGATTTTAAGCTAGGTTTTAAGGGTATTACTTTTAAAATAAACATATAAATTCATATTTTACAAGCATTTTGATATCGATTTTGCAGTAGGCAGCCATTTAATGTCACTCTTGCGCATCGATCTGTTCATGATTGCCGAATAGTAATGGAATTATTGATTTAATTTGATAAAGCTGCAACCTTTAGCTACATTTTAAGGGGTTTTTATTAAGGTAACCATACGCGTTTGGATTTTAAGCTAGGTTTTAAGGGTATTACTTTTAAAATAAACATATAAATTCATATTTTACAAGCATTTTGATATCGATTTTGCAGTAGGCAGCCATTTAATGTCACTCTTGCGCATCGATCTGTTCATGATTGCCGAATAGTAATGGAATTATTGATTTAATTTGATAAAGCTGCAACCTTTAGCTACATTTTAAGGGGTTTTTATTAAGGTAACCATACGCGTTTGGATTTTAAGCTAGGTTTTAAGGGTATTACTTTTAAAATAAACATATAAATTCATATTTTACAAGCATTTTGATATCGATTTTGCAGTAGGCAGCCATTTAATGTCACTCTTGCGCATCGATCTGTTCATGATTGCCGAATAGTAATGGAATTATTGATTTAATTTGATAAAGCTGCAACCTTTAGCTACATTTTAAGGGGTTTTTATTAAGGTAACCATACGCGTTTGGATTTTAAGCTAGGTTTTAAGGGTATTACTTTTAAAATAAACATATAAATTCATATTTTACAAGCATTTTGATATCGATTTTGCAGTAGGCAGCCATTTAATGTCACTCTTGCGCATCGATCTGTTCATGATTGCCGAATAGTAATGGAATTATTGATTTAATTTGATAAAGCTGCAACCTTTAGCTACATTTTAAGGGGTTTTTATTAAGGTAACCATACGCGTTTGGATTTTAAGCTAGGTTTTAAGGGTATTACTTTTAAAATAAACATATAAATTCATATTTTACAAGCATTTTGATATCGATTTTGCAGTAGGCAGCCATTTAATGTCACTCTTGCGCATCGATCTGTTCATGATTGCCGAATAGTAATGGAATTATTGATTTAATTTGATAAAGCTGCAACCTTTAGCTACATTTTAAGGGGTTTTTATTAAGGTAACCATACGCGTTTGGATTTTAAGCTAGGTTTTAAGGGTATTACTTTTAAAATAAACATATAAATTCATATTTTACAAGCATTTTGATATCGATTTTGCAGTAGGCAGCCATTTAATGTCACTCTTGCGCATCGATCTGTTCATGATTGCCGAATAGTAATGGAATTATTGATTTAATTTGATAAAGCTGCAACCTTTAGCTACATTTTAAGGGGTTTTTATTAAGGTAACCATACGCGTTTGGATTTTAAGCTAGGTTTTAAGGGTATTACTTTTAAAATAAACATATAAATTCATATTTTACAAGCATTTTGATATCGATTTTGCAGTAGGCAGCCATTTAATGTCACTCTTGCGCATCGATCTGTTCATGATTGCCGAATAGTAATGGAATTATTGATTTAATTTGATAAAGCTGCAACCTTTAGCTACATTTTAAGGGGTTTTTATTAAGGTAACCATACGCGTTTGGATTTTAAGCTAGGTTTTAAGGGTATTACTTTTAAAATAAACATATAAATTCATATTTTACAAGCATTTTGATATCGATTTTGCAGTAGGCAGCCATTTAATGTCACTCTTGCGCATCGATCTGTTCATGATTGCCGAATAGTAATGGAATTATTGATTTAATTTGATAAAGCTGCAACCTTTAGCTACATTTTAAGGGGTTTTTATTAAGGTAACCATACGCGTTTGGATTTTAAGCTAGGTTTTAAGGGTATTACTTTTAAAATAAACATATAAATTCATATTTTACAAGCATTTTGATATCGATTTTGCAGAGTAGGCAGCCATTTAATGTCACTCTTGCGCATCGATCTGTTCATGATTGCCGAATAGTAATGGAATTATTGATTTAATTTGATAAAGCTGCAACCTTTAGCTACATTCTAAGGGGTTTTTATTAAGGTAACCATACGCGTTTGGATTTTAAGCTAGGTTTTAAGGGTATTACTTTTAAAATAAACATATAAATTCATATTTTACAAGCATTTTGATATCGATTTTGCAGTAGGCAGCCATTTAATGTCACTCTTGCGCATCGATCTGTTCATGATTGCCGAATAGTAATGGAATTATTGATTTAATTTGATAAAGCTGCAACCTTTAGCTACATTTTAAGGGGTTTTTATTAAGGTAACCATACGCGTTTGGATTTTAAGCTAGGTTTTAAGGGTATTACTTTTAAAATAAACATATAAATTCATATTTTACAAGCATTTTGATATCGATTTTGCAGTAGGCAGCCATTTAATGTCACTCTTGCGCATCGATCTGTTCATGATTGCCGAATAGTAATGGAATTATTGATTTAATTTGATAAAGCTGCAACCTTTAGCTACATTTTAAGGGGTTTTTATTAAGGTAACCATACGCGTTTGGATTTTAAGCTAGGTTTTAAGGGTATTACTTTTAAAATAAACATATAAATTCATATTTTACAAGCATTTTGATATCGATTTTGCAGTAGGCAGCCATTTAATGTCACTCTTGCGCATCGATCTGTTCATGATTGCCGAATAGTAATGGAATTATTGATTTAATTTGATAAAGCTGCAACCTTTAGCTACATTTTAAGGGGTTTTTATTAAGGTAACCATACGCGTTTGGATTTTAAGCTAGGTTTTAAGGGTATTACTTTTAAAATAAACATATAAATTCATATTTTACAAGCATTTTGATATCGATTTTGCAGTAGGCAGCCATTTAATGTCACTCTTGCGCATCGATCTGTTCATGATTGCCGAATAGTAATGGAATTATTGATTTAATTTGATAAAGCTGCAACCTTTAGCTACATTTTAAGGGGTTTTTATTAAGGTAACCATCTTGCGCATCGATCTGTTCATGATTGCCGAATAGTAATGGAATTATTGATTTAATTTGATAAGCTGCAACCTTTAGCTACATTTTAAGGGTATTTTTTAAGGTTATAAATAGTCATTCTTGCGCATCGATCTGTTCATGATTGCCGAATAGTAATGGAATTATTGATTTAATTTGATAAAGCTGCAACCTTTAGCTACATTTTAAGGGGTTTTTATTAAGGTAACCATACGCGTTTGGATTTTAAGCTAGGTTTTAAGGGTATTACTTTTAAAATAAACATATAAATTCATATTTTACAAGCATTTTGATATCGATTTTGCAGTAGGCAGCCATTTAATGTCACTCTTGCGCATCGATCTGTTCATGATTGCCGAATAGTAATGGAATTATTGATTTAATTTGATAAAGCTGCAACCTTTAGCTACATTTTAAGGGGTTTTTATTAAGGTAACCATACGCGTTTGGATTTTAAGCTAGGTTTTAAGGGTATTACTTTTAAAATAAACATATAAATTCATATTTTACAAGCATTTTGATATCGATTTTGCAGTAGGCAGCCATTTAATGTCACTCTTGCGCATCGATCTGTTCATGATTGCCGAATAGTAATGGAATTATTGATTTAATTTGATAAAGCTGCAACCTTTAGCTACATTTTAAGGGGTTTTTATTAAGGTAACCATACGCGTTTGGATTTTAAGCTAGGTTTTAAGGGTATTACTTTTAAAATAAACATATAAATTCATATTTTACAAGCATTTTGATATCGATTTTGCAGTAGGCAGCCATTTAATGTCACTCTTGCGCATCGATCTGTTCATGATTGCCGAATAGTAATGGAATTATTGATTTAATTTGATAAAGCTGCAACCTTTAGCTACATTTTAAGGGGTTTTTATTAAGGTAACCATACGCGTTTGGATTTTAAGCTAGGTTTTAAGGGTATTACTTTTAAAATAAACATATAAATTCATATTTTACAAGCATTTTGATATCGATTTTGCAGTAGGCAGCCATTTAATGTCACTCTTGCGCATCGATCTGTTCATGATTGCCGAATAGTAATGGAATTATTGATTTAATTTGATAAAGCTGCAACCTTTAGCTACATTTTAAGGGGTTTTTATTAAGGTAACCATACGCGTTTGGATTTTAAGCTAGGTTTTAAGGGTATTACTTTTAAAATAAACATATAAATTCATATTTTACAAGCATTTTGATATCGATTTTGCAGTAGGCAGCCATTTAATGTCACTCTTGCGCATCGATCTGTTCATGATTGCCGAATAGTAATGGAATTATTGATTTAATTTGATAAAGCTGCAACCTTTAGCTACATTTTAAGGGGTTTTTATTAAGGTAACCATACGCGTTTGGATTTTAAGCTAGGTTTTAAGGGTATTACTTTTAAAATAAACATATAAATTCATATTTTACAAGCATTTTGATATCGATTTTGCAGTAGGCAGCCATTTAATGTCACTCTTGCGCATCGATCTGTTCATGATTGCCGAATAGTAATGGAATTATTGATTTAATTTGATAAAGCTGCAACCTTTAGCTACATTTTAAGGGGTTTTTATTAAGGTAACCATACGCGTTTGGATTTTAAGCTAGGTTTTAAGGGTATTACTTTTAAAATAAACATATAAATTCATATTTTACAAGCATTTTGATATCGATTTTGCAGTAGGCAGCCATTTAATGTCACTCTTGCGCATCGATCTGTTCATGATTGCCGAATAGTAATGGAATTATTGATTTAATTTGATAAAGCTGCAACCTTTAGCTACATTTTAAGGGGTTTTTATTAAGGTAACCATACGCGTTTGGATTTTAAGCTAGGTTTTAAGGGTATTACTTTTAAAATAAACATATAAATTCATATTTTACAAGCATTTTGATATCGATTTTGCAGTAGGCAGCCATTTAATGTCACTCTTGCGCATCGATCTGTTCATGATTGCCGAATAGTAATGGAATTATTGATTTAATTTGATAAAGCTGCAACCTTTAGCTACATTTTAAGGGGTTTTTATTAAGGTAACCATACGCGTTTGGATTTTAAGCTAGGTTTTAAGGGTATTACTTTTAAAATAAACATATAAATTCATATTTTACAAGCATTTTGATATCGATTTTGCAGTAGGCAGCCATTTAATGTCACTCTTGCGCATCGATCTGTTCATGATTGCCGAATAGTAATGGAATTATTGATTTAATTTGATAAAGCTGCAACCTTTAGCTACATTTTAAGGGGTTTTTATTAAGGTAACCATACGCGTTTGGATTTTAAGCTAGGTTTTAAGGGTATTACTTTTAAAATAAACATATAAATTCATATTTTACAAGCATTTTGATATCGATTTTGCAGTAGGCAGCCATTTAATGTCACTCTTGCGCATCGATCTGTTCATGATTGCCGAATAGTAATGGAATTATTGATTTAATTTGATAAAGCTGCAACCTTTAGCTACATTTTAAGGGGTTTTTATTAAGGTAACCATACGCGTTTGGATTTTAAGCTAGGTTTTAAGGGTATTACTTTTAAAATAAACATATAAATTCATATTTTACAAGCATTTTGATATCGATTTTGCAGTAGGCAGCCATTTAATGTCACTCTTGCGCATCGATCTGTTCATGATTGCCGAATAGTAATGGAATTATTGATTTAATTTGATAAAGCTGCAACCTTTAGCTACATTTTAAGGGGTTTTTATTAAGGTAACCATACGCGTTTGGATTTTAAGCTAGGTTTTAAGGGTATTACTTTTAAAATAAACATATAAATTCATATTTTACAAGCATTTTGATATCGATTTTGCAGTAGGCAGCCATTTAATGTCACTCTTGCGCATCGATCTGTTCATGATTGCCGAATAGTAATGGAATTATTGATTTAATTTGATAAAGCTGCAACCTTTAGCTACATTTTAAGGGGTTTTTATTAAGGTAACCATACGCGTTTGGATTTTAAGCTAGGTTTTAAGGGTATTACTTTTAAAATAAACATATAAATTCATATTTTACAAGCATTTTGATATCGATTTTGCAGTAGGCAGCCATTTAATGTCACTCTTGCGCATCGATCTGTTCATGATTGCCGAATAGTAATGGAATTATTGATTTAATTTGATAAAGCTGCAACCTTTAGCTACATTTTAAGGGGTTTTTATTAAGGTAACCATACGCGTTTGGATTTTAAGCTAGGTTTTAAGGGTATTACTTTTAAAATAAACATATAAATTCATATTTTACAAGCATTTTGATATCGATTTTGCAGTAGGCAGCCATTTAATGTCACTCTTGCGCATCGATCTGTTCATGATTGCCGAATAGTAATGGAATTATTGATTTAATTTGATAAAGCTGCAACCTTTAGCTACATTTTAAGGGGTTTTTATTAAGGTAACCATACGCGTTTGGATTTTAAGCTAGGTTTTAAGGGTATTACTTTTAAAATAAACATATAAATTCATATTTTACAAGCATTTTGATATCGATTTTGCAGTAGGCAGCCATTTAATGTCACTCTTGCGCATCGATCTGTTCATGATTGCCGAATAGTAATGGAATTATTGATTTAATTTGATAAAGCTGCAACCTTTAGCTACATTTTAAGGGGTTTTTATTAAGGTAACCATACGCGTTTGGATTTTAAGCTAGGTTTTAAGGGTATTACTTTTAAAATAAACATATAAATTCATATTTTACAAGCATTTTGATATCGATTTTGCAGTAGGCAGCCATTTAATGTCACTCTTGCGCATCGATCTGTTCATGATTGCCGAATAGTAATGGAATTATTGATTTAATTTGATAAAGCTGCAACCTTTAGCTACATTTTAAGGGGTTTTTATTAAGGTAACCATACGCGTTTGGATTTTAAGCTAGGTTTTAAGGGTATTACTTTTAAAATAAACATATAAATTCATATTTTACAAGCATTTTGATATCGATTTTGCAGTAGGCAGCCATTTAATGTCACTCTTGCGCATCGATCTGTTCATGATTGCCGAATAGTAATGGAATTATTGATTTAATTTGATAAAGCTGCAACCTTTAGCTACATTTTAAGGGGTTTTTATTAAGGTAACCATACGCGTTTGGATTTTAAGCTAGGTTTTAAGGGTATTACTTTTAAAATAAACATATAAATTCATATTTTACAAGCATTTTGATATCGATTTTGCAGTAGGCAGCCATTTAATGTCACTCTTGCGCATCGATCTGTTCATGATTGCCGAATAGTAATGGAATTATTGATTTAATTTGATAAAGCTGCAACCTTTAGCTACATTTTAAGGGGTTTTTATTAAGGTAACCATACGCGTTTGGATTTTAAGCTAGGTTTTAAGGGTATTACTTTTAAAATAAACATATAAATTCATATTTTACAAGCATTTTGATATCGATTTTGCAGTAGGCAGCCATTTAATGTCACTCTTGCGCATCGATCTGTTCATGATTGCCGAATAGTAATGGAATTATTGATTTAATTTGATAAAGCTGCAACCTTTAGCTACATTTTAAGGGGTTTTTATTAAGGTAACCATACGCGTTTGGATTTTAAGCTAGGTTTTAAGGGTATTACTTTTAAAATAAACATATAAATTCATATTTTACAAGCATTTTGATATCGATTTTGCAGTAGGCAGCCATTTAATGTCACTCTTGCGCATCGATCTGTTCATGATTGCCGAATAGTAATGGAATTATTGATTTAATTTGATAAAGCTGCAACCTTTAGCTACATTTTAAGGGGTTTTTATTAAGGTAACCATACGCGTTTGGATTTTAAGCTAGGTTTTAAGGGTATTACTTTTAAAATAAACATATAAATTCATATTTTACAAGCATTTTGATATCGATTTTGCAGTAGGCAGCCATTTAATGTCACTCTTGCGCATCGATCTGTTCATGATTGCCGAATAGTAATGGAATTATTGATTTAATTTGATAAAGCTGCAACCTTTAGCTACATTTTAAGGGGTTTTTATTAAGGTAACCATACGCGTTTGGATTTTAAGCTAGGTTTTAAGGGTATTACTTTTAAAATAAACATATAAATTCATATTTTACAAGCATTTTGATATCGATTTTGCAGTAGGCAGCCATTTAATGTCACTCTTGCGCATCGATCTGTTCATGATTGCCGAATAGTAATGGAATTATTGATTTAATTTGATAAAGCTGCAACCTTTAGCTACATTTTAAGGGGTTTTTATTAAGGTAACCATACGCGTTTGGATTTTAAGCTAGGTTTTAAGGGTATTACTTTTAAAATAAACATATAAATTCATATTTTACAAGCATTTTGATATCGATTTTGCAGTAGGCAGCCATTTAATGTCACTCTTGCGCATCGATCTGTTCATGATTGCCGAATAGTAATGGAATTATTGATTTAATTTGATAAAGCTGCAACCTTTAGCTACATTTTAAGGGGTTTTTATTAAGGTAACCATACGCGTTTGGATTTTAAGCTAGGTTTTAAGGGTATTACTTTTAAAATAAACATATAAATTCATATTTTACAAGCATTTTGATATCGATTTTGCAGTAGGCAGCCATTTAATGTCACTCTTGCGCATCGATCTGTTCATGATTGCCGAATAGTAATGGAATTATTGATTTAATTTGATAAAGCTGCAACCTTTAGCTACATTTTAAGGGGTTTTTATTAAGGTAACCATACGCGTTTGGATTTTAAGCTAGGTTTTAAGGGTATTACTTTTAAAATAAACATATAAATTCATATTTTACAAGCATTTTGATATCGATTTTGCAGTAGGCAGCCATTTAATGTCACTCTTGCGCATCGATCTGTTCATGATTGCCGAATAGTAATGGAATTATTGATTTAATTTGATAAAGCTGCAACCTTTAGCTACATTTTAAGGGGTTTTTATTAAGGTAACCATACGCGTTTGGATTTTAAGCTAGGTTTTAAGGGTATTACTTTTAAAATAAACATATAAATTCATATTTTACAAGCATTTTGATATCGATTTTGCAGTAGGCAGCCATTTAATGTCACTCTTGCGCATCGATCTGTTCATGATTGCCGAATAGTAATGGAATTATTGATTTAATTTGATAAAGCTGCAACCTTTAGCTACATTTTAAGGGGTTTTTATTAAGGTAACCATACGCGTTTGGATTTTAAGCTAGGTTTTAAGGGTATTACTTTTAAAATAAACATATAAATTCATATTTTACAAGCATTTTGATATCGATTTTGCAGTAGGCAGCCATTTAATGTCACTCTTGCGCATCGATCTGTTCATGATTGCCGAATAGTAATGGAATTATTGATTTAATTTGATAAAGCTGCAACCTTTAGCTACATTTTAAGGGGTTTTTATTAAGGTAACCATACGCGTTTGGATTTTAAGCTAGGTTTTAAGGGTATTACTTTTAAAATAAACATATAAATTCATATTTTACAAGCATTTTGATATCGATTTTGCAGTAGGCAGCCATTTAATGTCACTCTTGCGCATCGATCTGTTCATGATTGCCGAATAGTAATGGAATTATTGATTTAATTTGATAAAGCTGCAACCTTTAGCTACATTTTAAGGGGTTTTTATTAAGGTAACCATACGCGTTTGGATTTTAAGCTAGGTTTTAAGGGTATTACTTTTAAAATAAACATATAAATTCATATTTTACAAGCATTTTGATATCGATTTTGCAGTAGGCAGCCATTTAATGTCACTCTTGCGCATCGATCTGTTCATGATTGCCGAATAGTAATGGAATTATTGATTTAATTTGATAAAGCTGCAACCTTTAGCTACATTTTAAGGGGTTTTTATTAAGGTAACCATACGCGTTTGGATTTTAAGCTAGGTTTTAAGGGTATTACTTTTAAAATAAACATATAAATTCATATTTTACAAGCATTTTGATATCGATTTTGCAGTAGGCAGCCATTTAATGTCACTCTTGCGCATCGATCTGTTCATGATTGCCGAATAGTAATGGAATTATTGATTTAATTTGATAAAGCTGCAACCTTTAGCTACATTTTAAGGGGTTTTTATTAAGGTAACCATACGCGTTTGGATTTTAAGCTAGGTTTTAAGGGTATTACTTTTAAAATAAACATATAAATTCATATTTTACAAGCATTTTGATATCGATTTTGCAGTAGGCAGCCATTTAATGTCACTCTTGCGCATCGATCTGTTCATGATTGCCGAATAGTAATGGAATTATTGATTTAATTTGATAAAGCTGCAACCTTTAGCTACATTTTAAGGGGTTTTTATTAAGGTAACCATACGCGTTTGGATTTTAAGCTAGGTTTTAAGGGTATTACTTTTAAAATAAACATATAAATTCATATTTTACAAGCATTTTGATATCGATTTTGCAGTAGGCAGCCATTTAATGTCACTCTTGCGCATCGATCTGTTCATGATTGCCGAATAGTAATGGAATTATTGATTTAATTTGATAAAGCTGCAACCTTTAGCTACATTTTAAGGGGTTTTTATTAAGGTAACCATACGCGTTTGGATTTTAAGCTAGGTTTTAAGGGTATTACTTTTAAAATAAACATATAAATTCATATTTTACAAGCATTTTGATATCGATTTTGCAGTAGGCAGCCATTTAATGTCACTCTTGCGCATCGATCTGTTCATGATTGCCGAATAGTAATGGAATTATTGATTTAATTTGATAAAGCTGCAACCTTTAGCTACATTTTAAGGGGTTTTTATTAAGGTAACCATACGCGTTTGGATTTTAAGCTAGGTTTTAAGGGTATTACTTTTAAAATAAACATATAAATTCATATTTTACAAGCATTTTGATATCGATTTTGCAGTAGGCAGCCATTTAATGTCACTCTTGCGCATCGATCTGTTCATGATTGCCGAATAGTAATGGAATTATTGATTTAATTTGATAAAGCTGCAACCTTTAGCTACATTTTAAGGGGTTTTTATTAAGGTAACCATACGCGTTTGGATTTTAAGCTAGGTTTTAAGGGTATTACTTTTAAAATAAACATATAAATTCATATTTTACAAGCATTTTGATATCGATTTTGCAGTAGGCAGCCATTTAATGTCACTCTTGCGCATCGATCTGTTCATGATTGCCGAATAGTAATGGAATTATTGATTTAATTTGATAAAGCTGCAACCTTTAGCTACATTTTAAGGGGTTTTTATTAAGGTAACCATACGCGTTTGGATTTTAAGCTAGGTTTTAAGGGTATTACTTTTAAAATAAACATATAAATTCATATTTTACAAGCATTTTGATATCGATTTTGCAGTAGGCAGCCATTTAATGTCACTCTTGCGCATCGATCTGTTCATGATTGCCGAATAGTAATGGAATTATTGATTTAATTTGATAAAGCTGCAACCTTTAGCTACATTTTAAGGGGTTTTTATTAAGGTAACCATACGCGTTTGGATTTTAAGCTAGGTTTTAAGGGTATTACTTTTAAAATAAACATATAAATTCATATTTTACAAGCATTTTGATATCGATTTTGCAGTAGGCAGCCATTTAATGTCACTCTTGCGCATCGATCTGTTCATGATTGCCGAATAGTAATGGAATTATTGATTTAATTTGATAAAGCTGCAACCTTTAGCTACATTTTAAGGGGTTTTTATTAAGGTAACCATACGCGTTTGGATTTTAAGCTAGGTTTTAAGGGTATTACTTTTAAAATAAACATATAAATTCATATTTTACAAGCATTTTGATATCGATTTTGCAGTAGGCAGCCATTTAATGTCACTCTTGCGCATCGATCTGTTCATGATTGCCGAATAGTAATGGAATTATTGATTTAATTTGATAAAGCTGCAACCTTTAGCTACATTTTAAGGGGTTTTTATTAAGGTAACCATACGCGTTTGGATTTTAAGCTAGGTTTTAAGGGTATTACTTTTAAAATAAACATATAAATTCATATTTTACAAGCATTTTGATATCGATTTTGCAGTAGGCAGCCATTTAATGTCACTCTTGCGCATCGATCTGTTCATGATTGCCGAATAGTAATGGAATTATTGATTTAATTTGATAAAGCTGCAACCTTTAGCTACATTTTAAGGGGTTTTTATTAAGGTAACCATACGCGTTTGGATTTTAAGCTAGGTTTTAAGGGTATTACTTTTAAAATAAACATATAAATTCATATTTTACAAGCATTTTGATATCGATTTTGCAGTAGGCAGCCATTTAATGTCACTCTTGCGCATCGATCTGTTCATGATTGCCGAATAGTAATGGAATTATTGATTTAATTTGATAAAGCTGCAACCTTTAGCTACATTTTAAGGGGTTTTTATTAAGGTAACCATACGCGTTTGGATTTTAAGCTAGGTTTTAAGGGTATTACTTTTAAAATAAACATATAAATTCATATTTTACAAGCATTTTGATATCGATTTTGCAGTAGGCAGCCATTTAATGTCACTCTTGCGCATCGATCTGTTCATGATTGCCGAATAGTAATGGAATTATTGATTTAATTTGATAAAGCTGCAACCTTTAGCTACATTTTAAGGGGTTTTTATTAAGGTAACCATACGCGTTTGGATTTTAAGCTAGGTTTTAAGGGTATTACTTTTAAAATAAACATATAAATTCATATTTTACAAGCATTTTGATATCGATTTTGCAGTAGGCAGCCATTTAATGTCACTCTTGCGCATCGATCTGTTCATGATTGCCGAATAGTAATGGAATTATTGATTTAATTTGATAAAGCTACAACCTTTAGCTACATTTTAAGGGGTTTTTATTAAGGTAACCATACGCGTTTGGATTTTAAGCTAGGTTTTAAGGGTATTACTTTTAAAATAAACATATAAATTCATATTTTACAAGCATATTGATATCGATTTTGCAGAAAGGCCATCACCATCCGTTTGTAGGGATTTTACATCAGTTTTTGCTGACTGCCCTCAAAGCCTTAACGTTTGCATTGCTTGAGTTGCAGCTCTGCGTTTGAAAAGAGTTCAACTTGCCATCACTGTTTTGTGCTGCACTAGAAACGGCAAACTCAATGAGACATGAACTGAAGGAAAAAGCAACCGAATATCTGCTGACTTCAGCGTATGAAATAATTTATTTCTGCTTTTTTTTTGTACGCGTTACAATCAAAATTACTAAGACCAGTAAAACAAGTTGATTTGCAATGCTATATTTACAGCGAATAAGAAAAGTTAGCACTTTAAGATGCAAACAATTGACTGGTAACCGGTGCTGTGCGAATGTTTGGGTAAAAAACCCGTACACTATCGGACGATTGGAAAAAGCAAAAAATGGTCTGAAAATCATTTCTCCTCCGAGTTGCACGTCACGTAGTCACTGGTCGGGCCGCGTTGGCCGGTGCATAGTGACTCCGTAAGCAAGAAAGTTTCGCTTTCACGGTCGGCAACTGCCATTTTTTATTGCGACCGCCGCGGATTTGCTGATCAGTGCGTTAAATTGCTTGGGCCACTAGGAGACCCGGGTTCAATCCTCAGCTGCATCCAACATGAAATTTATTTAATTATTTCTTATTAATCTCCATTTTTTTTAATAATGAAAAGCTCCATAAAAAGAGTCAATAAATAAATTACCAATATATTAACTAAGAGCACCTCGGTATTACAATCCCAACCACTAAAGAACAAAACATTCGTACAAAACATTCGCCATACAAACGCCAGGGCAAGGGCTGCTGGTGCGTTCGATGTTTATTTGCAAATAAAATAATTGGTTTGTTTTTGCTTTCATTCTGTAGTACGTTTATAGGAAATTGATTGCAAAAAAACGTTGTTGCTGAAAAACGTCATAAGTATGTTGCCTCGTGTTTTAATATGATTTTACATCAGTTTTTGCTGACTGCCCTCAAAGCCTTAACGTTTGCATTGCTTGAGTTGCACCTCTGCGTTTGAAAAGAGTTCAACTTGCCATCACTGTTTCGTGCTGCACTAGAAACGGCAAACTCAATGAGACATGAACTGAAGGAAAAAGCAACCGAATATCTGCTGACTTCAGCGTATGAAATAATTTATTTCTGTAAATAATTTCTGTTTCTATTACACGTTATTGTAGCACCACAATTCAGTATAAATGCATAATTGATCGCGTGAATAAACTCAGAAATTAATACACATTACGAAAACTTCTTCACATTTTTAAAATAACTACCAAAATAATAGGTACAGCTGCAATAATGAATTGTCAACTCAGTGCTGAACATATTTTTAAAATTAACTTTTGCATGTGCGTAAAGTCTGTTGCACCTTTATGCGAAAACTTACACAATAAAAAAAAAACAAGGTACACATATCGCAATCAAAAACAAAGCAATGCCAAATAAAAAACAAGCTCGTCTTTTCCTGCTCTTCGTAATAGATTTTTTGCTAACCCACATGTAAAATGACGCTACCAGCTGATACTAATCGCAGCCAACCTTCCCATTTCACAGCACAGTATTCCCCCCTTTTATGCAATGACCCTAAACCAAAACCCACCATAGTCAATAAAGTATATAAAATTCATATTTATTATAAGGCGTACTCAATTAACAAAAAATTGCGTTATTATTACCCAATAGTGCATTGTAGCTTCAAAATCGATTTCGGTTTATACGCACTAAGCACTCCTCGTTTGTAGAAAACGCATATTTACACCCAAAAACTGCTTATATCCGAGTAATACTGTAGCAGTATTGCAGCAGGTGGTACTTATTTTCGTTCACACGCTTCTGGCTCATATACATGTTGCATTCACAATTCACAGATACGTGTTCGCAAAACTGTCACATATATATAACTATCCACACCTCCTCCACCATGTTTGTCGCGGTGCGTGCGCCGTACACGTCCCCTTTAGCACTTCGTGCCTGGGAGGGTGGGTGGGCAAAATTTTCATAATTAGCAAGTTTGCTGTCGTAAGGTACTAGTGTAGGATACGTCCGGAAGGGAAGATAAATAGACCCAATGAATGGAAGACGGTCGAGGTACACAGAGACGACAGACTAAGATAGAATACACAAGACTCCAGCTAGGTTTTAAGGGTATTACTTTTAAAATAAACATATAAATTCATATTTTACAAGCATTTTGATATCGATTTTGCAGTAGGCAGCCATTTAATGTCACTCTTGCGCATCGATCTGTTCATGATTGCCGAATAGTAATGGAATTATTGATTTAATTTGATAAAGCTGCAACCTTTAGCTACATTTTAAGGGGTTTTTATTAAGGTAACCATACGCGTTTGGATTTTAAGCTAGGTTTTAAGGGTATTACTTTTAAAATAAACATATAAATTCATATTTTACAAGCATTTTGATATCGATTTTGCAGTAGGCAGCCATTTAATGTCACTCTTGCGCATCGATCTGTTCATGATTGCCGAATAGTAATGGAATTATTGATTTAATTTGATAAAGCTGCAACCTTTAGCTACATTTTAAGGGGTTTTTATTAAGGTAACCATACGCGTTTGGATTTTAAGCTAGGTTTTAAGGGTATTACTTTTAAAATAAACATATAAATTCATATTTTACAAGCATTTTGATATCGATTTTGCAGTAGGCAGCCATTTAATGTCACTCTTGCGCATCGATCTGTTCATGATTGCCGAATAGTAATGGAATTATTGATTTAATTTGATAAAGCTGCAACCTTTAGCTACATTTTAAGGGGTTTTTATTAAGGTAACCATAACGCGTTTGGATTTTAAGCTAGGTTGTAAGGGTATTACTTTTAAAATAAACATATAAATTCATATTTTACAAGCATTTTTATATCGATTTTGCAGTAGGCAGCCATTTAATGTCACTCTTGCGCATCGATCTGTTCATGATTGCCGAATAGTAATGGAATTATTGATTTAATTTGATAAAGCTGCAACCTTTAGCTACATTTTAAGGGGTTTCTATTAAGGTAACCATACGCGTTTGGATTTTAAGCTAGGTTTAAGGGTATTACTTTTAAAATAAACATATAAATTCATATTTTACAAGCATTTTGATATCGATTTTGCAGTAGGCAGCCATTTAATGTCACTCTTGCGCATCGATCTGTTCATGATTGCCGAATAGTAATGGAATTATTGATTTAATTTGATAAAGCTGCAACCTTTAGCTACATTTTAAGGGGTTTTTATTAAGGTAACCATACGCGTTTGGATTTTAAGCTAGGTTTTAAGGGTATTACTTTTAAAATAAACATATAAATTCATATTTTACAAGCATTTTGATATCGATTTTGCAGTAGGCAGCCATTTAATGTCACTCTTGCGCATCGATCTGTTCATGATTGCCGAATAGTAATGGAATTATTGATTTAATTTGATAAAGCTGCAACCTTTAGCTACATTTTAAGGGGTTTTTATTAAGGTAACCATACGCGTTTGGATTTTAAGCTAGGTTTTAAGGGTATTACTTTTAAAATAAATATATAAATTCATATTTTACAAGCATTTTGATATCGATTTTGCAGTAGGCAGCCATTTAATGTCACTCTTGCGCATCGATCTGTTCATGATTGCCGAATAGTAATGGAATTATTGATTTAATTTGATAAAGCTGCAACCTTTAGCTACATTTTAAGGGGTTTCTATTAAGGTAACCATACGCGTTTGGATTTTAAGCTAGGTTTTAAGGGTATTACTTTTAAAATAAACATATAAATTCATATTTTACAAGCATTTTGATATCGATTTTGCAGTAGGCAGCCATTTAATGTCACTCTTGCGCATCGATCTGTTCATGATTGCCGAATAGTAATGGAATTATTGATTTAATTTGATAAAGCTGCAACCTTTAGCTACATTTTAAGGGGTTTCTATTAAGGTAACCATACGCGTTTGGATTTTAAGCTAGGTTTTAAGGGTATTACTTTTAAAATAAACATATAAATTCATATTTTACAAGCATTTTGATATCGATTTTGCAGTAGGCAGCCATTTAATGTCACTCTTGCGCATCGATCTGTTCATGATTGCCGAATAGTAATGGAATTATTGATTTAATTTGATAAAGCTGCAACCTTTAGCTACATTTTAAGGGGTTTTTATTAAGGTAACCATACGCGTTTGGATTTTAAGCTAGGTTTTAAGGGTATTACTTTTAAAATAAACATATAAATTCATATTTTACAAGCATTTTGATATCGATTTTGCAGTAGGCAGCCATTTAATGTCACTCTTGCGCATCGATCTGTTCATGATTGCCGAATAGTAATGGAATTATTGATTTAATTTGATAAAGCTGCAACCTTTAGCTACATTTTAAGGGGTTTTTATTAAGGTAACCATACGCGTTTGGATTTTAAGCTAGGTTTTAAGGGTATTACTTTTAAAATAAACATATAAATTCATATTTTACAAGCATTTTGATATCGATTTTGCAGTAGGCAGCCATTTAATGTCACTCTTGCGCATCGATCTGTTCATGATTGCCGAATAGTAATGGAATTATTGATTTAATTTGATAAAGCTGCAACCTTTAGCTACATTTTAAGGGGTTTTTATTAAGGTAACCATACGCGTTTGGATTTTAAGCTAGGTTTTAAGGGTATTACTTTTAAAATAAACATATAAATTCATATTTTACAAGCATTTTGATATCGATTTTGCAGTAGGCAGCCATTTAATGTCACTCTTGCGCATCGATCTGTTCATGATTGCCGAATAGTAATGGAATTATTGATTTAATTTGATAAAGCTGCAACCTTTAGCTACATTTTAAGGGGTTTTTATTAAGGTAACCATACGCGTTTGGATTTTAAGCTAGGTTTTAAGGGTATTACTTTTAAAATAAATATATAAATTCATATTTTACAAGCATTTTGATATCGATTTTGCAGTAGGCAGCCATTTAATGTCACTCTTGCGCATCGATCTGTTCATGATTGCCGAATAGTAATGGAATTATTGATTTAATTTGATAAAGCTGCAACCTTTAGCTACATTTTAAGGGGTTTTTATTAAGGTAACCATACGCGTTTGGATTTTAAGCTAGGTTTTAAGGGTATTACTTTTAAAATAAACATATAAATTCATATTTTACAAGCATTTTGATATCGATTTTGCAGTAGGCAGCCATTTAATGTCACTCTTGCGCATCGATCTGTTCATGATTGCCGAATAGTAATGGAATTATTGATTTAATTTGATAAAGCTGCAACCTTTAGCTACATTTTAAGGGGTTTTTATTAAGGTAACCATACGCGTTTGGATTTTAAGCTAGGTTTTAAGGGTATTACTTTTAAAATAAACATATAAATTCATATTTTACAAGCATTTTGATATCGATTTTGCAGTAGGCAGCCATTTAATGTCACTCTTGCGCATCGATCTGTTCATGATTGCCGAATAGTAATGGAATTATTGATTTAATTTGATAAAGCTGCAACCTTTAGCTACATTTTAAGGGGTTTTTATTAAGGTAACCATACGCGTTTGGATTTTAAGCTAGGTTTTAAGGGTATTACTTTTAAAATAAACATATAAATTCATATTTTACAAGCATTTTGATATCGATTTTGCAGTAGGCAGCCATTTAATGTCACTCTTGCGCATCGATCTGTTCATGATTGCCGAATAGTAATGGAATTATTGATTTAATTTGATAAAGCTGCAACCTTTAGCTACATTTTAAGGGGTTTTTATTAAGGTAACCATACGCGTTTGGATTTTAAGCTAGGTTTTAAGGGTATTACTTTTAAAATAAACATATAAATTCATATTTTACAAGCATTTTGATATCGATTTTGCAGTAGGCAGCCATTTAATGTCACTCTTGCGCATCGATCTGTTCATGATTGCCGAATAGTAATGGAATTATTGATTTAATTTGATAAAGCTGCAACCTTTAGCTACATTTTAAGGGGTTTTTATTAAGGTAACCATACGCGTTTGGATTTTAAGCTAGGTTTTAAGGGTATTACTTTTAAAATAAACATATAAATTCATATTTTACAAGCATTTTGATATCGATTTTGCAGTAGGCAGCCATTTAATGTCACTCTTGCGCATCGATCTGTTCATGATTGCCGAATAGTAATGGAATTATTGATTTAATTTGATAAAGCTGCAACCTTTAGCTACATTTTAAGGGGTTTTTATTAAGGTAACCATACGCGTTTGGATTTTAAGCTAGGTTTTAAGGGTATTACTTTTAAAATAAACATATAAATTCATATTTTACAAGCATTTTGATATCGATTTTGCAGTAGGCAGCCATTTAATGTCACTCTTGCGCATCGATCTGTTCATGATTGCCGAATAGTAATGGAATTATTGATTTAATTTGATAAAGCTGCAACCTTTAGCTACATTTTAAGGGGTTTTTATTAAGGTAACCATACGCGTTTGGATTTTAAGCTAGGTTTTAAGGGTATTACTTTTAAAATAAACATATAAATTCATATTTTACAAGCATTTTGATATCGATTTTGCAGTAGGCAGCCATTTAATGTCACTCTTGCGCATCGATCTGTTCATGATTGCCGAATAGTAATGGAATTATTGATTTAATTTGATAAAGCTGCAACCTTTAGCTACATTTTAAGGGGTTTTTATTAAGGTAACCATACGCGTTTGGATTTTAAGCTAGGTTTTAAGGGTATTACTTTTAAAATAAACATATAAATTCATATTTTACAAGCATTTTGATATCGATTTTGCAGTAGGCAGCCATTTAATGTCACTCTTGCGCATCGATCTGTTCATGATTGCCGAATAGTAATGGAATTATTGATTTAATTTGATAAAGCTGCAACCTTTAGCTACATTTTAAGGGGTTTTTATTAAGGTAACCATACGCGTTTGGATTTTAAGCTAGGTTTTAAGGGTATTACTTTTAAAATAAACATATAAATTCATATTTTACAAGCATTTTGATATCGATTTTGCAGTAGGCAGCCATTTAATGTCACTCTTGCGCATCGATCTGTTCATGATTGCCGAATAGTAATGGAATTATTGATTTAATTTGATAAAGCTGCAACCTTTAGCTACATTTTAAGGGGTTTTTATTAAGGTAACCATACGCGTTTGGATTTTAAGCTAGGTTTTAAGGGTATTACTTTTAAAATAAACATATAAATTCATATTTTACAAGCATTTTGATATCGATTTTGCAGTAGGCAGCCATTTAATGTCACTCTTGCGCATCGATCTGTTCATGATTGCCGAATAGTAATGGAATTATTGATTTAATTTGATAAAGCTGCAACCTTTAGCTACATTTTAAGGGGTTTTTATTAAGGTAACCATACGCGTTTGGATTTTAAGCTAGGTTTTAAGGGTATTACTTTTAAAATAAACATATAAATTCATATTTTACAAGCATTTTGATATCGATTTTGCAGTAGGCAGCCATTTAATGTCACTCTTGCGCATCGATCTGTTCATGATTGCCGAATAGTAATGGAATTATTGATTTAATTTGATAAAGCTGCAACCTTTAGCTACATTTTAAGGGGTTTTTATTAAGGTAACCATACGCGTTTGGATTTTAAGCTAGGTTTTAAGGGTATTACTTTTAAAATAAACATATAAATTCATATTTTACAAGCATTTTGATATCGATTTTGCAGTAGGCAGCCATTTAATGTCACTCTTGCGCATCGATCTGTTCATGATTGCCGAATAGTAATGGAATTATTGATTTAATTTGATAAAGCTGCAACCTTTAGCTACATTTTAAGGGGTTTTTATTAAGGTAACCATACGCGTTTGGATTTTAAGCTAGGTTTTAAGGGTATTACTTTTAAAATAAACATATAAATTCATATTTTACAAGCATTTTGATATCGATTTTGCAGTAGGCAGCCATTTAATGTCACTCTTGCGCATCGATCTGTTCATGATTGCCGAATAGTAATGGAATTATTGATTTAATTTGATAAAGCTGCAACCTTTAGCTACATTTTAAGGGGTTTTTATTAAGGTAACCATACGCGTTTGGATTTTAAGCTAGGTTTTAAGGGTATTACTTTTAAAATAAACATATAAATTCATATTTTACAAGCATTTTGATATCGATTTTGCAGTAGGCAGCCATTTAATGTCACTCTTGCGCATCGATCTGTTCATGATTGCCGAATAGTAATGGAATTATTGATTTAATTTGATAAAGCTGCAACCTTTAGCTACATTTTAAGGGGTTTTTATTAAGGTAACCATACGCGTTTGGATTTTAAGCTAGGTTTTAAGGGTATTACTTTTAAAATAAACATATAAATTCATATTTTACAAGCATTTTGATATCGATTTTGCAGTAGGCAGCCATTTAATGTCACTCTTGCGCATCGATCTGTTCATGATTGCCGAATAGTAATGGAATTATTGATTTAATTTGATAAAGCTGCAACCTTTAGCTACATTTTAAGGGGTTTTTATTAAGGTAACCATACGCGTTTGGATTTTAAGCTAGGTTTTAAGGGTATTACTTTTAAAATAAACATATAAATTCATATTTTACAAGCATTTTGATATCGATTTTGCAGTAGGCAGCCATTTAATGTCACTCTTGCGCATCGATCTGTTCATGATTGCCGAATAGTAATGGAATTATTGATTTAATTTGATAAAGCTGCAACCTTTAGCTACATTTTAAGGGGTTTTTATTAAGGTAACCATACGCGTTTGGATTTTAAGCTAGGTTTTAAGGGTATTACTTTTAAAATAAACATATAAATTCATATTTTACAAGCATTTTGATATCGATTTTGCAGTAGGCAGCCATTTAATGTCACTCTTGCGCATCGATCTGTTCATGATTGCCGAATAGTAATGGAATTATTGATTTAATTTGATAAAGCTGCAACCTTTAGCTACATTTTAAGGGGTTTTTATTAAGGTAACCATACGCGTTTGGATTTTAAGCTAGGTTTTAAGGGTATTACTTTTAAAATAAACATATAAATTCATATTTTACAAGCATTTTGATATCGATTTTGCAGTAGGCAGCCATTTAATGTCACTCTTGCGCATCGATCTGTTCATGATTGCCGAATAGTAATGGAATTATTGATTTAATTTGATAAAGCTGCAACCTTTAGCTACATTTTAAGGGGTTTTTATTAAGGTAACCATACGCGTTTGGATTTTAAGCTAGGTTTTAAGGGTATTACTTTTAAAATAAACATATAAATTCATATTTTACAAGCATTTTGATATCGATTTTGCAGTAGGCAGCCATTTAATGTCACTCTTGCGCATCGATCTGTTCATGATTGCCGAATAGTAATGGAATTATTGATTTAATTTGATAAAGCTGCAACCTTTAGCTACATTTTAAGGGGTTTTTATTAAGGTAACCATACGCGTTTGGATTTTAAGCTAGGTTTTAAGGGTATTACTTTTAAAATAAACATATAAATTCATATTTTACAAGCATTTTGATATCGATTTTGCAGTAGGCAGCCATTTAATGTCACTCTTGCGCATCGATCTGTTCATGATTGCCGAATAGTAATGGAATTATTGATTTAATTTGATAAAGCTGCAACCTTTAGCTACATTTTAAGGGGTTTTTATTAAGGTAACCATACGCGTTTGGATTTTAAGCTAGGTTTTAAGGGTATTACTTTTAAAATAAACATATAAATTCATATTTTACAAGCATTTTGATATCGATTTTGCAGTAGGCAGCCATTTAATGTCACTCTTGCGCATCGATCTGTTCATGATTGCCGAATAGTAATGGAATTATTGATTTAATTTGATAAAGCTGCAACCTTTAGCTACATTTTAAGGGGTTTTTATTAAGGTAACCATACGCGTTTGGATTTTAAGCTAGGTTTTAAGGGTATTACTTTTAAAATAAACATATAAATTCATATTTTACAAGCATTTTGATATCGATTTTGCAGTAGGCAGCCATTTAATGTCACTCTTGCGCATCGATCTGTTCATGATTGCCGAATAGTAATGGAATTATTGATTTAATTTGATAAAGCTGCAACCTTTAGCTACATTTTAAGGGGTTTTTATTAAGGTAACCATACGCGTTTGGATTTTAAGCTAGGTTTTAAGGGTATTACTTTTAAAATAAACATATAAATTCATATTTTACAAGCATTTTGATATCGATTTTGCAGTAGGCAGCCATTTAATGTCACTCTTGCGCATCGATCTGTTCATGATTGCCGAATAGTAATGGAATTATTGATTTAATTTGATAAAGCTGCAACCTTTAGCTACATTTTAAGGGGTTTTTATTAAGGTAACCATACGCGTTTGGATTTTAAGCTAGGTTTTAAGGGTATTACTTTTAAAATAAACATATAAATTCATATTTTACAAGCATTTTGATATCGATTTTGCAGTAGGCAGCCATTTAATGTCACTCTTGCGCATCGATCTGTTCATGATTGCCGAATAGTAATGGAATTATTGATTTAATTTGATAAAGCTGCAACCTTTAGCTACATTTTAAGGGGTTTTTATTAAGGTAACCATACGCGTTTGGATTTTAAGCTAGGTTTTAAGGGTATTACTTTTAAAATAAACATATAAATTCATATTTTACAAGCATTTTGATATCGATTTTGCAGTAGGCAGCCATTTAATGTCACTCTTGCGCATCGATCTGTTCATGATTGCCGAATAGTAATGGAATTATTGATTTAATTTGATAAAGCTGCAACCTTTAGCTACATTTTAAGGGGTTTTTATTAAGGTAACCATACGCGTTTGGATTTTAAGCTAGGTTTTAAGGGTATTACTTTTAAAATAAACATATAAATTCATATTTTACAAGCATTTTGATATCGATTTTGCAGTAGGCAGCCATTTAATGTCACTCTTGCGCATCGATCTGTTCATGATTGCCGAATAGTAATGGAATTATTGATTTAATTTGATAAAGCTGCAACCTTTAGCTACATTTTAAGGGGTTTTTATTAAGGTAACCATACGCGTTTGGATTTTAAGCTAGGTTTTAAGGGTATTACTTTTAAAATAAACATATAAATTCATATTTTACAAGCATTTTGATATCGATTTTGCAGTAGGCAGCCATTTAATGTCACTCTTGCGCATCGATCTGTTCATGATTGCCGAATAGTAATGGAATTATTGATTTAATTTGATAAAGCTGCAACCTTTAGCTACATTTTAAGGGGTTTTTATTAAGGTAACCATACGCGTTTGGATTTTAAGCTAGGTTTTAAGGGTATTACTTTTAAAATAAACATATAAATTCATATTTTACAAGCATTTTGATATCGATTTTGCAGTAGGCAGCCATTTAATGTCACTCTTGCGCATCGATCTGTTCATGATTGCCGAATAGTAATGGAATTATTGATTTAATTTGATAAAGCTGCAACCTTTAGCTACATTTTAAGGGGTTTTTATTAAGGTAACCATACGCGTTTGGATTTTAAGCTAGGTTTTAAGGGTATTACTTTTAAAATAAACATATAAATTCATATTTTACAAGCATTTTGATATCGATTTTGCAGTAGGCAGCCATTTAATGTCACTCTTGCGCATCGATCTGTTCATGATTGCCGAATAGTAATGGAATTATTGATTTAATTTGATAAAGCTGCAACCTTTAGCTACATTTTAAGGGGTTTTTATTAAGGTAACCATACGCGTTTGGATTTTAAGCTAGGTTTTAAGGGTATTACTTTTAAAATAAACATATAAATTCATATTTTACAAGCATTTTGATATCGATTTTGCAGTAGGCAGCCATTTAATGTCACTCTTGCGCATCGATCTGTTCATGATTGCCGAATAGTAATGGAATTATTGATTTAATTTGATAAAGCTGCAACCTTTAGCTACATTTTAAGGGGTTTTTATTAAGGTAACCATACGCGTTTGGATTTTAAGCTAGGTTTTAAGGGTATTACTTTTAAAATAAACATATAAATTCATATTTTACAAGCATTTTGATATCGATTTTGCAGTAGGCAGCCATTTAATGTCACTCTTGCGCATCGATCTGTTCATGATTGCCGAATAGTAATGGAATTATTGATTTAATTTGATAAAGCTGCAACCTTTAGCTACATTTTAAGGGGTTTTTATTAAGGTAACCATACGCGTTTGGATTTTAAGCTAGGTTTTAAGGGTATTACTTTTAAAATAAACATATAAATTCATATTTTACAAGCATTTTGATATCGATTTTGCAGTAGGCAGCCATTTAATGTCACTCTTGCGCATCGATCTGTTCATGATTGCCGAATAGTAATGGAATTATTGATTTAATTTGATAAAGCTGCAACCTTTAGCTACATTTTAAGGGGTTTTTATTAAGGTAACCATACGCGTTTGGATTTTAAGCTAGGTTTTAAGGGTATTACTTTTAAAATAAACATATAAATTCATATTTTACAAGCATTTTGATATCGATTTTGCAGTAGGCAGCCATTTAATGTCACTCTTGCGCATCGATCTGTTCATGATTGCCGAATAGTAATGGAATTATTGATTTAATTTGATAAAGCTGCAACCTTTAGCTACATTTTAAGGGGTTTTTATTAAGGTAACCATACGCGTTTGGATTTTAAGCTAGGTTTTAAGGGTATTACTTTTAAAATAAACATATAAATTCATATTTTACAAGCATTTTGATATCGATTTTGCAGTAGGCAGCCATTTAATGTCACTCTTGCGCATCGATCTGTTCATGATTGCCGAATAGTAATGGAATTATTGATTTAATTTGATAAAGCTGCAACCTTTAGCTACATTTTAAGGGGTTTTTATTAAGGTAACCATACGCGTTTGGATTTTAAGCTAGGTTTTAAGGGTATTACTTTTAAAATAAACATATAAATTCATATTTTACAAGCATTTTGATATCGATTTTGCAGTAGGCAGCCATTTAATGTCACTCTTGCGCATCGATCTGTTCATGATTGCCGAATAGTAATGGAATTATTGATTTAATTTGATAAAGCTGCAACCTTTAGCTACATTTTAAGGGGTTTTTATTAAGGTAACCATACGCGTTTGGATTTTAAGCTAGGTTTTAAGGGTATTACTTTTAAAATAAACATATAAATTCATATTTTACAAGCATTTTGATATCGATTTTGCAGTAGGCAGCCATTTAATGTCACTCTTGCGCATCGATCTGTTCATGATTGCCGAATAGTAATGGAATTATTGATTTAATTTGATAAAGCTGCAACCTTTAGCTACATTTTAAGGGGTTTTTATTAAGGTAACCATACGCGTTTGGATTTTAAGCTAGGTTTTAAGGGTATTACTTTTAAAATAAACATATAAATTCATATTTTACAAGCATTTTGATATCGATTTTGCAGTAGGCAGCCATTTAATGTCACTCTTGCGCATCGATCTGTTCATGATTGCCGAATAGTAATGGAATTATTGATTTAATTTGATAAAGCTGCAACCTTTAGCTACATTTTAAGGGGTTTTTATTAAGGTAACCATACGCGTTTGGATTTTAAGCTAGGTTTTAAGGGTATTACTTTTAAAATAAACATATAAATTCATATTTTACAAGCATTTTGATATCGATTTTGCAGTAGGCAGCCATTTAATGTCACTCTTGCGCATCGATCTGTTCATGATTGCCGAATAGTAATGGAATTATTGATTTAATTTGATAAAGCTGCAACCTTTAGCTACATTTTAAGGGGTTTTTATTAAGGTAACCATACGCGTTTGGATTTTAAGCTAGGTTTTAAGGGTATTACTTTTAAAATAAACATATAAATTCATATTTTACAAGCATTTTGATATCGATTTTGCAGTAGGCAGCCATTTAATGTCACTCTTGCGCATCGATCTGTTCATGATTGCCGAATAGTAATGGAATTATTGATTTAATTTGATAAAGCTGCAACCTTTAGCTACATTTTAAGGGGTTTTTATTAAGGTAACCATACGCGTTTGGATTTTAAGCTAGGTTTTAAGGGTATTACTTTTAAAATAAACATATAAATTCATATTTTACAAGCATTTTGATATCGATTTTGCAGTAGGCAGCCATTTAATGTCACTCTTGCGCATCGATCTGTTCATGATTGCCGAATAGTAATGGAATTATTGATTTAATTTGATAAAGCTGCAACCTTTAGCTACATTTTAAGGGGTTTTTATTAAGGTAACCATACGCGTTTGGATTTTAAGCTAGGTTTTAAGGGTATTACTTTTAAAATAAACATATAAATTCATATTTTACAAGCATTTTGATATCGATTTTGCAGTAGGCAGCCATTTAATGTCACTCTTGCGCATCGATCTGTTCATGATTGCCGAATAGTAATGGAATTATTGATTTAATTTGATAAAGCTGCAACCTTTAGCTACATTTTAAGGGGTTTTTATTAAGGTAACCATACGCGTTTGGATTTTAAGCTAGGTTTTAAGGGTATTACTTTTAAAATAAACATATAAATTCATATTTTACAAGCATTTTGATATCGATTTTGCAGTAGGCAGCCATTTAATGTCACTCTTGCGCATCGATCTGTTCATGATTGCCGAATAGTAATGGAATTATTGATTTAATTTGATAAAGCTGCAACCTTTAGCTACATTTTAAGGGGTTTTTATTAAGGTAACCATACGCGTTTGGATTTTAAGCTAGGTTTTAAGGGTATTACTTTTAAAATAAACATATAAATTCATATTTTACAAGCATTTTGATATCGATTTTGCAGTAGGCAGCCATTTAATGTCACTCTTGCGCATCGATCTGTTCATGATTGCCGAATAGTAATGGAATTATTGATTTAATTTGATAAAGCTGCAACCTTTAGCTACATTTTAAGGGGTTTTTATTAAGGTAACCATACGCGTTTGGATTTTAAGCTAGGTTTTAAGGGTATTACTTTTAAAATAAACATATAAATTCATATTTTACAAGCATTTTGATATCGATTTTGCAGTAGGCAGCCATTTAATGTCACTCTTGCGCATCGATCTGTTCATGATTGCCGAATAGTAATGGAATTATTGATTTAATTTGATAAAGCTGCAACCTTTAGCTACATTTTAAGGGGTTTTTATTAAGGTAACCATACGCGTTTGGATTTTAAGCTAGGTTTTAAGGGTATTACTTTTAAAATAAACATATAAATTCATATTTTACAAGCATTTTGATATCGATTTTGCAGTAGGCAGCCATTTAATGTCACTCTTGCGCATCGATCTGTTCATGATTGCCGAATAGTAATGGAATTATTGATTTAATTTGATAAAGCTGCAACCTTTAGCTACATTTTAAGGGGTTTTTATTAAGGTAACCATACGCGTTTGGATTTTAAGCTAGGTTTTAAGGGTATTACTTTTAAAATAAACATATAAATTCATATTTTACAAGCATTTTGATATCGATTTTGCAGTAGGCAGCCATTTAATGTCACTCTTGCGCATCGATCTGTTCATGATTGCCGAATAGTAATGGAATTATTGATTTAATTTGATAAAGCTGCAACCTTTAGCTACATTTTAAGGGGTTTTTATTAAGGTAACCATACGCGTTTGGATTTTAAGCTAGGTTTTAAGGGTATTACTTTTAAAATAAACATATAAATTCATATTTTACAAGCATTTTGATATCGATTTTGCAGTAGGCAGCCATTTAATGTCACTCTTGCGCATCGATCTGTTCATGATTGCCGAATAGTAATGGAATTATTGATTTAATTTGATAAAGCTGCAACCTTTAGCTACATTTTAAGGGGTTTTTATTAAGGTAACCATACGCGTTTGGATTTTAAGCTAGGTTTTAAGGGTATTACTTTTAAAATAAACATATAAATTCATATTTTACAAGCATTTTGATATCGATTTTGCAGTAGGCAGCCATTTAATGTCACTCTTGCGCATCGATCTGTTCATGATTGCCGAATAGTAATGGAATTATTGATTTAATTTGATAAAGCTGCAACCTTTAGCTACATTTTAAGGGGTTTTTATTAAGGTAACCATACGCGTTTGGATTTTAAGCTAGGTTTTAAGGGTATTACTTTTAAAATAAACATATAAATTCATATTTTACAAGCATTTTGATATCGATTTTGCAGTAGGCAGCCATTTAATGTCACTCTTGCGCATCGATCTGTTCATGATTGCCGAATAGTAATGGAATTATTGATTTAATTTGATAAAGCTGCAACCTTTAGCTACATTTTAAGGGGTTTTTATTAAGGTAACCATACGCGTTTGGATTTTAAGCTAGGTTTTAAGGGTATTACTTTTAAAATAAACATATAAATTCATATTTTACAAGCATTTTGATATCGATTTTGCAGTAGGCAGCCATTTAATGTCACTCTTGCGCATCGATCTGTTCATGATTGCCGAATAGTAATGGAATTATTGATTTAATTTGATAAAGCTGCAACCTTTAGCTACATTTTAAGGGGTTTTTATTAAGGTAACCATACGCGTTTGGATTTTAAGCTAGGTTTTAAGGGTATTACTTTTAAAATAAACATATAAATTCATATTTTACAAGCATTTTGATATCGATTTTGCAGTAGGCAGCCATTTAATGTCACTCTTGCGCATCGATCTGTTCATGATTGCCGAATAGTAATGGAATTATTGATTTAATTTGATAAAGCTGCAACCTTTAGCTACATTTTAAGGGGTTTTTATTAAGGTAACCATACGCGTTTGGATTTTAAGCTAGGTTTTAAGGGTATTACTTTTAAAATAAACATATAAATTCATATTTTACAAGCATTTTGATATCGATTTTGCAGTAGGCAGCCATTTAATGTCACTCTTGCGCATCGATCTGTTCATGATTGCCGAATAGTAATGGAATTATTGATTTAATTTGATAAAGCTGCAACCTTTAGCTACATTTTAAGGGGTTTTTATTAAGGTAACCATACGCGTTTGGATTTTAAGCTAGGTTTTAAGGGTATTACTTTTAAAATAAACATATAAATTCATATTTTACAAGCATTTTGATATCGATTTTGCAGTAGGCAGCCATTTAATGTCACTCTTGCGCATCGATCTGTTCATGATTGCCGAATAGTAATGGAATTATTGATTTAATTTGATAAAGCTGCAACCTTTAGCTACATTTTAAGGGGTTTTTATTAAGGTAACCATACGCGTTTGGATTTTAAGCTAGGTTTTAAGGGTATTACTTTTAAAATAAACATATAAATTCATATTTTACAAGCATTTTGATATCGATTTTGCAGTAGGCAGCCATTTAATGTCACTCTTGCGCATCGATCTGTTCATGATTGCCGAATAGTAATGGAATTATTGATTTAATTTGATAAAGCTGCAACCTTTAGCTACATTTTAAGGGGTTTTTATTAAGGTAACCATACGCGTTTGGATTTTAAGCTAGGTTTTAAGGGTATTACTTTTAAAATAAACATATAAATTCATATTTTACAAGCATTTTGATATCGATTTTGCAGTAGGCAGCCATTTAATGTCACTCTTGCGCATCGATCTGTTCATGATTGCCGAATAGTAATGGAATTATTGATTTAATTTGATAAAGCTGCAACCTTTAGCTACATTTTAAGGGGTTTTTATTAAGGTAACCATACGCGTTTGGATTTTAAGCTAGGTTTTAAGGGTATTACTTTTAAAATAAACATATAAATTCATATTTTACAAGCATTTTGATATCGATTTTGCAGTAGGCAGCCATTTAATGTCACTCTTGCGCATCGATCTGTTCATGATTGCCGAATAGTAATGGAATTATTGATTTAATTTGATAAAGCTGCAACCTTTAGCTACATTTTAAGGGGTTTTTATTAAGGTAACCATACGCGTTTGGATTTTAAGCTAGGTTTTAAGGGTATTACTTTTAAAATAAACATATAAATTCATATTTTACAAGCATTTTGATATCGATTTTGCAGTAGGCAGCCATTTAATGTCACTCTTGCGCATCGATCTGTTCATGATTGCCGAATAGTAATGGAATTATTGATTTAATTTGATAAAGCTGCAACCTTTAGCTACATTTTAAGGGGTTTTTATTAAGGTAACCATACGCGTTTGGATTTTAAGCTAGGTTTTAAGGGTATTACTTTTAAAATAAACATATAAATTCATATTTTACAAGCATTTTGATATCGATTTTGCAGTAGGCAGCCATTTAATGTCACTCTTGCGCATCGATCTGTTCATGATTGCCGAATAGTAATGGAATTATTGATTTAATTTGATAAAGCTGCAACCTTTAGCTACATTTTAAGGGGTTTTTATTAAGGTAACCATACGCGTTTGGATTTTAAGCTAGGTTTTAAGGGTATTACTTTTAAAATAAACATATAAATTCATATTTTACAAGCATTTTGATATCGATTTTGCAGTAGGCAGCCATTTAATGTCACTCTTGCGCATCGATCTGTTCATGATTGCCGAATAGTAATGGAATTATTGATTTAATTTGATAAAGCTGCAACCTTTAGCTACATTTTAAGGGGTTTTTATTAAGGTAACCATACGCGTTTGGATTTTAAGCTAGGTTTTAAGGGTATTACTTTTAAAATAAACATATAAATTCATATTTTACAAGCATTTTGATATCGATTTTGCAGTAGGCAGCCATTTAATGTCACTCTTGCGCATCGATCTGTTCATGATTGCCGAATAGTAATGGAATTATTGATTTAATTTGATAAAGCTGCAACCTTTAGCTACATTTTAAGGGGTTTTTATTAAGGTAACCATACGCGTTTGGATTTTAAGCTAGGTTTTAAGGGTATTACTTTTAAAATAAACATATAAATTCATATTTTACAAGCATTTTGATATCGATTTTGCAGTAGGCAGCCATTTAATGTCACTCTTGCGCATCGATCTGTTCATGATTGCCGAATAGTAATGGAATTATTGATTTAATTTGATAAAGCTGCAACCTTTAGCTACATTTTAAGGGGTTTTTATTAAGGTAACCATACGCGTTTGGATTTTAAGCTAGGTTTTAAGGGTATTACTTTTAAAATAAACATATAAATTCATATTTTACAAGCATTTTGATATCGATTTTGCAGTAGGCAGCCATTTAATGTCACTCTTGCGCATCGATCTGTTCATGATTGCCGAATAGTAATGGAATTATTGATTTAATTTGATAAAGCTGCAACCTTTAGCTACATTTTAAGGGGTTTTTATTAAGGTAACCATACGCGTTTGGATTTTAAGCTAGGTTTTAAGGGTATTACTTTTAAAATAAACATATAAATTCATATTTTACAAGCATTTTGATATCGATTTTGCAGTAGGCAGCCATTTAATGTCACTCTTGCGCATCGATCTGTTCATGATTGCCGAATAGTAATGGAATTATTGATTTAATTTGATAAAGCTGCAACCTTTAGCTACATTTTAAGGGGTTTTTATTAAGGTAACCATACGCGTTTGGATTTTAAGCTAGGTTTTAAGGGTATTACTTTTAAAATAAACATATAAATTCATATTTTACAAGCATTTTGATATCGATTTTGCAGTAGGCAGCCATTTAATGTCACTCTTGCGCATCGATCTGTTCATGATTGCCGAATAGTAATGGAATTATTGATTTAATTTGATAAAGCTGCAACCTTTAGCTACATTTTAAGGGGTTTTTATTAAGGTAACCATACGCGTTTGGATTTTAAGCTAGGTTTTAAGGGTATTACTTTTAAAATAAACATATAAATTCATATTTTACAAGCATTTTGATACCGATTTTGCAGTAGGCAGCCATTTAATGTCACTCTTGCGCATCGATCTGTTCATGATTGCCGAATAGTAATGGAATTATTGATTTAATTTGATAAAGCTGCAACCTTTAGCTACATTTTAAGGGGTTTTTATTAAGGTAACCATACGCGTTTGGATTTTAAGCTAGGTTTTAAGGGTATTACTTTTAAAATAAACATATAAATTCATATTTTACAAGCATTTTGATATCGATTTTGCAGTAGGCAGCCATTTAATGTCACTCTTGCGCATCGATCTGTTCATGATTGCCGAATAGTAATGGAATTATTGATTTAATTTGATAAAGCTGCAACCTTTAGCTACATTTTAAGGGGTTTTTATTAAGGTAACCATACGCGTTTGGATTTTAAGCTAGGTTTTAAGGGTATTACTTTTAAAATAAACATATAAATTCATATTTTACAAGCATTTTGATATCGATTTTGCAGTAGGCAGCCATTTAATGTCACTCTTGCGCATCGATCTGTTCATGATTGCCGAATAGTAATGGAATTATTGATTTAATTTGATAAAGCTGCAACCTTTAGCTACATTTTAAGGGGTTTTTATTAAGGTAACCATACGCGTTTGGATTTTAAGCTAGGTTTTAAGGGTATTACTTTTAAAATAAACATATAAATTCATATTTTACAAGCATTTTGATATCGATTTTGCAGTAGGCAGCCATTTAATGTCACTCTTGCGCATCGATCTGTTCATGATTGCCGAATAGTAATGGAATTATTGATTTAATTTGATAAAGCTGCAACCTTTAGCTACATTTTAAGGGGTTTTTATTAAGGTAACCATACGCGTTTGGATTTTAAGCTAGGTTTTAAGGGTATTACTTTTAAAATAAACATATAAATTCATATTTTACAAGCATTTTGATATCGATTTTGCAGTAGGCAGCCATTTAATGTCACTCTTGCGCATCGATCTGTTCATGATTGCCGAATAGTAATGGAATTATTGATTTAATTTGATAAAGCTGCAACCTTTAGCTACATTTTAAGGGGTTTTTATTAAGGTAACCATACGCGTTTGGATTTTAAGCTAGGTTTTAAGGGTATTACTTTTAAAATAAACATATAAATTCATATTTTACAAGCATTTTGATATCGATTTTGCAGTAGGCAGCCATTTAATGTCACTCTTGCGCATCGATCTGTTCATGATTGCCGAATAGTAATGGAATTATTGATTTAATTTGATAAAGCTGCAACCTTTAGCTACATTTTAAGGGGTTTTTATTAAGGTAACCATACGCGTTTGGATTTTAAGCTAGGTTTTAAGGGTATTACTTTTAAAATAAACATATAAATTCATATTTTACAAGCATTTTGATATCGATTTTGCAGTAGGCAGCCATTTAATGTCACTCTTGCGCATCGATCTGTTCATGATTGCCGAATAGTAATGGAATTATTGATTTAATTTGATAAAGCTGCAACCTTTAGCTACATTTTAAGGGGTTTTTATTAAGGTAACCATACGCGTTTGGATTTTAAGCTAGGTTTTAAGGGTATTACTTTTAAAATAAACATATAAATTCATATTTTACAAGCATTTTGATATCGATTTTGCAGTAGGCAGCCATTTAATGTCACTCTTGCGCATCGATCTGTTCATGATTGCCGAATAGTAATGGAATTATTGATTTAATTTGATAAAGCTGCAACCTTTAGCTACATTTTAAGGGGTTTTTATTAAGGTAACCATACGCGTTTGGATTTTAAGCTAGGTTTTAAGGGTATTACTTTTAAAATAAACATATAAATTCATATTTTACAAGCATTTTGATATCGATTTTGCAGTAGGCAGCCATTTAATGTCACTCTTGCGCATCGATCTGTTCATGATTGCCGAATAGTAATGGAATTATTGATTTAATTTGATAAAGCTGCAACCTTTAGCTACATTTTAAGGGGTTTTTATTAAGGTAACCATACGCGTTTGGATTTTAAGCTAGGTTTTAAGGGTATTACTTTTAAAATAAACATATAAATTCATATTTTACAAGCATTTTGATATCGATTTTGCAGTAGGCAGCCATTTAATGTCACTCTTGCGCATCGATCTGTTCATGATTGCCGAATAGTAATGGAATTATTGATTTAATTTGATAAAGCTGCAACCTTTAGCTACATTTTAAGGGGTTTTTATTAAGGTAACCATACGCGTTTGGATTTTAAGCTAGGTTTTAAGGGTATTACTTTTAAAATAAACATATAAATTCATATTTTACAAGCATTTTGATATCGATTTTGCAGTAGGCAGCCATTTAATGTCACTCTTGCGCATCGATCTGTTCATGATTGCCGAATAGTAATGGAATTATTGATTTAATTTGATAAAGCTGCAACCTTTAGCTACATTTTAAGGGGTTTTTATTAAGGTAACCATACGCGTTTGGATTTTAAGCTAGGTTTTAAGGGTATTACTTTTAAAATAAACATATAAATTCATATTTTACAAGCATTTTGATATCGATTTTGCAGTAGGCAGCCATTTAATGTCACTCTTGCGCATCGATCTGTTCATGATTGCCGAATAGTAATGGAATTATTGATTTAATTTGATAAAGCTGCAACCTTTAGCTACATTTTAAGGGGTTTTTATTAAGGTAACCATACGCGTTTGGATTTTAAGCTAGGTTTTAAGGGTATTACTTTTAAAATAAACATATAAATTCATATTTTACAAGCATTTTGATATCGATTTTGCAGTAGGCAGCCATTTAATGTCACTCTTGCGCATCGATCTGTTCATGATTGCCGAATAGTAATGGAATTATTGATTTAATTTGATAAAGCTGCAACCTTTAGCTACATTTTAAGGGGTTTTTATTAAGGTAACCATACGCGTTTGGATTTTAAGCTAGGTTTTAAGGGTATTACTTTTAAAATAAACATATAAATTCATATTTTACAAGCATTTTGATATCGATTTTGCAGTAGGCAGCCATTTAATGTCACTCTTGCGCATCGATCTGTTCATGATTGCCGAATAGTAATGGAATTATTGATTTAATTTGATAAAGCTGCAACCTTTAGCTACATTTTAAGGGGTTTTTATTAAGGTAACCATACGCGTTTGGATTTTAAGCTAGGTTTTAAGGGTATTACTTTTAAAATAAACATATAAATTCATATTTTACAAGCATTTTGATATCGATTTTGCAGTAGGCAGCCATTTAATGTCACTCTTGCGCATCGATCTGTTCATGATTGCCGAATAGTAATGGAATTATTGATTTAATTTGATAAAGCTGCAACCTTTAGCTACATTTTAAGGGGTTTTTATTAAGGTAACCATACGCGTTTGGATTTTAAGCTAGGTTTTAAGGGTATTACTTTTAAAATAAACATATAAATTCATATTTTACAAGCATTTTGATATCGATTTTGCAGTAGGCAGCCATTTAATGTCACTCTTGCGCATCGATCTGTTCATGATTGCCGAATAGTAATGGAATTATTGATTTAATTTGATAAAGCTGCAACCTTTAGCTACATTTTAAGGGGTTTTTATTAAGGTAACCATACGCGTTTGGATTTTAAGCTAGGTTTTAAGGGTATTACTTTTAAAATAAACATATAAATTCATATTTTACAAGCATTTTGATATCGATTTTGCAGTAGGCAGCCATTTAATGTCACTCTTGCGCATCGATCTGTTCATGATTGCCGAATAGTAATGGAATTATTGATTTAATTTGATAAAGATGGAATTATTGATTTAATTTGATAAAGCTGCAACCTTTAGCTACATTTTAAGGGGTTTTTATTAAGGTAACCATACGCGTTTGGATTTTAAGCTAGGTTTTAAGGGTATTACTTTTAAAATAAACATATAAATTCATATTTTACAAGCATTTTGATATCGATTTTGCAGTAGGCAGCCATTTAATGTCACTCTTGCGCATCGATCTGTTCATGATTGCCGAATAGTAATGGAATTATTGATTTAATTTGATAAAGCTGCAACCTTTAGCTACATTTTAAGGGGTTTTTATTAAGGTAACCATACGCGTTTGGATTTTAAGCTAGGTTTTAAGGGTATTACTTTTAAAATAAACATATAAATTCATATTTTACAAGCATTTTGATATCGATTTTGCAGTAGGCAGCCATTTAATGTCACTCTTGCGCATCGATCTGTTCATGATTGCCGAATAGTAATGGAATTATTGATTTAATTTGATAAAGCTGCAACCTTTAGCTACATTTTAAGGGGTTTTTATTAAGGTAACCATACGCGTTTGGATTTTAAGCTAGGTTTTAAGGGTATTACTTTTAAAATAAACATATAAATTCATATTTTACAAGCATTTTGATATCGATTTTGCAGTAGGCAGCCATTTAATGTCACTCTTGCGCATCGATCTGTTCATGATTGCCGAATAGTAATGGAATTATTGATTTAATTTGATAAAGCTGCAACCTTTAGCTACATTTTAAGGGGTTTTTATTAAGGTAACCATACGCGTTTGGATTTTAAGCTAGGTTTTAAGGGTATTACTTTTAAAATAAACATATAAATTCATATTTTACAAGCATTTTGATATCGATTTTGCAGTAGGCAGCCATTTAATGTCACTCTTGCGCATCGATCTGTTCATGATTGCCGAATAGTAATGGAATTATTGATTTAATTTGATAAAGCTGCAACCTTTAGCTACATTTTAAGGGGTTTTTATTAAGGTAACCATACGCGTTTGGATTTTAAGCTAGGTTTTAAGGGTATTACTTTTAAAATAAACATATAAATTCATATTTTACAAGCATTTTGATATCGATTTTGCAGTAGGCAGCCATTTAATGTCACTCTTGCGCATCGATCTGTTCATGATTGCCGAATAGTAATGGAATTATTGATTTAATTTGATAAAGCTGCAACCTTTAGCTACATTTTAAGGGGTTTTTATTAAGGTAACCATACGCGTTTGGATTTTAAGCTAGGTTTTAAGGGTATTACTTTTAAAATAAACATATAAATTCATATTTTACAAGCATTTTGATATCGATTTTGCAGTAGGCAGCCATTTAATGTCACTCTTGCGCATCGATCTGTTCATGATTGCCGAATAGTAATGGAATTATTGATTTAATTTGATAAAGCTGCAACCTTTAGCTACATTTTAAGGGGTTTTTATTAAGGTAACCATACGCGTTTGGATTTTAAGCTAGGTTTTAAGGGTATTACTTTTAAAATAAACATATAAATTCATATTTTACAAGCATTTTGATATCGATTTTGCAGTAGGCAGCCATTTAAGTCACTCTTGCGCATCGATCTGTTCATGATTGCCGAATAGTAATGGAATTATTGATTTAATTTGATAAAGCTGCAACCTTTAGCTACATTTTAAGGGGTTTTTATTAAGGTAACCATACGCGTTTGGATTTTAAGCTAGGTTTTAAGGGTATTACTTTTAAAATAAACATATAAATTCATATTTTACAAGCATTTTGATATCGATTTTGCAGTAGGCAGCCATTTAATGTCACTCTTGCGCATCGATCTGTTCATGATTGCCGAATAGTAATGGAATTATTGATTTAATTTGATAAAGCTGCAACCTTTAGCTACATTTTAAGGGGTTTTTATTAAGGTAACCATACGCGTTTGGATTTTAAGCTAGGTTTTAAGGGTATTACTTTTAAAATAAACATATAAATTCATATTTTACAAGCATTTTGATATCGATTTTGCAGTAGGCAGCCATTTAATGTCACTCTTGCGCATCGATCTGTTCATGATTGCCGAATAGTAATGGAATTATTGATTTAATTTGATAAAGCTGCAACCTTTAGCTACATTTTAAGGGGTTTTTATTAAGGTAACCATACGCGTTTGGATTTTAAGCTAGGTTTTAAGGGTATTACTTTTAAAATAAACATATAAATTCATATTTTACAAGCATTTTGATATCGATTTTGCAGTAGGCAGCCATTTAATGTCACTCTTGCGCATCGATCTGTTCATGATTGCCGAATAGTAATGGAATTATTGATTTAATTTGATAAAGCTGCAACCTTTAGCTACATTTTAAGGGGTTTTTATTAAGGTAACCATACGCGTTTGGATTTTAAGCTAGGTTTTAAGGGTATTACTTTTAAAATAAACATATAAATTCATATTTTACAAGCATTTTGATATCGATTTTGCAGTAGGCAGCCATTTAATGTCACTCTTGCGCATCGATCTGTTCATGATTGCCGAATAGTAATGGAATTATTGATTTAATTTGATAAAGCTGCAACCTTTAGCTACATTTTAAGGGGTTTTTATTAAGGTAACCATACGCGTTTGGATTTTAAGCTAGGTTTTAAGGGTATTACTTTTAAAATAAACATATAAATTCATATTTTACAAGCATTTTGATATCGATTTTGCAGTAGGCAGCCATTTAATGTCACTCTTGCGCATCGATCTGTTCATGATTGCCGAATAGTAATGGAATTATTGATTTAATTTGATAAAGCTGCAACCTTTAGCTACATTTTAAGGGGTTTTTATTAAGGTAACCATACGCGTTTGGATTTTAAGCTAGGTTTTAAGGGTATTACTTTTAAAATAAACATATAAATTCATATTTTACAAGCATTTTGATATCGATTTTGCAGTAGGCAGCCATTTAATGTCACTCTTGCGCATCGATCTGTTCATGATTGCCGAATAGTAATGGAATTATTGATTTAATTTGATAAAGCTGCAACCTTTAGCTACATTTTAAGGGGTTTTTATTAAGGTAACCATACGCGTTTGGATTTTAAGCTAGGTTTTAAGGGTATTACTTTTAAAATAAACATATAAATTCATATTTTACAAGCATTTTGATATCGATTTTGCAGTAGGCAGCCATTTAATGTCACTCTTGCGCATCGATCTGTTCATGATTGCCGAATAGTAATGGAATTATTGATTTAATTTGATAAAGCTGCAACCTTTAGCTACATTTTAAGGGGTTTTTATTAAGGTAACCATACGCGTTTGGATTTTAAGCTAGGTTTTAAGGGTATTACTTTTAAAATAAACATATAAATTCATATTTTACAAGCATTTTGATATCGATTTTGCAGTAGGCAGCCATTTAATGTCACTCTTGCGCATCGATCTGTTCATGATTGCCGAATAGTAATGGAATTATTGATTTAATTTGATAAAGCTGCAACCTTTAGCTACATTTTAAGGGGTTTTTATTAAGGTAACCATACGCGTTTGGATTTTAAGCTAGGTTTTAAGGGTATTACTTTTAAAATAAACATATAAATTCATATTTTACAAGCATTTTGATATCGATTTTGCAGTAGGCAGCCATTTAATGTCACTCTTGCGCATCGATCTGTTCATGATTGCCGAATAGTAATGGAATTATTGATTTAATTTGATAAAGCTGCAACCTTTAGCTACATTTTAAGGGGTTTTTATTAAGGTAACCATACGCGTTTGGATTTTAAGCTAGGTTTTAAGGGTATTACTTTTAAAATAAACATATAAATTCATATTTTACAAGCATTTTGATATCGATTTTGCAGTAGGCAGCCATTTAATGTCACTCTTGCGCATCGATCTGTTCATGATTGCCGAATAGTAAGGAATTATTGATCTAATTTGATAAAGCTGCAACCTTTAGCTACATTTTAAGGGGTTTTTATTAAGGTAACTATACGCGTTTGGATTTTAAGCTAGGTTTTAAGGGTATTACTTTTAAAATAAACATATAAATTCATATTTTACAAGCATTTTGATATCGATTTTGCAGTAGGCAGCCATTTAATGTCACTCTTGCGCATCGATCTGTTCATGATTGCCGAATAGTAATGGAATTATTGATTTAATTTGATAAAGCTGCAACCTTTAGCTACATTTTAAGGGGTTTTTATTAAGGTAACCATACGCGTTTGGATTTTAAGCTAGGTTTTAAGGGTATTACTTTTAAAATAAACATATAAATTCATATTTTACAAGCATTTTGATATCGATTTTGCAGTAGGCAGCCATTTAATGTCACTCTTGCGCATCGATCTGTTCATGATTGCCGAATAGTAATGGAATTATTGATTTAATTTGATAAAGCTGCAACCTTTAGCTACATTTTAAGGGGTTTTTATTAAGGTAACCATACGCGTTTGGATTTTAAGCTAGGTTTTAAGGGTATTACTTTTAAAATAAACATATAAATTCATATTTTACAAGCATTTTGATATCGATTTTGCAGTAGGCAGCCATTTAATGTCACTCTTGCGCATCGATCTGTTCATGATTGCCGAATAGTAATGGAATTATTGATTTAATTTGATAAAGCTGCAACCTTTAGCTACATTTTAAGGGGTTTTTATTAAGGTAACCATACGCGTTTGGATTTTAAGCTAGGTTTTAAGGGTATTACTTTTAAAATAAACATATAAATTCATATTTTACAAGCATTTTGATATCGATTTTGCAGTAGGCAGCCATTTAATGTCACTCTTGCGCATCGATCTGTTCATGATTGCCGAATAGTAATGGAATTATTGATTTAATTTGATAAAGCTGCAACCTTTAGCTACATTTTAAGGGGTTTTTATTAAGGTAACCATACGCGTTTGGATTTTAAGCTAGGTTTTAAGGGTATTACTTTTAAAATAAACATATAAATTCATATTTTACAAGCATTTTGATATCGATTTTGCAGTAGGCAGCCATTTAATGTCACTCTTGCGCATCGATCTGTTCATGATTGCCGAATAGTAATGGAATTATTGATTTAATTTGATAAAGCTGCAACCTTTAGCTACATTTTAAGGGGTTTTTATTAAGGTAACCATACGCGTTTGGATTTTAAGCTAGGTTTTAAGGGTATTACTTTTAAAATAAACATATAAATTCATATTTTACAAGCATTTTGATATCGATTTTGCAGTAGGCAGCCATTTAATGTCACTCTTGCGCATCGATCTGTTCATGATTGCCGAATAGTAATGGAATTATTGATTTAATTTGATAAAGCTGCAACCTTTAGCTACATTTTAAGGGGTTTTTGTTAAGGTAACCATACGCGTTTGGATTTTAAGCTAGGTTTTAAGGGTATTACTTTTAAAATAAACATATAAATTCATATTTTACAAGCATTTTGATATCGATTTTGCAGTAGGCAGCCATTTAATGTCACTCTTGCGCATCGATCTGTTCATGATTGCCGAATAGTAATGGAATTATTGATTTAATTTGATAAAGCTGCAACCTTTAGCTACATTTTAAGGGGTTTTTATTAAGGTAACCATACGCGTTTGGATTTTAAGCTAGGTTTTAAGGGTATTACTTTTAAAATAAACATATAAATTCATATTTTACAAGCATTTTGATATCGATTTTGCAGTAGGCAGCCATTTAATGTCACTCTTGCGCATCGATCTGTTCATGATTGCCGAATAGTAATGGAATTATTGATTTAATTTGATAAAGCTGCAACCTTTAGCTACATTTTAAGGGGTTTTTATTAAGGTAACCATACGCGTTTGGATTTTAAGCTAGGTTTTAAGGGTATTACTTTTAAAATAAACATATAAATTCATATTTTACAAGCATTTTGATATCGATTTTGCAGTAGGCAGCCATTTAATGTCACTCTTGCGCATCGATCTGTTCATGATTGCCGAATAGTAATGGAATTATTGATTTAATTTGATAAAGCTGCAACCTTTAGCTACATTTTAAGGGGTTTTTATTAAGGTAACCATACGCGTTTGGATTTTAAGCTAGGTTTTAAGGGTATTACTTTTAAAATAAACATATAAATTCATATTTTACAAGCATTTTGATATCGATTTTGCAGTAGGCAGCCATTTAATGTCACTCTTGCGCATCGATCTGTTCATGATTGCCGAATAGTAATGGAATTATTGATTTAATTTGATAAAGCTGCAACCTTTAGCTACATTTTAAGGGGTTTTTATTAAGGTAACCATACGCGTTTGGATTTTAAGCTAGGTTTTAAGGGTATTACTTTTAAAATAAACATATAAATTCATATTTTACAAGCATTTTGATATCGATTTTGCAGTAGGCAGCCATTTAATGTCACTCTTGCGCATCGATCTGTTCATGATTGCCGAATAGTAATGGAATTATTGATTTAATTTGATAAAGCTGCAACCTTTAGCTACATTTTAAGGGGTTTTTATTAAGGTAACCATACGCGTTTGGATTTTAAGCTAGGTTTTAAGGGTATTACTTTTAAAATAAACATATAAATTCATATTTTACAAGCATTTTGATATCGATTTTGCAGTAGGCAGCCATTTAATGTCACTCTTGCGCATCGATCTGTTCATGATTGCCGAATAGTAATGGAATTATTGATTTAATTTGATAAAGCTGCAACCTTTAGCTACATTTTAAGGGGTTTTTATTAAGGTAACCATACGCGTTTGGATTTTAAGCTAGGTTTTAAGGGTATTACTTTTAAAATAAACATATAAATTCATATTTTACAAGCATTTTGATATCGATTTTGCAGTAGGCAGCCATTTAATGTCACTCTTGCGCATCGATCTGTTCATGATTGCCGAATAGTAATGGAATTATTGATTTAATTTGATAAAGCTGCAACCTTTAGCTACATTTTAAGGGGTTTTTATTAAGGTAACCATACGCGTTTGGATTTTAAGCTAGGTTTTAAGGGTATTACTTTTAAAATAAACATATAAATTCATATTTTACAAGCATTTTGATATCGATTTTGCAGTAGGCAGCCATTTAATGTCACTCTTGCGCATCGATCTGTTCATGATTGCCGAATAGTAATGGAATTATTGATTTAATTTGATAAAGCTGCAACCTTTAGCTACATTTTAAGGGGTTTTTATTAAGGTAACCATACGCGTTTGGATTTTAAGCTAGGTTTTAAGGGTATTACTTTTAAAATAAACATATAAATTCATATTTTACAAGCATTTTGATATCGATTTTGCAGTAGGCAGCCATTTAATGTCACTCTTGCGCATCGATCTGTTCATGATTGCCGAATAGTAATGGAATTATTGATTTAATTTGATAAAGCTGCAACCTTTAGCTACATTTTAAGGGGTTTTTATTAAGGTAACCATACGCGTTTGGATTTTAAGCTAGGTTTTAAGGGTATTACTTTTAAAATAAACATATAAATTCATATTTTACAAGCATTTTGATATCGATTTTGCAGTAGGCAGCCATTTAATGTCACTCTTGCGCATCGATCTGTTCATGATTGCCGAATAGTAATGGAATTATTGATTTAATTTGATAAAGCTGCAACCTTTAGCTACATTTTAAGGGGTTTTTATTAAGGTAACCATACGCGTTTGGATTTTAAGCTAGGTTTTAAGGGTATTACTTTTAAAATAAACATATAAATTCATATTTTACAAGCATTTTGATATCGATTTTGCAGTAGGCAGCCATTTAATGTCACTCTTGCGCATCGATCTGTTCATGATTGCCGAATAGTAATGGAATTATTGATTTAATTTGATAAAGCTGCAACCTTTAGCTACATTTTAAGGGGTTTTTATTAAGGTAACCATACGCGTTTGGATTTTAAGCTAGGTTTTAAGGGTATTACTTTTAAAATAAACATATAAATTCATATTTTACAAGCATTTTGATATCGATTTTGCAGTAGGCAGCCATTTAATGTCACTCTTGCGCATCGATCTGTTCATGATTGCCGAATAGTAATGGAATTATTGATTTAATTTGATAAAGCTGCAACCTTTAGCTACATTTTAAGGGGTTTTTATTAAGGTAACCATACGCGTTTGGATTTTAAGCTAGGTTTTAAGGGTATTACTTTTAAAATAAACATATAAATTCATATTTTACAAGCATTTTGATATCGATTTTGCAGTAGGCAGCCATTTAATGTCACTCTTGCGCATCGATCTGTTCATGATTGCCGAATAGTAATGGAATTATTGATTTAATTTGATAAAGCTGCAACCTTTAGCTACATTTTAAGGGGTTTTTATTAAGGTAACCATACGCGTTTGGATTTTAAGCTAGGTTTTAAGGGTATTACTTTTAAAATAAACATATAAATTCATATTTTACAAGCATTTTGATATCGATTTTGCAGTAGGCAGCCATTTAATGTCACTCTTGCGCATCGATCTGTTCATGATTGCCGAATAGTAATGGAATTATTGATTTAATTTGATAAAGCTGCAACCTTTAGCTACATTTTAAGGGGTTTTTATTAAGGTAACCATACGCGTTTGGATTTTAAGCTAGGTTTTAAGGGTATTACTTTTAAAATAAACATATAAATTCATATTTTACAAGCATTTTGATATCGATTTTGCAGTAGGCAGCCATTTAATGTCACTCTTGCGCATCGATCTGTTCATGATTGCCGAATAGTAATGGAATTATTGATTTAATTTGATAAAGCTGCAACCTTTAGCTACATTTTAAGGGGTTTTTATTAAGGTAACCATACGCGTTTGGATTTTAAGCTAGGTTTTAAGGGTATTACTTTTAAAATAAACATATAAATTCATATTTTACAAGCATTTTGATATCGATTTTGCAGTAGGCAGCCATTTAATGTCACTCTTGCGCATCGATCTGTTCATGATTGCCGAATAGTAATGGAATTATTGATTTAATTTGATAAAGCTGCAACCTTTAGCTACATTTTAAGGGGTTTTTATTAAGGTAACCATACGCGTTTGGATTTTAAGCTAGGTTTTAAGGGTATTACTTTTAAAATAAACATATAAATTCATATTTTACAAGCATTTTGATATCGATTTTGCAGTAGGCAGCCATTTAATGTCACTCTTGCGCATCGATCTGTTCATGATTGCCGAATAGTAATGGAATTATTGATTTAATTTGATAAAGCTGCAACCTTTAGCTACATTTTAAGGGGTTTTTATTAAGGTAACCATACGCGTTTGGATTTTAAGCTAGGTTTTAAGGGTATTACTTTTAAAATAAACATATAAATTCATATTTTACAAGCATTTTGATATCGATTTTGCAGTAGGCAGCCATTTAATGTCACTCTTGCGCATCGATCTGTTCATGATTGCCGAATAGTAATGGAATTATTGATTTAATTTGATAAAGCTGCAACCTTTAGCTACATTTTAAGGGGTTTTTATTAAGGTAACCATACGCGTTTGGATTTTAAGCTAGGTTTTAAGGGTATTACTTTTAAAATAAACATATAAATTCATATTTTACAAGCATTTTGATATCGATTTTGCAGTAGGCAGCCATTTAATGTCACTCTTGCGCATCGATCTGTTCATGATTGCCGAATAGTAATGGAATTATTGATTTAATTTGATAAAGCTGCAACCTTTAGCTACATTTTAAGGGGTTTTTATTAAGGTAACCATACGCGTTTGGATTTTAAGCTAGGTTTTAAGGGTATTACTTTTAAAATAAACATATAAATTCATATTTTACAAGCATTTTGATATCGATTTTGCAGTAGGCAGCCATTTAATGTCACTCTTGCGCATCGATCTGTTCATGATTGCCGAATAGTAATGGAATTATTGATTTAATTTGATAAAGCTGCAACCTTTAGCTACATTTTAAGGGGTTTTTATTAAGGTAACCATACGCGTTTGGATTTTAAGCTAGGTTTTAAGGGTATTACTTTTAAAATAAACATATAAATTCATATTTTACAAGCATTTTGATATCGATTTTGCAGTAGGCAGCCATTTAATGTCACTCTTGCGCATCGATCTGTTCATGATTGCCGAATAGTAATGGAATTATTGATTTAATTTGATAAAGCTGCAACCTTTAGCTACATTTTAAGGGGTTTTTATTAAGGTAACCCTACGCGTTTGGATTTTAACAAGCATATTTTACAAGCATTTTGATATCGATTTTGCAGTAGGCAAGCCATTAATGTCACTTTGCGCATCGATCTGTTCATGATTGCCGAATAGTACTGGAATATTGATTTAATTTGATAAAGCTGCAACCTTTAGCTACTTTAAGGGGTTTTTATTAAGGTAACCATACGCGTTTGGATTTTAAGCTAGGTTTTAAGGGTATTACTTTTAAAATAAACATATAAATTCATATTTTACAAGCATTTTGATATCGATTTTGCAGTAGGCAGCCATTTAATGTCACTCTTGCGCATCGATCTGTTCATGATTGCCGAATAGTAATGGAATTATTGATTTAATTTGATAAAGCTGCAACCTTTAGCTACATTTTAAGGGGTTTTTATTAAGGTAACCATACGCGTTTGGATTTTAAGCTAGGTTTTAAGGGTATTACTTTTAAAATAAACATATAAATTCATATTTTACAAGCATTTTGATATCGATTTTGCAGTAGGCAGCCATTTAATGTCACTCTTGCGCATCGATCTGTTCATGATTGCCGAATAGTAATGGAATTATTGATTTAATTTGATAAAGCTGCAACCTTTAGCTACATTTTAAGGGGTTTTTATTAAGGTAACCATACGCGTTTGGATTTTAAGCTAGGTTTTAAGGGTATTACTTTTAAAATAAACATATAAATTCATATTTTACAAGCATTTTGATATCGATTTTGCAGTAGGCAGCCATTTAATGTCACTCTTGTGCATCGATCTGTTCATGATTGCCGAATAGTAATGGAATTATTGATTTAATTTGATAAAGCTGCAACCTTTAGCTACATTTTAAGGGGTTTTTATTAAGGTAACCATACGCGTTTGGATTTTAAGCTAGGTTTTAAGGGTATTACTTTTAAAATAAACATATAAATTCATATTTTACAAGCATTTTGATATCGATTTTGCAGTAGGCAGCCATTTAATGTCACTCTTGCGCATCGATCTGTTCATGATTGCCGAATAGTAATGGAATTATTGATTTAATTTGATAAAGCTGCAACCTTTAGCTACATTTTAAGGGGTTTTTATTAAGGTAACCATACGCGTTTGGATTTTAAGCTAGGTTTTAAGGGTATTACTTTTAAAATAAACATATAAATTCATATTTTACAAGCATTTTGATATCGATTTTGCAGTAGGCAGCCATTTAATGTCACTCTTGCGCATCGATCTGTTCATGATTGCCGAATAGTAATGGAATTATTGATTTAATTTGATAAAGCTGCAACCTTTAGCTACATTTTAAGGGGTTTTTATTAAGGTAACCATACGCGTTTGGATTTTAAGCTAGGTTTTAAGGGTATTACTTTTAAAATAAACATATAAATTCATATTTTACAAGCATTTTGATATCGATTTTGCAGTAGGCAGCCATTTAATGTCACTCTTGCGCATCGATCTGTTCATGATTGCCGAATAGTAATGGAATTATTGATTTAATTTGATAAAGCTGCAACCTTTAGCTACATTTTAAGGGGTTTTTATTAAGGTAACCATACGCGTTTGGATTTTAAGCTAGGTTTTAAGGGTATTACTTTTAAAATAAACATATAAATTAATATTTTACAAGCATTTTTATATCGATTTTGCAGTAGGCAGCCATTTAATGTCACTCTTGCGCATCGATCTGTTCATGATTGTCGAATAGTAATGGAATTATTGATTTAATTTGATAAAGCTGCAACCTTTAGCTACATTTTAAGGGGTTTTTATTAAGGTAACCATACGCGTTTGGATTTTAAGCTAGGTTTTAAGGGTATTACTTTTAAAATAAACATATAAATTCATATTTTACAAGCATTTTGATATCGATTTTGCAGTAGGCAGCCATTTAATGTCACTCTTGCGCATCGATCTGTTCATGATTGCCGAATAGTAATGGAATTATTGATTTAATTTGATAAAGCTGCAACCTTTAGCTACATTTTAAGGGGTTTTTATTAAGGTAACCATACGCGTTTGGATTTTAAGCTAGGTTTTAAGGGTATTACTTTTAAAATAAACATATAAATTCATATTTTACAAGCATTTTGATATCGATTTTGCAGTAGGCAGCCATTTAATGTCACTCTTGCGCATCGATCTGTTCATGATTGCCGAATAGTAATGGAATTATTGATTTAATTTGATAAAGCTGCAACCTTTAGCTACATTTTAAGGGGTTTTTATTAAGGTAACCATACGCGTTTGGATTTTAAGCTAGGTTTTAAGGGTATTACTTTTAAAATAAACATATAAATTCATATTTTACAAGCATTTTGATATCGATTTTGCAGTAGGCAGCCATTTAATGTCACTCTTGCGCATCGATCTGTTCATGATTGCCGAATAGTAATGGAATTATTGATTTAATTTGATAAAGCTGCAACCTTTAGCTACATTTTAAGGGGTTTTTATTAAGGTAACCATACGCGTTTGGATTTTAAGCTAGGTTTTAAGGGTATTACTTTCAAAATAAACATATAAATTCATATTTTACAAGCATTTTGATATCGATTTTGCAGTAGGCAGCCATTTAATGTCACTCTTGCGCATCGATCTGTTCATGATTGTCGAATAGTAATGGAATTATTGATTTAATTTGATAAAGCTGCAACCTTTAGCTACATTTTAAGGGGTTTTTATTAAGGTAACCATACGCGTTTGGATTTTAAGCTAGGTTTTAAGGGTATTACTTTTAAAATAAACATATAAATTCATATTTTACAAGCATTTTGATATCGATTTTGCAGTAGGCAGCCATTTAATGTCACTCTTGCGCATCGATCTGTTCATGATTGCCGAATAGTAATGGAATTATTGATTTAATTTGATAAAGCTGCAACCTTTAGCTACATTTTAAGGGGTTTTTATTAAGGTAACCATACGCGTTTGGATTTTAAGCTAGGTTTTAAGGGTATTACTTTTAAAATAAACATATAAATTCATATTTTACAAGCATTTTGATATCGATTTTGCAGTAGGCAGCCATTTAATGTCACTCTTGCGCATCGATCTGTTCATGATTGCCGAATAGTAATGGAATTATTGATTTAATTTGATAAAGCTGCAACCTTTAGCTACATTTTAAGGGGTTTTTATTAAGGTAACCATACGCGTTTGGATTTTAAGCTAGGTTTTAAGGGTATTACTTTTAAAATAAACATATAAATTCATATTTTACAAGCATTTTGATATCGATTTTGCAGTAGGCAGCCATTTAATGTCACTCTTGCGCATCGATCTGTTCATGATTGCCGAATAGTAATGGAATTATTGATTTAATTTGATAAAGCTGCAACCTTTAGCTACATTTTAAGGGGTTTTTATTAAGGTAACCATACGCGTTTGGATTTTAAGCTAGGTTTTAAGGGTATTACTTTTAAAATAAACATATAAATTCATATTTTACAAGCATTTTGATATCGATTTTGCAGTAGCCAGCCATTTAATGTCACTCTTGCGCATCGATCTGTTCATGATTGTCGAATAGTAATGGAATTATTGATTTAATTTGATAAAGCTGCAACCTTTAGCTACATTTTAAGGGGTTTTTATTAAGGTAACCATACGCGTTTGGATTTTAAGCTAGGTTTTAAGGGTATTACTTTTAAAATAAACATATAAATTCATATTTTACAAGCATTTTGATATCGATTTTGCAGTAGGCAGCCATTTAATGTCACTCTTGCGCATCGATCTGTTCATGATTGTCGAATAGTAATGGAATTATTGATTTAATTTGATAAAGCTGCAACCTTTAGCTACATTTTAAGGGGTTTTTATTAAGGTAACCATACGCGTTTGGATTTTAAGCTAGGTTTTAAGGGTATTACTTTTAAAATAAACATATAAATTCATATTTTACAAGCATTTTGATATCGATTTTGCAGTAGGCAGCCATTTAATGTCACTCTTGCGCATCGATCTGTTCATGATTGTCGAATAGTAATGGAATTATTGATTTAATTTGATAAAGCTGCAACCTTTAGCTACATTTTAAGGGGTTTTTATTAAGGTAACCATACGCGTTTGGATTTTAAGCTAGGTTTTAAGGGTATTACTTTTAAAATAAACATATAAATTCATATTGTGCAAGCATTTTGATATCGATTTTGCAGTAGGCAGCCATTTAATGTCACTCTTGCGCATCGATCTGTTCATGATTGTCGAATAGTAATGGAATTATTGATTTAATTTGATAAAGCTGCAACCTTTAGCTACATTTTAAGGGGTTTTTATTAAGGTAACCATACGCGTTTGGATTTTAAGCTAGGTTTTAAGGGTATTACTTTTAAGATAAACATATAAATTCATATTTTACAAGCATTTTGATATCGATTTTGCAGTAGGCAGCCATTTAATGTCACTCTTGCGCATCGATCTGTTCATGATTGTCGAATAGTAATGGAATTATTGATTTAATTTGATAAAGCTGCAACCTTTAGCTACATTTTAATGGGTTTTTATTAAGGTAACCATACGCGTTTGGATTTTAAGCTAGGTTTTAAGGGTATTACTTTTAAAATAAACATATAAATTCATATTTTACAAGCATTTTGATATCGATTTTGCAGTAGGCAGCCATTTAATGTCACTCTTGCGCATCGATCTGTTCATGATTGCCGAATAGTAATGGAATTATTGATTTAATTTGATAAAGCTGCAACCTTTAGCTACATTTTAAGGGGTTTTTATTAAGGTAACCATACGCGTTTGGATTTTAAGCTAGGTTTTAAGGGTATTACTTTTAAAATAAACATATAAATTCATATTTTACAAGCATTTTGATATCGATTTTGCAGTAGGCAGCCATTTAATGTCACTCTTGCGCATCGATCTGTTCATGATTGCCGAATAGTAATGGAATTATTGATTTAATTTGATAAAGCTGCAACCTTTAGCTACATTTTAAGGGGTTTTTATTAAGGTAACCATACGCGTTTGGATTTTAAGCTAGGTTTTAAGGGTATTACTTTTAAAATAAACATATAAATTCATATTTTACAAGCATTTTGATATCGATTTTGCAGTAGGCAGCCATTTAATGTCACTCTTGCGCATCGATCTGTTCATGATTGCCGAATAGTAATGGAATTATTGATTTAATTTGATAAAGCTGCAACCTTTAGCTACATTTTAAGGGGTTTTTATTAAGGTAACCATACGCGTTTGGATTTTAAGCTAGGTTTTAAGGGTATTACTTTTAAAATAAACATATAAATTCATATTTTACAAGCATTTTGATATCGATTTTGCAGTAGCCAGCCATTTAATGTCACTCTTGCGCATCGATCTGTTCATGATTGTCGAATAGTAATGGAATTATTGATTTAATTTGATAAAGCTGCAACCTTTAGCTACATTTTAAGGGGTTTTTATTAAGGTAACCATACGCGTTTGGATTTTAAGCTAGGTTTTAAGGGTATTACTTTTAAAATAAACATATAAATTCATATTTTACAAGCATTTTGATATCGATTTTGCAGTAGGCAGCCATTTAATGTCACTCTTGCGCATCGATCTGTTCATGATTGTCGAATAGTAATGGAATTATTGATTTAATTTGATAAAGCTGCAACCTTTAGCTACATTTTAAGGGGTTTTTATTAAGGTAACCATACGCGTTTGGATTTTAAGCTAGGTTTTAAGGGTATTACTTTTAAAATAAACATATAAATTCATATTTTACAAGCATTTTGATATCGATTTTGCAGTAGGCAGCCATTTAATGTCACTCTTGCGCATCGATCTGTTCATGATTGTCGAATAGTAATGGAATTATTGATTTAATTTGATAAAGCTGCAACCTTTAGCTACATTTTAAGGGGTTTTTATTAAGGTAACCATACGCGTTTGGATTTTAAGCTAGGTTTTAAGGGTATTACTTTTAAAATAAACATATAAATTCATATTGTGCAAGCATTTTGATATCGATTTTGCAGTAGGCAGCCATTTAATGTCACTCTTGCGCATCGATCTGTTCATGATTGTCGAATAGTAATGGAATTATTGATTTAATTTGATAAAGCTGCAACCTTTAGCTACATTTTAAGGGGTTTTTATTAAGGTAACCATACGCGTTTGGATTTTAAGCTAGGTTTTAAGGGTATTACTTTTAAGATAAACATATAAATTCATATTTTACAAGCATTTTGATATCGATTTTGCAGTAGGCAGCCATTTAATGTCACTCTTGCGCATCGATCTGTTCATGATTGCCGAATAGTAATGGAATTATTGATTTAATTTGATAAAGGTATTACTTTTAAAATAAACATATAAATTCATATTTTACAAGCATTTTGATATCGATTTTGCAGTAGGCAGCCATTTAATGTCACTCTTGCGCATCGATCTGTTCATGATTGCCGAATAGTAATGGAATTATTGATTTAATTTGATAAAGCTGCAACCTTTAGCTACATTTTAAGGGGTTTTTATTAAGGTAACCATACGCGTTTGGATTTTAAGCTAGGTTTTAAGGGTATTACTTTTAAAATAAACATATAAATTCATATTTTACAAGCATTTTGATATCGATTTTGCAGTAGGCAGCCATTTAATGTCACTCTTGCGCATCGATCTGTTCATGATTGTCGAATAGTAATGGAATTATTGATTTAATTTGATAAAGCTGCAACCTTTAGCTACATTTTAAGGGGTTTTTATTAAGGTAACCATACGCGTTTGGATTTTAAGCTAGGTTTTAAGGGTATTACTTTTAAAATAAACATATAAATTCATATTTTACAAGCATTTTGATATCGATTTTGCAGTAGGCAGCCATTTAATGTCACTCTTGCGCATCGATCTGTTCATGATTGTCGAATAGTAATGGAATTATTGATTTAATTTGATAAAGCTGCAACCTTTAGCTACATTTTAAGGGGTTTTTATTAAGGTAACCATACGCGTTTGGATTTTAAGCTAGGTTTTAAGGGTATTACTTTTAAAATAAACATATAAATTCATATTTTACAAGCATTTTGATATCGATTTTGCAGTAGGCAGCCATTTAATGTCACTCTTGCGCATCGATCTGTTCATGATTGTCGAATAGTAATGGAATTATTGATTTAATTTGATAAAGCTGCAACCTTTAGCTACATTTTAAGGGGTTTTTATTAAGGTAACCATACGCGTTTGGATTTTAAGCTAGGTTTTAAGGGTATTACTTTTAAAATAAACATATAAATTCATATTGTGCAAGCATTTTGATATCGATTTTGCAGTAGGCAGCCATTTAATGTCACTCTTGCGCATCGATCTGTTCATGATTGTCGAATAGTAATGGAATTATTGATTTAATTTGATAAAGCTGCAACCTTTAGCTACATTTTAAGGGGTTTTTATTAAGGTAACCATACGCGTTTGGATTTTAAGCTAGGTTTTAAGGGTATTACTTTTAAGATAAACATATAAATTCATATTTTACAAGCATTTTGATATCGATTTTGCAGTAGGCAGCCATTTAATGTCACTCTTGCGCATCGATCTGTTCATGATTGCCGAATAGTAATGGAATTATTGATTTAATTTGATAAAGGTATTACTTTTAAAATAAACATATAAATTCATATTTTACAAGCATTTTGATATCGATTTTGCAGTAGGCAGCCATTTAATGTCACTCTTGCGCATCGATCTGTTCATGATTGCCGAATAGTAATGGAATTATTGATTTAATTTGATAAAGCTGCAACCTTTAGCTACATTTTAAGGGGTTTTTATTAAGGTAACCATACGCGTTTGGATTTTAAGCTAGGTTTTAAGGGTATTACTTTTAAAATAAACATATAAATTCATATTTTACAAGCATTTTGATATCGATTTTGCAGTAGGCAGCCATTTAATGTCACTCTTGCGCATCGATCTGTTCATGATTGTCGAATAGTAATGGAATTATTGATTTAATTTGATAAAGCTGCAACCTTTAGCTACATTTTAAGGGGTTTTTATTAAGGTAACCATACGCGTTTGGATTCTAAGCTAGGTTTTAAGGGTATTACTTTTAAAATAAACATATAAATTCATATTTTACAAGCATTTTGATATCGATTTTGCAGTAGGCAGCCATTTAATGTCACTCTTGCGCATCGATCTGTTCATGATTGCCGAATAGTAATGGAATTATTGATTTAATTTGATAAAGCTGCAACCTTTAGCTACATTTTAAGGGGTTTTTATTAAGGTAACCATACGCGTTTGGATTTTAAGCTAGGTTTTAAGGGTATTACTTTTAAAATAAACATATAAATTCATATTTTACAAGCATTTTGATATCGATTTTGCAGTAGGCAGCCATTTAATGTCACTCTTGCGCATCGATCTGTTCATGATTGCCGAATAGTAATGGAATTATTGATTTAATTTGATAAAGCTGCAACCTTTAGCTACATTTTAAGGGGTTTTTATTAAGGTAACCATACGCGTTTGGATTTTAAGCTAGGTTTTAAGGGTATTACTTTTAAAATAAACATATAAATTCATATTTTACAAGCATTTTGATATCGATTTTGCAGTAGGCAGCCATTTAATGTCACTCGTGCGCATCGATCTGTTCATGATTGTCGAATAGTAATGGAATTATTGATTTAATTTGATAAAGCTGCAACCTTTAGCTACATTTTAAGGGGTTTTTATTAAGGTAACCATACGCGTTTGGATTTTAAGCTAGGTTTTAAGGGTATTACTTTTAAAATAAACATATAAATTCATATTGTACAAGCATTTTGATATCGATTTTGCAGTAGGCAGCCATTTAATGTCACTCTTGCGCATCGATCTGTTCATGATTGTCGAATAGTAATGGAATTATTGATTTAATTTGATAAAGCTGCAACCTTTAGCTACATTTTAAGGGGTTTTTATTAAGGTAACCATACGCGTTTGGATTTTAAGCTAGGTTTTAAGGGTATTACTTTTAAGATAAACATATAAATTCATATTTTACAAGCATTTTGATATCGATTTTGCAGTAGGCAGCCATTTAATGTCACTCTTGCGCATCGATCTGTTCATGATTGCCGAATAGTAATGGAATTATTGATTTAATTTGATAAAGGTATTACTTTTAAAATAAACATATAAATTCATATTTTACAAGCATTTTGATATCGATTTTGCAGTAGGCAGTTATTTAATGTCACTCTTGCGCATCGATCTGTTCATGATTGCCGAATAGTAATGGAATTATTGATTTAATTTGATAAAGCTGCAACCTTTAGCTACATTTTAAGGGGTTTTTATTAAGGTAACCATACGCGTTTGGATTTTAAGCTAGGTTTTAAGGGTATTACTTTTAAAATAAACATATAAATTCATATTTTACAAGCATTTTGATATCGATTTTGCAGTAGGCAGCCATTTAATGTCACTCTTGCGCATCGATCTGTTCATGATTGCCGAATAGTAATGGAATTATTGATTTAATTTGATAAAGCTGCAACCTTTAGCTACATTTTAAGGGGTTTTTATTAAGGTAACCATACGCGTTTGGATTTTAAGCTAGGTTTTAAGGGTATTACTTTTAAAATAAACATATAAATTCATATTTTACAAGCATTTTGATATCGATTTTGCAGTAGGCAGCCATTTAATGTCACTCTTGCGCATCGATCTGTTCATGATTGCCGAATAGTAATGGAATTATTGATTTAATTTGATAAAGCTGCAACCTTTAGCTACATTTTAAGGGGTTTTTATTAAGGTAACCATACGCGTTTGGATTTTAAGCTAGGTTTTAAGGGTATTACTTTTAAAATAAACATATAAATTCATATTTTACAAGCATTTTGATATCGATTTTGCAGTAGCCAGCCATTTAATGTCACTCTTGCGCATCGATCTGTTCATGATTGTCGAATAGTAATGGAATTATTGATTTAATTTGATAAAGCTGCAACCTTTAGCTACATTTCAAGGGGTTTTTATTAAGGTAACCATACGCGTTTGGATTTTAAGCTAGGTTTTAAGGGTATTACTTTTAAAATAAACATATAAATTCATATTTTACAAGCATTTTGATATCGATTTTGCAGTAGGCAGCCATTTAATGTCACTCTTGCGCATCGATCTGTTCATGATTGCCGAATAGTAATGGAATTATTGATTTAATTTGATAAAGCTGCAACCTTTAGCTACATTTTAAGGGGTTTTTATTAAGGTAACCATACGCGTTTGGATTTTAAGCTAGGTTTTAAGGGTATTACTTTTAAAATAAACATATAAATTCATATTTTACAAGCATTTTGATATCGATTTTGCAGTAGGCAGCCATTTAATGTCACTCTTGCGCATCGATCTGTTCATGATTGCCGAATAGTAATGGAATTATTGATTTAATTTGATAAAGCTGCAACCTTTAGCTACATTTTAAGTGGTTTTTATTAAGGTAACCATACGCGTTTGGATTTTAAGCTAGGTTTTAAGGGTATTACTTTTAAAATAAACATATAAATTCATATTTTACAAGCATTTTGATATCGATTTTGCAGTAGGCAGCCATTTAATGTCACTCTTGCGCATCGATCTGTTCATGATTGCCGAATAGTAATGGAATTATTGATTTAATTTGATAAAGCTGCAACCTTTAGCTACATTTTAAGGGGTTTTTATTAAGGTAACCATACGCGTTTGGATTTTAAGCTAGGTTTTAAGGGTATTACTTTTAAAATAAACATATAAATTCATATTTTACAAGCATTTTGATATCGATTTTGCAGTAGGCAGCCATTTAATGTCACTCTTGCGCATCGATCTGTTCATGATTGCCGAATAGTAATGGAATTATTGATTTAATTTGATAAAGCTGCAACCTTTAGCTACATTTTAAGGGGTTTTTATTAAGGTAACCATACGCGTTTGGATTTTAAGCTAGGTTTTAAGGGTATTACTTTTAAAATAAACATATAAATTCATATTTTACAAGCATTTTGATATCGATTTTGCAGTAGGCAGCCATTTAATGTCACTCTTGCGCATCGATCTGTTCATGATTGCCGAATAGTAATGGAATTATTGATTTAATTTGATAAAGCTGCAACCTTTAGCTACATTTTAAGGGGTTTTTATTAAGGTAACCATACGCGTTTGGATTTTAAGCTAGGTTTTAAGGGTATTACTTTTAAAATAAACATATAAATTCATATTTTACAAGCATTTTGATATCGATTTTGCAGTAGGCAGCCATTTAATGTCACTCTTGCGCATCGATCTGTTCATGATTGCCGAATAGTAATGGAATTATTGATTTAATTTGATAAAGCTGCAACCTTTAGCTACATTTTAAGGGGTTTTTATTAAGGTAACCATACGCGTTTGGATTTTAAGCTAGATTTTAAGGGTATTACTTTTAAAATAAACATATAAATTCATATTTTACAAGCATTTTGATATCGATTTTGCAGTAGGCAGCCATTTAATGTCACTCTTGCGCATCGATCTGTTCATGATTGTCGAATAGTAATGGAATTATTGATTTAATTTGATAAAGCTGCAACCTTTAGCTACATTTTAAGGGGTTTTTATTAAGGTAACCATACGCGTTTGGATTTTAAGCTAGGTTTTAAGGGTATTACTTTTAAAATAAACATATAAATTCATATTTTACAAGCATTTTGATATCGATTTTGCAGTAGGCAGCCATTTAATGTCACTCTTGCGCATCGATCTGTTCATGATTGCCGAATAGTAATGGAATTATTGATTTAATTTGATAAAGCTGCAACCTTTAGCTACATTTTAAGGGGTTTTTATTAAGGTAACCATACGCGTTTGGATTTTAAGCTAGGTTTTAAGGGTATTACTTTTAAAATAAACATATAAATTCATATTTTACAAGCATTTTGATATCGATTTTGCAGTAGGCAGCCATTTAATGTCACTCTTGCGCATCGATCTGTTCATGATTGCCGAATAGTAATGGAATTATTGATTTAATTTGATAAAGCTGCAACCTTTAGCTACATTTTAAGGGGTTTTTATTAAGGTAACCATACGCGTTTGGATTTTAAGCTAGGTTTTAAGGGTATTACTTTTAAAATAAACATATAAATTCATATTTTACAAGCATTTTGATATCGATTTTGCAGTAGCCAGCCATTTAATGTCACTCTTGCGCATCGATCTGTTCATGATTGCCGAATAGTAATGGAATTATTGATTTAATTTGATAAAGCTGCAACCTTTAGCTACATTTTAAGGGGTTTTTATTAAGGTAACCATACGCGTTTGGATTTTAAGCTAGGTTTTAAGGGTATTACTTTTAAAATAAACATATAAATTCATATTTTACAAGCATTTTGATATCGATTTTGCAGTAGGCAGCCATTTAATGTCACTCTTGCGCATCGATCTGTTCATGATTGCCGAATAGTAATGGAATTATTGATTTAATTTGATAAAGCTGCAACCTTTAGCTACATTTTAAGGGGTTTTTATTAAGGTAACCATACGCGTTTGGATTTGAAGCTAGGTTTTAAGGGTATTACTTTTAAAATAAACATATAAATTCATATTTTACAAGCATTTTGATATCGATTTTGCAGTAGGCAGCCATTTAATGTCACTCTTGCGCATCGATCTGTTCATGATTGCCGAATAGTAATGGAATTATTGATTTAATTTGATAAAGCTGCAACCTTTAGCTACATTTTAAGGGGTTTTTATTAAGGTAACCATACGCGTTTGGATTTTAAGCTAGGTTTTAAGGGTATTACTTTTAAAATAAACATATAAATTCATATTTTACAAGCATTTTGATATCGATTTTGCAGTAGGCAGCCATTTAATGTCACTCTTGCGCATCGATCTGTTCATGATTGCCGAATAGTAATGGAATTATTGATTTAATTTGATAAAGCTGCAACCTTTAGCTACATTTTAAGGGGTTTTTATTAAGGTAACCATACGCGTTTGGATTTTAAGCTAGGTTTTAAGGGTATTACTTTTAAAATAAACATATAAATTCATATTTTACAAGCATTTTGATATCGATTTTGCAGTAGGCAGCCATTTAATGTCACTCTTGCGCATCGATCTGTTCATGATTGCCGAATAGTAATGGAATTATTGATTTAATTTGATAAAGCTGCAACCTTTAGCTACATTTTAAGGGGTTTTTATTAAGGTAACCATACGCGTTTGGATTTTAAGCTAGGTTTTAAGGGTATTACTTTTAAAATAAACATATAAATTCATATTTTACAAGCATTTTGATATCGATTTTGCAGTAGGCAGCCATTTAATGTCACTCTTGCGCATCGATCTGTTCATGATTGCCGAATAGTAATGGAATTATTGATTTAATTTGATAAAGCTGCAACCTTTAGCTACATTTTAAGGGGTTTTTATTAAGGTAACCATACGCGTTTGGATTTTAAGCTAGGTTTTAAGGGTATTACTTTTAAAATAAACATATAAATTCATATTTTACAAGCATTTTGATATCGATTTTGCAGTAGGCAGCCATTTAATGTCACTCTTGCGCATCGATCTGTTCATGATTGCCGAATAGTAATGGAATTATTGATTTAATTTGATAAAGCTGCAACCTTTAGCTACATTTTAAGGGGTTTTTATTAAGGTAACCATACGCGTTTGGATTTTAAGCTAGGTTTTAAGGGTATTACTTTTAAAATAAACATATAAATTCATATTTTACAAGCATTTTGATATCGATTTTGCAGTAGGCAGCCATTTAATGTCACTCTTGCGCATCGATCTGTTCATGATTGCCGAATAGTAATGGAATTATTGATTTAATTTGATAAAGCTGCAACCTTTAGCTACATTTTAAGGGGTTTTTATTAAGGTAACCATACGCGTTTGGATTTTAAGCTAGGTTTTAAGGGTATTACTTTTAAAATAAACATATAAATTCATATTTTACAAGCATTTTGATATCGATTTTGCAGTAGGCAGCCATTTAATGTCACTCTTGCGCATCGATCTGTTCATGATTGCCGAATAGTAATGGAATTATTGATTTAATTTGATAAAGATGCAACCTTTAGCTACATTTTAAGGGGTTTTTATTAAGGTAACCATACGCGTTTGGATTTTAAGCTAGGTTTTAAGGGTATTACTTTTAAAATAAACATATAAATTCATATTTTACAAGCATTTTGATATCGATTTTGCAGTAGGCAGCCATTTAATGTCACTCTTGCGCATCGATCTGTTCATGATTGCCGAATAGTAATGGAATTATTGATTTAATTTGATAAAGCTGCAACCTTTAGCTACATTTTAAGGGGTTTTTATTAAGGTAACCATACGCGTTTGGATTTTAAGCTAGATTTTAAGGGTATTACTTTTAAAATAAACATATAAATTCATATTTTACAAGCATTTTGATATCGATTTTGCAGTAGGCAGCCATTTAATGTCACTCTTGCGCATCGATCTGTTCATGATTGTCGAATAGTAATGGAATTATTGATTTAATTTGATAAAGCTGCAACCTTTAGCTACATTTTAAGGGGTTTTTATTAAGGTAACCATACGCGTTTGGATTTTAAGCTAGGTTTTAAGGGTATTACTTTTAAAATAAACATATAAATTCATATTTTACAAGCATTTTGATATCGATTTTGCAGTAGGCAGCCATTTAATGTCACTCTTGCGCATCGATCTGTTCATGATTGCCGAATAGTAATGGAATTATTGATTTAATTTGATAAAGCTGCAACCTTTAGCTACATTTTAAGGGGTTTTTATTAAGGTAACCATACGCGTTTGGATTTTAAGCTAGGTTTTAAGGGTATTACTTTTAAAATAAACATATAAATTCATATTTTACAAGCATTTTGATATCGATTTTGCAGTAGGCAGCCATTTAATGTCACTCTTGCGCATCGATCTGTTCATGATTGCCGAATAGTAATGGAATTATTGATTTAATTTGATAAAGCTGCAACCTTTAGCTACATTTTAAGGGGTTTTTATTAAGGTAACCATACGCGTTTGGATTTTAAGCTAGGTTTTAAGGGTATTACTTTTAAAATAAACATATAAATTCATATTTTACAAGCATTTTGATATCGATTTTGCAGTAGCCAGCCATTTAATGTCACTCTTGCGCATCGATCTGTTCATGATTGTCGAATAGTAATGGAATTATTGATTTAATTTGATAAAGCTGCAACCTTTAGCTACATTTTAAGGGGTTTTTATTAAGGTAACCATACGCGTTTGGATTTTAAGCTAGGTTTTAAGGGTATTACTTTTAAAATAAACATATAAATTCATATTTTACAAGCATTTTGATATCGATTTTGCAGTAGGCAGCCATTTAATGTCACTCTTGCGCATCGATCTGTTCATGATTGCCGAATAGTAATGGAATTATTGATTTAATTTGATAAAGCTGCAACCTTTAGCTACATTTTAAGGGGTTTTTATTAAGGTAACCATACGCGTTTGGATTTTAAGCTAGGTTTTAAGGGTATTACTTTTAAAATAAACATATAAATTCATATTTTACAAGCATTTTGATATCGATTTTGCAGTAGGCAGCCATTTAATGTCACTCTTGCGCATCGATCTGTTCATGATTGCCGAATAGTAATGGAATTATTGATTTAATTTGATAAAGCTGCAACCTTTAGCTACATTTTAAGGGGTTTTTATTAAGGTAACCATACGCGTTTGGATTTTAAGCTAGGTTTTAAGGGTATTACTTTTAAAATAAACATATAAATTCATATTTTACAAGCATTTTGATATCGATTTTGCAGTAGGCAGCCATTTAATGTCACTCTTGCGCATCGATCTGTTCATGATTGCCGAATAGTAATGGAATTATTGATTTAATTTGATAAAGCTGCAACCTTTAGCTACATTTTAAGGGGTTTTTATTAAGGTAACCATACGCGTTTGGATTTTAAGCTAGGTTTTAAGGGTATTACTTTTAAAATAAACATATAAATTCATATTTTACAAGCATTTTGATATCGATTTTGCAGTAGGCAGCCATTTAATGTCACTCTTGCGCATCGATCTGTTCATGATTGCCGAATAGTAATGGAATTATTGATTTAATTTGATAAAGCTGCAACCTTTAGCTACATTTTAAGGGGTTTTTATTAAGGTAACCATACGCGTTTGGATTTTAAGCTAGGTTTTAAGGGTATTACTTTTAAAATAAACATATAAATTCATATTTTACAAGCATTTTGATATCGATTTTGCAGTAGGCAGCCATTTAATGTCACTCTTGCGCATCGATCTGTTCATGATTGCCGAATAGTAATGGAATTATTGATTTAATTTGATAAAGCTGCAACCTTTAGCTACATTTTAAGGGGTTTTTATTAAGGTAACCATACGCGTTTGGATTTTAAGCTAGGTTTTAAGGGTATTACTTTTAAAATAAACATATAAATTCATATTTTACAAGCATTTTGATATCGATTTTGCAGTAGGCAGCCATTTAATGTCACTCTTGCGCATCGATCTGTTCATGATTGCCGAATAGTAATGGAATTATTGATTTAATTTGATAAAGCTGCAACCTTTAGCTACATTTTAAGGGGTTTTTATTAAGGTAACCATACGCGTTTGGATTTTAAGCTAGGTTTTAAGGGTATTACTTTTAAAATAAACATATAAATTCATATTTTACAAGCATTTTGATATCGATTTTGCAGTAGGCAGCCATTTAATGTCACTCTTGCGCATCGATCTGTTCATGATTGCCGAATAGTAATGGAATTATTGATTTAATTTGATAAAGCTGCAACCTTTAGCTACATTTTAAGGGGTTTTTATTAAGGTAACCATACGCGTTTGGATTTTAAGCTAGGTTTTAAGGGTATTACTTTTAAAATAAACATATAAATTCATATTTTACAAGCATTTTGATATCGATTTTGCAGTAGGCAGCCATTTAATGTCACTCTTGCGCATCGATCTGTTCATGATTGCCGAATAGTAATGGAATTATTGATTTAATTTGATAAAGCTGCAACCTTTAGCTACATTTTAAGGGGTTTTTATTAAGGTAACCATACGCGTTTGGATTTTAAGCTAGGTTTTAAGGGTATTACTTTTAAAATAAACATATAAATTCATATTTTACAAGCATTTTGATATCGATTTTGCAGTAGGCAGCCATTTAATGTCACTCTTGCGCATCGATCTGTTCATGATTGCCGAATAGTAATGGAATTATTGATTTAATTTGATAAAGCTGCAACCTTTAGCTACATTTTAAGGGGTTTTTATTAAGGTAACCATACGCGTTTGGATTTTAAGCTAGGTTTTAAGGGTATTACTTTTAAAATAAACATATAAATTCATATTTTACAAGCATTTTGATATCGATTTTGCAGTAGGCAGCCATTTAATGTCACTCTTGCGCATCGATCTGTTCATGATTGCCGAATAGTAATGGAATTATTGATTTAATTTGATAAAGCTGCAACCTTTAGCTACATTTTAAGGGGTTTTTATTAAGGTAACCATACGCGTTTGGATTTTAAGCTAGGTTTTAAGGGTATTACTTTTAAAATAAACATATAAATTCATATTTTACAAGCATTTTGATATCGATTTTGCAGTAGGCAGCCATTTAATGTCACTCTTGCGCATCGATCTGTTCATGATTGCCGAATAGTAATGGAATTATTGATTTAATTTGATAAAGCTGCAACCTTTAGCTACATTTTAAGGGGTTTTTATTAAGGTAACCATACGCGTTTGGATTTTAAGCTAGGTTTTAAGGGTATTACTTTTAAAATAAACATATAAATTCATATTTTACAAGCATTTTGATATCGATTTTGCAGTAGGCAGCCATTTAATGTCACTCTTGCGCATCGATCTGTTCATGATTGCCGAATAGTAATGGAATTATTGATTTAATTTGATAAAGCTGCAACCTTTAGCTACATTTTAAGGGGTTTTTATTAAGGTAACCATACGCGTTTGGATTTTAAGCTAGGTTTTAAGGGTATTACTTTTAAAATAAACATATAAATTCATATTTTACAAGCATTTTGATATCGATTTTGCAGTAGGCAGCCATTTAATGTCACTCTTGCGCATCGATCTGTTCATGATTGCCGAATAGTAATGGAATTATTGATTTAATTTGATAAAGCTGCAACCTTTAGCTACATTTTAAGGGGTTTTTATTAAGGTAACCATACGCGTTTGGATTTTAAGCTAGGTTTTAAGGGTATTACTTTTAAAATAAACATATAAATTCATATTTTACAAGCATTTTGATATCGATTTTGCAGTAGGCAGCCATTTAATGTCACTCTTGCGCATCGATCTGTTCATGATTGCCGAATAGTAATGGAATTATTGATTTAATTTGATAAAGCTGCAACCTTTAGCTACATTTTAAGGGGTTTTTATTAAGGTAACCATACGCGTTTGGATTTTAAGCTAGGTTTTAAGGGTATTACTTTTAAAATAAACATATAAATTCATATTTTACAAGCATTTTGATATCGATTTTGCAGTAGGCAGCCATTTAATGTCACTCTTGCGCATCGATCTGTTCATGATTGCCGAATAGTAATGGAATTATTGATTTAATTTGATAAAGCTGCAACCTTTAGCTACATTTTAAGGGGTTTTTATTAAGGTAACCATACGCGTTTGGATTTTAAGCTAGGTTTTAAGGGTATTACTTTTAAAATAAACATATAAATTCATATTTTACAAGCATTTTGATATCGATTTTGCAGTAGGCAGCCATTTAATGTCACTCTTGCGCATCGATCTGTTCATGATTGCCGAATAGTAATGGAATTATTGATTTAATTTGATAAAGCTGCAACCTTTAGCTACATTTTAAGGGGTTTTTATTAAGGTAACCATACGCGTTTGGATTTTAAGCTAGGTTTTAAGGGTATTACTTTTAAAATAAACATATAAATTCATATTTTACAAGCATTTTGATATCGATTTTGCAGTAGGCAGCCATTTAATGTCACTCTTGCGCATCGATCTGTTCATGATTGCCGAATAGTAATGGAATTATTGATTTAATTTGATAAAGCTGCAACCTTTAGCTACATTTTAAGGGGTTTTTATTAAGGTAACCATACGCGTTTGGATTTTAAGCTAGGTTTTAAGGGTATTACTTTTAAAATAAACATATAAATTCATATTTTACAAGCATTTTGATATCGATTTTGCAGTAGGCAGCCATTTAATGTCACTCTTGCGCATCGATCTGTTCATGATTGCCGAATAGTAATGGAATTATTGATTTAATTTGATAAAGCTGCAACCTTTAGCTACATTTTAAGGGGTTTTTATTAAGGTAACCATACGCGTTTGGATTTTAAGCTAGGTTTTAAGGGTATTACTTTTAAAATAAACATATAAATTCATATTTTACAAGCATTTTGATATCGATTTTGCAGTAGGCAGCCATTTAATGTCACTCTTGCGCATCGATCTGTTCATGATTGCCGAATAGTAATGGAATTATTGATTTAATTTGATAAAGCTGCAACCTTTAGCTACATTTTAAGGGGTTTTTATTAAGGTAACCATACGCGTTTGGATTTTAAGCTAGGTTTTAAGGGTATTACTTTTAAAATAAACATATAAATTCATATTTTACAAGCATTTTGATATCGATTTTGCAGTAGGCAGCCATTTAATGTCACTCTTGCGCATCGATCTGTTCATGATTGCCGAATAGTAATGGAATTATTGATTTAATTTGATAAAGCTGCAACCTTTAGCTACATTTTAAGGGGTTTTTATTAAGGTAACCATACGCGTTTGGATTTTAAGCTAGGTTTTAAGGGTATTACTTTTAAAATAAACATATAAATTCATATTTTACAAGCATTTTGATATCGATTTTGCAGTAGGCAGCCATTTAATGTCACTCTTGCGCATCGATCTGTTCATGATTGCCGAATAGTAATGGAATTATTGATTTAATTTGATAAAGCTGCAACCTTTAGCTACATTTTAAGGGGTTTTTATTAAGGTAACCATACGCGTTTGGATTTTAAGCTAGGTTTTAAGGGTATTACTTTTAAAATAAACATATAAATTCATATTTTACAAGCATTTTGATATCGATTTTGCAGTAGGCAGCCATTTAATGTCACTCTTGCGCATCGATTTGTTCATGATTGCCGAATAGTAATGGAATTATTGATTTAATTTGATAAAGCTGCAACCTTTAGCTACATTTTAAGGGGTTTTTATTAAGGTAACCATACGCGTTTGGATTTTAAGCTAGGTTTTAAGGGTATTACTTTTAAAATAAACATATAAATTCATATTTTACAAGCATTTTGATATCGATTTTGCAGTAGGCAGCCATTTAATGTCACTCTTGCGCATCGATCTGTTCATGATTGCCGAATAGTAATGGAATTATTGATTTAATTTGATAAAGCTGCAACCTTTAGCTACATTTTAAGGGGTTTTTATTAAGGTAACCATACGCGTTTGGATTTTAAGCTAGGTTTTAAGGGTATTACTTTTAAAATAAACATATAAATTCATATTTTACAAGCATTTTGATATCGATTTTGCAGTAGGCAGCCATTTAATGTCACTCTTGCGCATCGATCTGTTCATGATTGCCGAATAGTAATGGAATTATTGATTTAATTTGATAAAGCTGCAACCTTTAGCTACATTTTAAGGGGTTTTTATTAAGGTAACCATACGCGTTTGGATTTTAAGCTAGGTTTTAAGGGTATTACTTTTAAAATAAACATATAAATTCATATTTTACAAGCATTTTGATATCGATTTTGCAGTAGGCAGCCATTTAATGTCACTCTTGCGCATCGATCTGTTCATGATTGCCGAATAGTAATGGAATTATTGATTTAATTTGATAAAGCTGCAACCTTTAGCTACATTTTAAGGGGTTTTTATTAAGGTAACCATACGCGTTTGGATTTTAAGCTAGGTTTTAAGGGTATTACTTTTAAAATAAACATATAAATTCATATTTTACAAGCATTTTGATATCGATTTTGCAGTAGGCAGCCATTTAATGTCACTCTTGCGCATCGATCTGTTCATGATTGCCGAATAGTAATGGAATTATTGATTTAATTTGATAAAGCTGCAACCTTTAGCTACATTTTAAGGGGTTTTTATTAAGGTAACCATACGCGTTTGGATTTTAAGCTAGGTTTTAAGGGTATTACTTTTAAAATAAACATATAAATTCATATTTTACAAGCATTTTGATATCGATTTTGCAGTAGGCAGCCATTTAATGTCACTCTTGCGCATCGATCTGTTCATGATTGCCGAATAGTAATGGAATTATTGATTTAATTTGATAAAGCTGCAACCTTTAGCTACATTTTAAGGGGTTTTTATTAAGGTAACCATACGCGTTTGGATTTTAAGCTAGGTTTTAAGGGTATTACTTTTAAAATAAACATATAAATTCATATTTTACAAGCATTTTGATATCGATTTTGCAGTAGGCAGCCATTTAATGTCACTCTTGCGCATCGATCTGTTCATGATTGCCGAATAGTAATGGAATTATTGATTTAATTTGATAAAGCTGCAACCTTTAGCTACATTTTAAGGGGTTTTTATTAAGGTAACCATACGCGTTTGGATTTTAAGCTAGGTTTTAAGGGTATTACTTTTAAAATAAACATATAAATTCATATTTTACAAGCATTTTGATATCGATTTTGCAGTAGGCAGCCATTTAATGTCACTCTTGCGCATCGATCTGTTCATGATTGCCGAATAGTAATGGAATTATTGATTTAATTTGATAAAGCTGCAACCTTTAGCTACATTTTAAGGGGTTTTTATTAAGGTAACCATACGCGTTTGGATTTTAAGCTAGGTTTTAAGGGTATTACTTTTAAAATAAACATATAAATTCATATTTTACAAGCATTTTGATATCGATTTTGCAGTAGGCAGCCATTTAATGTCACTCTTGCGCATCGATCTGTTCATGATTGCCGAATAGTAATGGAATTATTGATTTAATTTGATAAAGCTGCAACCTTTAGCTACATTTTAAGGGGTTTTTATTAAGGTAACCATACGCGTTTGGATTTTAAGCTAGGTTTTAAGGGTATTACTTTTAAAATAAACATATAAATTCATATTTTACAAGCATTTTGATATCGATTTTGCAGTAGGCAGCCATTTAATGTCACTCTTGCGCATCGATCTGTTCATGATTGCCGAATAGTAATGGAATTATTGATTTAATTTGATAAAGCTGCAACCTTTAGCTACATTTTAAGGGGTTTTTATTAAGGTAACCATACGCGTTTGGATTTTAAGCTAGGTTTTAAGGGTATTACTTTTAAAATAAACATATAAATTCATATTTTACAAGCATTTTGATATCGATTTTGCAGTAGGCAGCCATTTAATGTCACTCTTGCGCATCGATCTGTTCATGATTGCCGAATAGTAATGGAATTATTGATTTAATTTGATAAAGCTGCAACCTTTAGCTACATTTTAAGGGGTTTTTATTAAGGTAACCATACGCGTTTGGATTTTAAGCTAGGTTTTAAGGGTATTACTTTTAAAATCTATATATATAAAAAAAATTCACTTCTTGTGTGTAGCCAGTGTTTGCGAAAACGGTTCATTCTTTTGGGAAAATTTTTTTCGTATGTGATAGAAGATGTTAATGCGGTGGTTTATAGCGATATTACATGTTTGTACGGCAGGTGGGCGTGGCACCTCCCATACAACCTAAATTTTTAATATGGTATATCTTCGGAATTATAAATCGGACAGCATTGAAATTTGGTACAGAGTCGTGGCGTAAACATGTCGTTCCACCGGCAAAATTTTATGGGCGTTGGACAAGGGGCGTGGCACTTTTTTAATTCCGGTGTAGTTTTTGAACTATAGCATTCACATGAATGACAATCGGTACAAACTAACGATTTGATCGTGTCCTTCGACAGGGAGAATAGGGTGGGTTTTGACAAGGGGGCGTGGCACCGCCCATACAACCCAACTTTTTAATATGGAATATCTTCAGAATTATAAGTGGTACAGCATTGAAATTTGGTACAGTGTAATGGCGTATACATGTCGTTCCATCGGTAAAATTTAAAGGCGTTAGACA
>CAVLFC010000027.1:0-80968 GCA_963668005.1 Melieria crassipennis | reverse complement strand
CTAGGATTAACGACGTGGTCTATAGGATTCAACGTTGCAGCAATAAAGGCGCTAAGCTGAAGGTAGTCCATTTGGAGCGCTTGGCGCCTTATCACAGCGGAACCTCGGCACTTGTTCGGGTCGAACAAGTCTAAGTGGTGGGCAGTGTAACGATAAGACAGTCTGTCGCTGTGCAAAGCAACCCTGTCGCTACGCGCCGTGCTATAATTCAACCTGGCAATGATGGCAATTCTTAGTCCAACCTGGCAATGATGGAAACTTCTAGTCCAACCTGGCAATGATGGAAACTTCTAGTCTAACCTGGCAATGATGGTCGCGATCGTCATGGAAACCGTCAGTCCACTCTGGAATGTGCGGGAACGATCTGCGCGATGGCCGGACAGGTATAAAAGGCAGCCGGGTGCGGCGCAGCGGGTCAGTCTGATTTTGCCTAGCGGAGTTGCCACGCGGAATAATTAAGCGAATATTTAAGTGTAAAGACAGTGAATTGTAAATCTGTAAAATAAAGTGACTGTTGGTTTTTATTGACTGCGTTTGAGGAACTAAGTGTGTTTGTTTATTTCAAATTGCACAATCCAGTGATTCGTACTAGCCCACTAGAACTGGTATTTTCGTAACAATATTTTACAAGCATTTTGATATCGATTTTGCAGTAGGCAGCCATTTAATGTCACTCTTGCGCATCGATCTGTTCATGATTGCCGAATAGTAATGGAATTATTGATTTAATTTGATAAAGCTGCAACCTTTAGCTACATTTTAAGGGGTTTTTATTAAGGTAACCATACGCGTTTGGATTTTAAGCTAGGTTTTAAGGGTATTACTTTTAAAATAAACATATAAATTCATATTTTACAAGCATTTTGATATCGATTTTGCAGTAGGCAGCCATTTAATGTCACTCTTGCGCATCGATCTGTTCATGATTGCCGAACAGTAATGGAATTATTGATTTAATTTGATAAAGCTGCAACCTTTAGCTACATTTTAAGGGGTTTTTATTAAGGTAACCATACGCGTTTGGATTTTAAGCTAGGTTTTAAGGGTATTACTTTTAAAATAAACATATAAATTCATATTTTACAAGCATTTTGATATCGATTTTGCAGTAGGCAGCCATTTAATGTCACTCTTGCGCATCGATCTGTTCATGATTGCCGAATAGTAATGGAATTATTGATTTAATTTGATAAAGCTGCAACCTTTAGCTACATTTTAAGGAGTTTTTATTAAGGTAACCATACGCGTTTGGATTTTAAGCTAGGTTTTAAGGGTATTACTTTTAAAATAAACATATAAATTCATATTTTACAAGCATTTTGATATCGATTTTGCAGTAGGCAGCCATTTAATGTCACTCTTGCGCATCGATCTGTTCATGATTGCCGAATAGTAATGGAATTATTGATTTAATTTGATAAAGCTGCAACCTTTAGCTACATTTTAAGGGGTTTTTATTAAGGTAACCATACGCGTTTGGATTTTAAGCTAGGTTTTAAGGGTATTACTTTTAAAATAAACATATAAATTCATATTTTACAAGCATTTTGATATCGATTTTGCAGTAGGCAGCCATTTAATGTCACTCTTGCGCATCGATCTGTTCATGATTGCCGAATAGTAATGGAATTATTGATTTAATTTGATAAAGCTGCAACCTTTAGCTACATTTTAAGGGGTTTTTATTAAGGTAACCATACGCGTTTGGATTTTAAGCTAGGTTTTAAGGGTATTACTTTTAAAATAAACATATAAATTCATATTTTACAAGCATTTTGATATCGATTTTGCAGTAGGCAGCCATTTAATGTCACTCTTGCGCATCGATCTGTTCATGATTGCCGAATAGTAATGTAATTATTGATTTAATTTGATAAAGCTGCAACCTTTAGCTACATTTTAAGGGGTTTTTATTAAGGTAACCATACGCGTTTGGATTTTAAGCTAGGTTTTAAGGGTATTACTTTTAAAATAAACATATAAATTCATATTTTACAAGCATTTTGATATCGATTTTGCAGTAGGCAGCCATTTAATGTCACTCTTGCGCATCGATCTGTTCATGATTGCCGAATAGTAATGGAATTATTGATTTAATTTGATAAAGCTGCAACCTTTAGCTACATTTTAAGGGGTTTTTATTAAGGTAACCATACGCGTTTGGATTTTAAGCTAGGTTTTAAGGGTATTACTTTTAAAATAAACATATAAATTCATATTTTACAAGCATTTTGATATCGATTTTGCAGTAGGCAGCCATTTAATGTCACTCTTGCGCATCGATCTGTTCATGATTGCCGAATAGTAATGGAATTATTGATTTAATTTGATAAAGCTGCAACCTTTAGCTACATTTTAAGGGGTTTTTATTAAGGTAACCATACGCGTTTGGATTTTAAGCTAGGTTTTAAGGGTATTACTTTTAAAATAAACATATAAATTCATATTTTACAAGCATTTTGATATCGATTTTGCAGTAGGCAGCCATTTAATGTCACTCTTGCGCATCGATCTGTTCATGATTGCCGAATAGTAATGGAATTATTGATTTAATTTGATAAAGCTGCAACCTTTAGCTACATTTTAAGGGGTTTTTATTAAGGTAACCATACGCGTTTGGATTTTAAGCTAGGTTTTAAGGGTATTACTTTTAAAATAAACATATAAATTCATATTTTACAAGCATTTTGATATCGATTTTGCAGTAGGCAGCCATTTAATGTCACTCTTGCGCATCGATCTGTTCATGATTGCCGAATAGTAATGGAATTATTGATTTAATTTGATAAAGCTGCAACCTTTAGCTACATTTTAAGGGGTTTTTATTAAGGTAACCATACGCGTTTGGATTTTAAGCTAGGTTTTAAGGGTATTACTTTTAAAATAAACATATAAATTCATATTTTACAAGCATTTTGATATCGATTTTGCAGTAGGCAGCCATTTAATGTCACTCTTGCGCATCGATCTGTTCATGATTGCCGAATAGTAATGGAATTATTGATTTAATTTGATAAAGCTGCAACCTTTAGCTACATTTTAAGGGGTTTTTATTAAGGTAACCATACGCGTTTGGATTTTAAGCTAGGTTTTAAGAGTATTACTTTTAAAATAAACATATAAATTCATATTTTACAAGCATTTTGATATCGATTTTGCAGTAGGCAGCCATTTAATGTCACTCTTGCGCATCGATCTGTTCATGATTGCCGAATAGTAATGGAATTATTGATTTAATTTGATAAAGCTGCAACCTTTAGCTACATTTTAAGGGGTTTTTATTAAGGTAACCATACGCGTTTGGATTTTAAGCTAGGTTTTAAGGGTATTACTTTTAAAATAAACATATAAATTCATATTTTACAAGCATTTTGATATCGATTTTGCAGTAGGCAGCCATTTAATGTCACTCTTGCGCATCGATCTGTTCATGATTGCCGAATAGTAATGGAATTATTGATTTAATTTGATAAAGCTGCAACCTTTAGCTACATTTTAAGGGGTTTTTATTAAGGTAACCATACGCGTTTGGATTTTAAGCTAGGTTTTAAGGGTATTACTTTTAAAATAAACATATAAATTCATATTTTACAAGCATTTTGATATCGATTTTGCAGTAGGCAGCCATTTAATGTCACTCTTGCGCATCGATCTGTTCATGATTGCCGAATAGTAATGGAATTATTGATTTAATTTGATAAAGCTGCAACCTTTAGCTACATTTTAAGGGGTTTTTATTAAGGTAACCATACGCGTTTGGATTTTAAGCTAGGTTTTAAGGGTATTACTTTTAAAATAAACATATAAATTCATATTTTACAAGCATTTTGATATCGATTTTGCAGTAGGCAGCCATTTAATGTCACTCTTGCGCATCGATCTGTTCATGATTGCCGAATAGTAATGGAATTATTGATTTAATTTGATAAAGCTGCAACCTTTAGCTACATTTTAAGGGGTTTTTATTAAGGTAACCATACGCGTTTGGATTTTAAGCTAGGTTTTAAGGGTATTACTTTTAAAATAAACATATAAATTCATATTTTACAAGCATTTTGATATCGATTTTGCAGTAGGCAGCCATTTAATGTCACTCTTGCGCATCGATCTGTTCATGATTGCCGAATAGTAATGGAATTATTGATTTAATTTGATAAAGCTGCAACCTTTAGCTACATTTTAAGGGGTTTCTATTAAGGTAACCATACGCGTTTGGATTTTAAGCTAGGTTTTAAGGGTATTACTTTTAAAATAAACATATAAATTCATATTTTACAAGCATTTTGATATCGATTTTGCAGTAGGCAGCCATTTAATGTCACTCTTGCGCATCGATCTGTTCATGATTGCCGAATAGTAATGGAATTATTGATTTAATTTGATAAAGCTGCAACCTTTAGCTACATTTTAAGGGGTTTTTATTAAGGTAACCATACGCGTTTGGATTTTAAGCTAGGTTTTAAGGGTATTACTTTTAAAATAAACATATAAATTCATATTTTACAAGCATTTTGATATCGATTTTGCAGTAGGCAGCCATTTAATGTCACTCTTGCGCATCGATCTGTTCATGATTGCCGAATAGTAATGGAATTATTGATTTAATTTGATAAAGCTGCAACCTTTAGCTACATTTTAAGGGGTTTTTATTAAGGTAACCATACGCGTTTGGATTTTAAGCTAGGTTTTAAGGGTATTACTTTTAAAATAAACATATAAATTCATATTTTACAAGCATTTTGATATCGATTTTGCAGTAGGCAGCCATTTAATGTCACTCTTGCGCATCGATCTGTTCATGATTGCCGAATAGTAATGGAATTATTGATTTAATTTGATAAAGCTGCAACCTTTAGCTACATTTTAAGGGGTTTCTATTAAGGTAACCATACGCGTTTGGATTTTAAGCTAGGTTTTAAGGGTATTACTTTTAAAATAAACATATAAATTCATATTTTACAAGCATTTTGATATCGATTTTGCAGTAGGCAGCCATTTAATGTCACTCTTGCGCATCGATCTGTTCATGATTGCCGAATAGTAATGGAATTATTGATTTAATTTGATAAAGCTGCAACCTTTAGCTACATTTTAAGGGGTTTTTATTAAGGTAACCATACGCGTTTGGATTTTAAGCTAGGTTTTAAGGGTATTACTTTTAAAATAAACATATAAATTCATATTTTACAAGCATTTTGATATCGATTTTGCAGTAGGCAGCCATTTAATGTCACTCTTGCGCATCGATCTGTTCATGATTGCCGAATAGTAATGGAATTATTGATTTAATTTGATAAAGCTGCAACCTTTAGCTACATTTTAAGGGGTTTTTATTAAGGTAACCATACGCGTTTGGATTTTAAGCTAGGTTTTAAGGGTATTACTTTTAAAATAAACATATAAATTCATATTTTACAAGCATATTGATATCGATTTTGCAGAAAGGCCATCACCATCCGTTTGTAGGGATTTTACATCAGTTTTTGCTGACTGCCCTCAAAGCCTTAACGTTTGCATTGCTTGAGTTGCAGCTCTGCGTTTGAAAAGAGTTCAACTTGCCATCACTGTTTTGTGCTGCACTAGAAACGCAAACTCAATGAGACATGAACTGAAGGAAAAAGCAACCGAATATCTGCTGACTTCAGCGTATGAAATAATTTATTTCTGCTTTTTTTTTGTACGCGTTACAATCAAAATTACTTAGACCAGTAAAACAAGTTGATTTGCAATGCTATATTTACAGCGAATAAGAAAAGTTAGCACTTTAAGATGCAAACAATTGACTGGTAACCGGTGCTGTGCGAATGTTTGGGTAAAAAACCCGTACACTATCGGACGATTGGAAAAAGCAAAAAATGGTCTGAAAATCATTTCTCCTCCGAGTTGCACGTCACGTAGTCACTGGTCGGGCCGCGTTGGCCGGTGCATAGTGACTCCGTAAGCAAGAAAGTTTCGCTTTCACGGTCGGCAACTGCCATTTTTTATTGCGACCGCCGCGGATTTGCTGATCAGTGCGTTAAATTGCTTGGGCCACTAGGAGACCCGGGTTCAATCCTCAGCTGCATCCAACATGAAATTTATTTAATTATTTCTTATTAATCTCCATTTTTTTTAATAATGAAAAGCTCCATAAAAAGAGTCAATAAATAAATTACCAATATATTAACTAAGAGCACCTCGGTATTACAATCCCAACCACTAAAGAACAAAACATTCGCCATACAAACGCCAGGGCAAGGGCTGCTGGTGCGTTCGATGTTTATTTGCAAATAAAATAATTGGTTTGTTTTTGCTTTCATTCTGTAGTACGTTTATAGGAAATTGATTGCAAAAAAACGTTGTTGCTGAAAAACGTCATAAGTATGTTGCCTCGTGTTTTAATATGATTTTACATCAGTTTTTGCTGACTGCCCTCAAAACCTTAACGTTTGCATTGCTTGAGTTGCACCTCTGCGTTTGAAAAGAGTTCAACTTGCCATCACTGTTTCGTGCTGCACTAGAAACGGCAAACTCAATGAGACATGAACTGAAGGAAAAAGCAACCGAATATCTGCTGACTTCAGCGTATGAAATAATTTATTTCTGTAAATAATTTCTGTTTCTATTACACGTTATTGTAGCACCACAATTCAGTATAAATGCATAATTGATCGCGTGAATAAACTCAGAAATTAATACACATTACGAAAACTTCTTCACATTTTTAAAATAACTACCAAAATAATAGGTACAGCTGCAATAATGAATTGTCAACTCAGTGCTGAACATATTTTTAAAATTAACTTTTGCATGTGCGTAAAGTCTGTTGCACCTTTATGCGAAAACTTACACAATAAAAAAAAAACAAGGTACACATATCGCAATCAAAAACAAAACAATGCCAAATAAAAAACAAGCTCGTCTTTTCCTGCTCTTCGTAATAGATTTTTTGCTAACCCACATGTAAAATGACGCTACCAGCTGATACTAATCGCAGCCAACCTTCCCATTTCACAGCACAGTATTCCCCCCTTTTATGCAATGACCCTAAACCAAAACCCACCATAGTAAATAAAGTATATAAAATTCATATTTATTATAAGGCGTACTCAATTAACAAAAAATTGCGTTATTATTACCCAATAGTGCATTGTAGCTTCAAAATCGATTTCGGTTTATACGCACTAAGCACTCCTCGTTTGTAGAAAACGCATATTTACACCCAAAAACTGCTTATATCCGAGTAATACTGTTGCAGTATTGCAGCAGGTGGTACTTATTTTCGTTCACACGCTTCTGGCTCATATACATGTTGCATTCACAATTCACAGATACGTGTTCGCAAAACTGTCACATATATATAACTATCCACACCTCCTCCACCATGTTTGTCGCGGTGCGTGCGCCGTACACGTCCCCTTTAGCACTTCGTGCCTGGGAGGGTGGGTGGGCAAAATTTTCATAATTAGCAAGTTTGGTGTCGTAAGGTACTAGTGTAGGATACGTCCGGAAGGGAAGATAAATAGACCCAATGAATGGAAGACGGTAGAGGTACACAGAGACGACAGACTAAGATAGAATACACAAGACTCCAGCTAGGTTTTAAGGGTATTACTTTTAAAATAAACATATAAATTCATATTTTACAAGCATTTTGATATCGATTTTGCAGTAGGCAGCCATTTAATGTCACTCTTGCGCATCGATCTGTTCATGATTGCCGAATAGTAATGGAATTATTGATTTAATTTGATAAAGCTGCAACCTTTAGCTACATTTTAAGGGGTTTTTATTAAGGTAACCATACGCGTTTGGATTTTAAGCTAGGTTTTAAGGGTATTACTTTTAAAATAAACATATAAATTCATATTTTACAAGCATTTTGATATCGATTTTGCAGTAGGCAGCCATTTAATGTCACTCTTGCGCATCGATCTGTTCATGATTGCCGAATAGTAATGGAATTATTGATTTAATTTGATAAAGCTGCAACCTTTAGCTACATTTTAAGGGGTTTTTATTAAGGTAACCATACGCGTTTGGATTTTAAGCTAGGTTTTAAGGGTATTACTTTTAAAATAAACATATAAATTCATATTTTACAAGCATTTTGATATCGATTTTGCAGTAGGCAGCCATTTAATGTCACTCTTGCGCATCGATCTGTTCATGATTGCCGAATAGTAATGGAATTATTGATTTAATTTGATAAAGCTGCAACCTTTAGCTACATTTTAAGGGGTTTTTATTAAGGTAACCATACGCGTTTGGATTTTAAGCTAGGTTTTAAGGGTATTACTTTTAAAATAAACATATAAATTCATATTTTACAAGCATTTTGATATCGATTTTGCAGTAGGCAGCCATTTAATGTCACTCTTGCGCATCGATCTGTTCATGATTGCCGAATAGTAATGGAATTATTGATTTAATTTGATAAAGCTGCAACCTTTAGCTACATTTTAAGGGGTTTTTATTAAGGTAACCATACGCGTTTGGATTTTAAGCTAGGTTTTAAGGGTATAACTTTTAAAATAAACATATAAATTCATATTTTACAAGCATTTTGATATCGATTTTGCAGTAGGCAGCCATTTAATGTCACTCTTGCGCATCGATCTGTTCATGATTGCCGAATAGTAATGGAATTATTGATTTAATTTGATAAAGCTGCAACCTTTAGCTACATTTTAAGGGGTTTCTATTAAGGTAACCATACGCGTTTGGATTTTAAGCTAGGTTTTAAGGGTATTACTTTTAAAATAAACATATAAATTCATATTTTACAAGCATTTTGATATCGATTTTGCAGTAGGCAGCCATTTAATGTCACTCTTGCGCATCGATCTGTTCATGATTGCCGAATAGTAATGGAATTATTGATTTAATTTGATAAAGCTGCAACCTTTAGCTACATTTTAAGGGGTTTTTATTAAGGTAACCATACGCGTTTGGATTTTAAGCTAGGTTTTAAGGGTATTACTTTTAAAATAAACATATAAATTCATATTTTACAAGCATTTTGATATCGATTTTGCAGTAGGCAGCCATTTAATGTCACTCTTGCGCATCGATCTGTTCATGATTGCCGAATAGTAATGGAATTATTGATTTAATTTGATAAAGCTGCAACCTTTAGCTACATTTTAAGGGGTTTTTATTAAGGTAACCATACGCGTTTGGATTTTAAGCTAGGTTTTAAGGGTATTACTTTTAAAATAAACATATAAATTCATATTTTACAAGCATTTTGATATCGATTTTGCAGTAGGCAGCCATTTAATGTCACTCTTGCGCATCGATCTGTTCATGATTGCCGAATAGTAATGGAATTATTGATTTAATTTGATAAAGCTGCAACCTTTAGCTACATTTTAAGGGGTTTCTATTAAGGTAACCATACGCGTTTGGATTTTAAGCTAGGTTTTAAGGGTATTACTTTTAAAATAAACATATAAATTCATATTTTACAAGCATTTTGATATCGATTTTGCAGTAGGCAGCCATTTAATGTCACTCTTGCGCATCGATCTGTTCATGATTGCCGAATAGTAATGGAATTATTGATTTAATTTGATAAAGCTGCAACCTTTAGCTACATTTTAAGGGGTTTTTATTAAGGTAACCATACGCGTTTGGATTTTAAGCTAGGTTTTAAGGGTATTACTTTTAAAATAAACATATAAATTCATATTTTACAAGCATTTTGATATCGATTTTGCAGTAGGCAGCCATTTAATGTCACTCTTGCGCATCGATCTGTTCATGATTGCCGAATAGTAATGGAATTATTGATTTAATTTGATAAAGCTGCAACCTTTAGCTACATTTTAAGGGGTTTTTATTAAGGTAACCATACGCGTTTGGATTTTAAGCTAGGTTTTAAGGGTATTACTTTTAAAATAAACATATAAATTCATATTTTACAAGCATTTTGATATCGATTTTGCAGTAGGCAGCCATTTAATGTCACTCTTGCGCATCGATCTGTTCATGATTGCCGAATAGTAATGGAATTATTGATTTAATTTGATAAAGCTGCAACCTTTAGCTACATTTTAAGGGGTTTTTATTAAGGTAACCATACGCGTTTGGATTTTAAGCTAGGTTTTAAGGGTATTACTTTTAAAATAAACATATAAATTCATATTTTACAAGCATTTTGATATCGATTTTGCAGTAGGCAGCCATTTAATGTCACTCTTGCGCATCGATCTGTTCATGATTGCCGAATAGTAATGGAATTATTGATTTAATTTGATAAAGCTGCAACCTTTAGCTACATTTTAAGGGGTTTTTATTAAGGTAACCATACGCGTTTGGATTTTAAGCTAGGTTTTAAGGGTATTACTTTTAAAATAAACATATAAATTCATATTTTACAAGCATTTTGATATCGATTTTGCAGTAGGCAGCCATTTAATGTCACTCTTGCGCATCGATCTGTTCATGATTGCCGAATAGTAATGGAATTATTGATTTAATTTGATAAAGCTGCAACCTTTAGCTACATTTTAAGGGGTTTTTATTAAGGTAACCATACGCGTTTGGATTTTAAGCTAGGTTTTAAGGGTATTACTTTTAAAATAAACATATAAATTCATATTTTACAAGCATTTTGATATCGATTTTGCAGTAGGCAGCCATTTAATGTCACTCTTGCGCATCGATCTGTTCATGATTGCCGAATAGTAATGGAATTATTGATTTAATTTGATAAAGCTGCAACCTTTAGCTACATTTTAAGGGGTTTTTATTAAGGTAACCATACGCGTTTGGATTTTAAGCTAGGTTTTAAGGGTATTACTTTTAAAATAAACATATAAATTCATATTTTACAAGCATTTTGATATCGATTTTGCAGTAGGCAGCCATTTAATGTCACTCTTGCGCATCGATCTGTTCATGATTGCCGAATAGTAATGGAATTATTGATTTAATTTGATAAAGCTGCAACCTTTAGCTACATTTTAAGGGGTTTTTATTAAGGTAACCATACGCGTTTGGATTTTAAGCTAGGTTTTAAGGGTATTACTTTTAAAATAAACATATAAATTCATATTTTACAAGCATTTTGATATCGATTTTGCAGTAGGCAGCCATTTAATGTCACTCTTGCGCATCGATCTGTTCATGATTGCCGAATAGTAATGGAATTATTGATTTAATTTGATAAAGCTGCAACCTTTAGCTACATTTTAAGGGGTTTCTATTAAGGTAACCATACGCGTTTGGATTTTAAGCTAGGTTTTAAGGGTATTACTTTTAAAATAAACATATAAATTCATATTTTACAAGCATTTTGATATCGATTTTGCAGTAGGCAGCCATTTAATGTCACTCTTGCGCATCGATCTGTTCATGATTGCCGAATAGTAATGGAATTATTGATTTAATTTGATAAAGCTGCAACCTTTAGCTACATTTTAAGGGGTTTTTATTAAGGTAACCATACGCGTTTGGATTTTAAGCTAGGTTTTAAGGGTATTACTTTTAAAATAAACATATAAATTCATATTTTACAAGCATTTTGATATCGATTTTGCAGTAGGCAGCCATTTAATGTCACTCTTGCGCATCGATCTGTTCATGATTGCCGAATAGTAATGGAATTATTGATTTAATTTGATAAAGCTGCAACCTTTAGCTACATTTTAAGGGGTTTTTATTAAGGTAACCATACGCGTTTGGATTTTAAGCTAGGTTTTAAGGGTATTACTTTTAAAATAAACATATAAATTCATATTTTACAAGCATTTTGATATCGATTTTGCAGTAGGCAGCCATTTAATGTCACTCTTGCGCATCGATCTGTTCATGATTGCCGAATAGTAATGGAATTATTGATTTAATTTGATAAAGCTGCAACCTTTAGCTACATTTTAAGGGGTTTCTATTAAGAACCATACGCGTTTGGATTTTAAGCTAGGTTTTAAGGGTATTACTTTTAAAATAAACATATAAATTCATATTTTACAAGCATTTTGATATCGATTTTGCAGTAGGCAGCCATTTAATGTCACTCTTGCGCATCGATCTGTTCATGATTGCCGAATAGTAATGGAATTATTGATTTAATTTGATAAAGCTGCAACCTTTAGCTACATTTTAAGGGGTTTTTATTAAGGTAACCATACGCGTTTGGATTTTAAGCTAGGTTTTAAGGGTATTACTTTTAAAATAAACATATAAATTCATATTTTACAAGCATTTTGATATCGATTTTGCAGTAGGCAGCCATTTAATGTCACTCTTGCGCATCGATCTGTTCATGATTGCCGAATAGTAATGGAATTATTGATTTAATTTGATAAAGCTGCAACCTTTAGCTACATTTTAAGGGGTTTTTATTAAGGTAACCATACGCGTTTGGATTTTAAGCTAGGTTTTAAGGGTATTACTTTTAAAATAAACATATAAATTCATATTTTACAAGCATTTTGATATCGATTTTGCAGTAGGCAGCCATTTAATGTCACTCTTGCGCATCGATCTGTTCATGATTGCCGAATAGTAATGGAATTATTGATTTAATTTGATAAAGCTGCAACCTTTAGCTACATTTTAAGGGGTTTTTATTAAGGTAACCATACGCGTTTGGATTTTAAGCTAGGTTTTAAGGGTATTACTTTTAAAATAAACATATAAATTCATATTTTACAAGCATTTTGATATCGATTTTGCAGTAGGCAGCCATTTAATGTCACTCTTGCGCATCGATCTGTTCATGATTGCCGAATAGTAATGGAATTATTGATTTAATTTGATAAAGCTGCAACCTTTAGCTACATTTTAAGGGGTTTTTATTAAGGTAACCATACGCGTTTGGATTTTAAGCTAGGTTTTAAGGGTATTACTTTTAAAATAAACATATAAATTCATATTTTACAAGCATTTTGATATCGATTTTGCAGTAGGCAGCCATTTAATGTCACTCTTGCGCATCGATCTGTTCATGATTGCCGAATAGTAATGGAATTATTGATTTAATTTGATAAAGCTGCAACCTTTAGCTACATTTTAAGGGGTTTTTATTAAGGTAACCATACGCGTTTGGATTTTAAGCTAGGTTTTAAGGGTATTACTTTTAAAATAAACATATAAATTCATATTTTACAAGCATTTTGATATCGATTTTGCAGTAGGCAGCCATTTAATGTCACTCTTGCGCATCGATCTGTTCATGATTGCCGAATAGTAATGGAATTATTGATTTAATTTGATAAAGCTGCAACCTTTAGCTACATTTTAAGGGGTTTTTATTAAGGTAACCATACGCGTTTGGATTTTAAGCTAGGTTTTAAGGGTATTACTTTTAAAATAAACATATAAATTCATATTTTACAAGCATTTTGATATCGATTTTGCAGTAGGCAGCCATTTAATGTCACTCTTGCGCATCGATCTGTTCATGATTGCCGAATAGTAATGGAATTATTGATTTAATTTGATAAAGCTGCAACCTTTAGCTACATTTTAAGGGGTTTTTATTAAGGTAACCATACGCGTTTGGATTTTAAGCTAGGTTTTAAGGGTATTACTTTTAAAATAAACATATAAATTCATATTTTACAAGCATTTTGATATCGATTTTGCAGTAGGCAGCCATTTAATGTCACTCTTGCGCATCGATCTGTTCATGATTGCCGAATAGTAATGGAATTATTGATTTAATTTGATAAAGCTGCAACCTTTAGCTACATTTTAAGGGGTTTTTATTAAGGTAACCATACGCGTTTGGATTTTAAGCTAGGTTTTAAGGGTATTACTTTTAAAATAAACATATAAATTCATATTTTACAAGCATTTTGATATCGATTTTGCAGTAGGCAGCCATTTAATGTCACTCTTGCGCATCGATCTGTTCATGATTGCCGAATAGTAATGGAATTATTGATTTAATTTGATAAAGCTGCAACCTTTAGCTACATTTTAAGGGGTTTTTATTAAGGTAACCATACGCGTTTGGATTTTAAGCTAGGTTTTAAGGGTATTACTTTTAAAATAAACATATAAATTCATATTTTACAAGCATTTTGATATCGATTTTGCAGTAGGCAGCCATTTAATGTCACTCTTGCGCATCGATCTGTTCATGATTGCCGAATAGTAATGGAATTATTGATTTAATTTGATAAAGCTGCAACCTTTAGCTACATTTTAAGGGGTTTTTATTAAGGTAACCATACGCGTTTGGATTTTAAGCTAGGTTTTAAGGGTATTACTTTTAAAATAAACATATAAATTCATATTTTACAAGCATTTTGATATCGATTTTGCAGTAGGCAGCCATTTAATGTCACTCTTGCGCATCGATCTGTTCATGATTGCCGAATAGTAATGGAATTATTGATTTAATTTGATAAAGCTGCAACCTTTAGCTACATTTTAAGGGGTTTTTATTAAGGTAACCATACGCGTTTGGATTTTAAGCTAGGTTTTAAGGGTATTACTTTTAAAATAAACATATAAATTCATATTTTACAAGCATTTTGATATCGATTTTGCAGTAGGCAGCCATTTAATGTCACTCTTGCGCATCGATCTGTTCATGATTGCCGAATAGTAATGGAATTATTGATTTAATTTGATAAAGCTGCAACCTTTAGCTACATTTTAAGGGGTTTTTATTAAGGTAACCATACGCGTTTGGATTTTAAGCTAGGTTTTAAGGGTATTACTTTTAAAATAAACATATAAATTCATATTTTACAAGCATTTTGATATCGATTTTGCAGTAGGCAGCCATTTAATGTCACTCTTGCGCATCGATCTGTTCATGATTGCCGAATAGTAATGGAATTATTGATTTAATTTGATAAAGCTGCAACCTTTAGCTACATTTTAAGGGGTTTTTATTAAGGTAACCATACGCGTTTGGATTTTAAGCTAGGTTTTAAGGGTATTACTTTTAAAATAAACATATAAATTCATATTTTACAAGCATTTTGATATCGATTTTGCAGTAGGCAGCCATTTAATGTCACTCTTGCGCATCGATCTGTTCATGATTGCCGAATAGTAATGGAATTATTGATTTAATTTGATAAAGCTGCAACCTTTAGCTACATTTTAAGGGGTTTTTATTAAGGTAACCATACGCGTTTGGATTTTAAGCTAGGTTTTAAGGGTATTACTTTTAAAATAAACATATAAATTCATATTTTACAAGCATTTTGATATCGATTTTGCAGTAGGCAGCCATTTAATGTCACTCTTGCGCATCGATCTGTTCATGATTGCCGAATAGTAATGGAATTATTGATTTAATTTGATAAAGCTGCAACCTTTAGCTACATTTTAAGGGGTTTTTATTAAGGTAACCATACGCGTTTGGATTTTAAGCTAGGTTTTAAGGGTATTACTTTTAAAATAAACATATAAATTCATATTTTACAAGCATTTTGATATCGATTTTGCAGTAGGCAGCCATTTAATGTCACTCTTGCGCATCGATCTGTTCATGATTGCCGAATAGTAATGGAATTATTGATTTAATTTGATAAAGCTGCAACCTTTAGCTACATTTTAAGGGGTTTTTATTAAGGTAACCATACGCGTTTGGATTTTAAGCTAGGTTTTAAGGGTATTACTTTTAAAATAAACATATAAATTCATATTTTACAAGCATTTTGATATCGATTTTGCAGTAGGCAGCCATTTAATGTCACTCTTGCGCATCGATCTGTTCATGATTGCCGAATAGTAATGGAATTATTGATTTAATTTGATAAAGCTGCAACCTTTAGCTACATTTTAAGGGGTTTTTATTAAGGTAACCATACGCGTTTGGATTTTAAGCTAGGTTTTAAGGGTATTACTTTTAAAATAAACATATAAATTCATATTTTACAAGCATTTTGATATCGATTTTGCAGTAGGCAGCCATTTAATGTCACTCTTGCGCATCGATCTGTTCATGATTGCCGAATAGTAATGGAATTATTGATTTAATTTGATAAAGCTGCAACCTTTAGCTACATTTTAAGGGGTTTTTATTAAGGTAACCATACGCGTTTGGATTTTAAGCTAGGTTTTAAGGGTATTACTTTTAAAATAAACATATAAATTCATATTTTACAAGCATTTTGATATCGATTTTGCAGTAGGCAGCCATTTAATGTCACTCTTGCGCATCGATCTGTTCATGATTGCCGAATAGTAATGGAATTATTGATTTAATTTGATAAAGCTGCAACCTTTAGCTACATTTTAAGGGGTTTTTATTAAGGTAACCATACGCGTTTGGATTTTAAGCTAGGTTTTAAGGGTATTACTTTTAAAATAAACATATAAATTCATATTTTACAAGCATTTTGATATCGATTTTGCAGTAGGCAGCCATTTAATGTCACTCTTGCGCATCGATCTGTTCATGATTGCCGAATAGTAATGGAATTATTGATTTAATTTGATAAAGCTGCAACCTTTAGCTACATTTTAAGGGGTTTTTATTAAGGTAACCATACGCGTTTGGATTTTAAGCTAGGTTTTAAGGGTATTACTTTTAAAATAAACATATAAATTCATATTTTACAAGCATTTTGATATCGATTTTGCAGTAGGCAGCCATTTAATGTCACTCTTGCGCATCGATCTGTTCATGATTGCCGAATAGTAATGGAATTATTGATTTAATTTGATAAAGCTGCAACCTTTAGCTACATTTTAAGGGGTTTTTATTAAGGTAACCATACGCGTTTGGATTTTAAGCTAGGTTTTAAGGGTATTACTTTTAAAATAAACATATAAATTCATATTTTACAAGCATTTTGATATCGATTTTGCAGTAGGCAGCCATTTAATGTCACTCTTGCGCATCGATCTGTTCATGATTGCCGAATAGTAATGGAATTATTGATTTAATTTGATAAAGCTGCAACCTTTAGCTACATTTTAAGGGGTTTTTATTAAGGTAACCATACGCGTTTGGATTTTAAGCTAGGTTTTAAGGGTATTACTTTTAAAATAAACATATAAATTCATATTTTACAAGCATTTTGATATCGATTTTGCAGTAGGCAGCCATTTAATGTCACTCTTGCGCATCGATCTGTTCATGATTGCCGAATAGTAATGGAATTATTGATTTAATTTGATAAAGCTGCAACCTTTAGCTACATTTTAAGGGGTTTTTATTAAGGTAACCATACGCGTTTGGATTTTAAGCTAGGTTTTAAGGGTATTACTTTTAAAATAAACATATAAATTCATATTTTACAAGCATTTTGATATCGATTTTGCAGTAGGCAGCCATTTAATGTCACTCTTGCGCATCGATCTGTTCATGATTGCCGAATAGTAATGGAATTATTGATTTAATTTGATAAAGCTGCAACCTTTAGCTACATTTTAAGGGGTTTTTATTAAGGTAACCATACGCGTTTGGATTTTAAGCTAGGTTTTAAGGGTATTACTTTTAAAATAAACATATAAATTCATATTTTACAAGCATTTTGATATCGATTTTGCAGTAGGCAGCCATTTAATGTCACTCTTGCGCATCGATCTGTTCATGATTGCCGAATAGTAATGGAATTATTGATTTAATTTGATAAAGCTGCAACCTTTAGCTACATTTTAAGGGGTTTTTATTAAGGTAACCATATGCGTTTGGATTTTAAGCTAGGTTTTAAGGGTATTACTTTTAAAATAAACATATAAATTCATATTTTACAAGCATTTTGATATCGATTTTGCAGTAGGCAGCCATTTAATGTCACTCTTGCGCATCGATCTGTTCATGATTGCCGAATAGTAATGGAATTATTGATTTAATTTGATAAAGCTGCAACCTTTAGCTACATTTTAAGGGGTTTTTATTAAGGTAACCATACGCGTTTGGATTTTAAGCTAGGTTTTAAGGGTATTACTTTTAAAATAAACATATAAATTCATATTTTACAAGCATTTTGATATCGATTTTGCAGTAGGCAGCCATTTAATGTCACTCTTGCGCATCGATCTGTTCATGATTGCCGAATAGTAATGGAATTATTGATTTAATTTGATAAAGCTGCAACCTTTAGCTACATTTTAAGGGGTTTTTATTAAGGTAACCATACGCGTTTGGATTTTAAGCTAGGTTTTAAGGGTATTACTTTTAAAATAAACATATAAATTCATATTTTACAAGCATTTTGATATCGATTTTGCAGTAGGCAGCCATTTAATGTCACTCTTGCGCATCGATCTGTTCATGATTGCCGAATAGTAATGGAATTATTGATTTAATTTGATAAAGCTGCAACCTTTAGCTACATTTTAAGGGGTTTTTATTAAGGTAACCATACGCGTTTGGATTTTAAGCTAGGTTTTAAGGGTATTACTTTTAAAATAAACATATAAATTCATATTTTACAAGCATTTTGATATCGATTTTGCAGTAGGCAGCCATTTAATGTCACTCTTGCGCATCGATCTGTTCATGATTGCCGAATAGTAATGGAATTATTGATTTAATTTGATAAAGCTGCAACCTTTAGCTACATTTTAAGGGGTTTTTATTAAGGTAACCATACGCGTTTGGATTTTAAGCTAGGTTTTAAGGGTATTACTTTTAAAATAAACATATAAATTCATATTTTACAAGCATTTTGATATCGATTTTGCAGTATTTAATTTGATAAAGCTGCAACCTTTAGCTACATTTTAAGGGGTTTTTATTAAGGTAACCATACGCGTTTGGATTTTAAGCTAGGTTTTAAGGGTATTACTTTTAAAATAAACATATAAATTCATATTTTACAAGCATTTTGATATCGATTTTGCAGTAGGCAGCCATTTAATGTCACTCTTGCGCATCGATCTGTTCATGATTGCCGAATAGTAATGGAATTATTGATTTAATTTGATAAAGCTGCAACCTTTAGCTACATTTTAAGGGGTTTTTATTAAGGTAACCATACGCGTTTGGATTTTAAGCTAGGTTTTAAGGGTATTACTTTTAAAATAAACATATAAATTCATATTTTACAAGCATTTTGATATCGATTTTGCAGTAGGCAGCCATTTAATGTCACTCTTGCGCATCGATCTGTTCATGATTGCCGAATAGTAATGGAATTATTGATTTAATTTGATAAAGCTGCAACCTTTAGCTACATTTTAAGGGGTTTTTATTAAGGTAACCATACGCGTTTGGATTTTAAGCTAGGTTTTAAGGGTATTACTTTTAAAATAAACATATAAATTCATATTTTACAAGCATTTTGATATCGATTTTGCAGTAGGCAGCCATTTAATGTCACTCTTGCGCATCGATCTGTTCATGATTGCCGAATAGTAATGGAATTATTGATTTAATTTGATAAAGCTGCAACCTTTAGCTACATTTTAAGGGGTTTTTATTAAGGTAACCATACGCGTTTGGATTTTAAGCTAGGTTTTAAGGGTATTACTTTTAAAATAAACATATAAATTCATATTTTACAAGCATTTTGATATCGATTTTGCAGTAGGCAGCCATTTAATGTCACTCTTGCGCATCGATCTGTTCATGATTGCCGAATAGTAATGGAATTATTGATTTAATTTGATAAAGCTGCAACCTTTAGCTACATTTTAAGGGGTTTTTATTAAGGTAACCATACGCGTTTGGATTTTAAGCTAGGTTTTAAGGGTATTACTTTTAAAATAAACATATAAATTCATATTTTACAAGCATTTTGATATCGATTTTGCAGTAGGCAGCCATTTAATGTCACTCTTGCGCATCGATCTGTTCATGATTGCCGAATAGTAATGGAATTATTGATTTAATTTGATAAAGCTGCAACCTTTAGCTACATTTTAAGGGGTTTTTATTAAGGTAACCATACGCGTTTGGATTTTAAGCTAGGTTTTAAGGGTATTACTTTTAAAATAAACATATAAATTCATATTTTACAAGCATTTTGATATCGATTTTGCAGTGTTTAATTTGATAAAGCTGCAACCTTTAGCTACATTTTAAGGGGTTTTTATTAAGGTAACCATACGCGTTTGGATTTTAAGCTAGGTTTTAAGGGTATTACTTTTAAAATAAACATATAAATTCATATTTTACAAGCATTTTGATATCGATTTTGCAGTAGGCAGCCATTTAATGTCACTCTTGCGCATCGATCTGTTCATGATTGCCGAATAGTAATGGAATTATTGATTTAATTTGATAAAGCTGCAACCTTTAGCTACATTTTAAGGGGTTTTTATTAAGGTAACCATACGCGTTTGGATTTTAAGCTAGGTTTTAAGGGTATTACTTTTAAAATAAACATATAAATTCATATTTTACAAGCATTTTGATATCGATTTTGCAGTAGGCAGCCATTTAATGTCACTCTTGCGCATCGATCTGTTCATGATTGCCGAATAGTAATGGAATTATTGATTTAATTTGATAAAGCTGCAACCTTTAGCTACATTTTAAGGGGTTTTTATTAAGGTAACCATACGCGTTTGGATTTTAAGCTAGGTTTTAAGGGTATTACTTTTAAAATAAACATATAAATTCATATTTTACAAGCATTTTGATATCGATTTTGCAGTAGGCAGCCATTTAATGTCACTCTTGCGCATCGATCTGTTCATGATTGCCGAATAGTAATGGAATTATTGATTTAATTTGATAAAGCTGCAACCTTTAGCTAAATTTTAAGGGGTTTTTATTAAGGTAACCATACGCGTTTGGATTTTAAGCTAGGTTTTAAGGGTATTACTTTTAAAATAAACATATAAATTCATATTTTACAAGCATTTTGATATCGATTTTGCAGTAGGCAGCCATTTAATGTCACTCTTGCGCATCGATCTGTTCATGATTGCCGAATAGTAATGGAATTATTGATTTAATTTGATAAAGCTGCAACCTTTAGCTACATTTTAAGGGGTTTTTATTAAGGTAACCATACGCGTTTGGATTTTAAGCTAGGTTTTAAGGGTATTACTTTTAAAATAAACATATAAATTCATATTTTACAAGCATTTTGATATCGATTTTGCAGTAGGCAGCCATTTAATGTCACTCTTGCGCATCGATCTGTTCATGATTGCCGAATAGTAATGGAATTATTGATTTAATTTGATAAAGCTGCAACCTTTAGCTACATTTTAAGGGGTTTTTATTAAGGTAACCATACGCGTTTGGATTTTAAGCTAGGTTTTAAGGGTATTACTTTTAAAATAAACATATAAATTCATATTTTACAAGCATTTTGATATCGATTTTGCAGTAGGCAGCCATTTAATGTCACTCTTGCGCATCGATCTGTTCATGATTGCCGAATAGTAATGGAATTATTGATTTAATTTGATAAAGCTGCAACCTTTAGCTACATTTTAAGGGGTTTTTATTAAGGTAACCATACGCGTTTGGATTTTAAGCTAGGTTTTAAGGGTATTACTTTTAAAATAAACATATAAATTCATATTTTACAAGCATTTTGATATCGATTTTGCAGTAGGCAGCCATTTAATGTCACTCTTGCGCATCGATCTGTTCATGATTGCCGAATAGTAATGGAATTATTGATTTAATTTGATAAAGCTGCAACCTTTAGCTACATTTTAAGGGGTTTTTATTAAGGTAACCATACGCGTTTGGATTTTAAGCTAGGTTTTAAGGGTATTACTTTTAAAATAAACATATAAATTCATATTTTACAAGCATTTTGATATCGATTTTGCAGTAGGCAGCCATTTAATGTCACTCTTGCGCATCGATCTGTTCATGATTGCCGAATAGTAATGGAATTATTGATTTAATTTGATAAAGCTGCAACCTTTAGCTACATTTTAAGGGGTTTTTATTAAGGTAACCATACGCGTTTGGATTTTAAGCTAGGTTTTAAGGGTATTACTTTTAAAATAAACATATAAATTCATATTTTACAAGCATTTTGATATCGATTTTGCAGTAGGCAGCCATTTAATGTCACTCTTGCGCATCGATCTGTTCATGATTGCCGAATAGTAATGGAATTATTGATTTAATTTGATAAAGCTGCAACCTTTAGCTACATTTTAAGGGGTTTTTATTAAGGTAACCATACGCGTTTGGATTTTAAGCTAGGTTTTAAGGGTATTACTTTTAAAATAAACATATAAATTCATATTTTACAAGCATTTTGATATCGATTTTGCAGTAGGCAGCCATTTAATGTCACTCTTGCGCATCGATCTGTTCATGATTGCCGAATAGTAATGGAATTATTGATTTAATTTGATAAAGCTGCAACCTTTAGCTACATTTTAAGGGGTTTTTATTAAGGTAACCATACGCGTTTGGATTTTAAGCTAGGTTTTAAGGGTATTACTTTTAAAATAAACATATAAATTCATATTTTACAAGCATTTTGATATCGATTTTGCAGTAGGCAGCCATTTAATGTCACTCTTGCGCATCGATCTGTTCATGATTGCCGAATAGTAATGGAATTATTGATTTAATTTGATAAAGCTGCAACCTTTAGCTACATTTTAAGGGGTTTTTATTAAGGTAACCATACGCGTTTGGATTTTAAGCTAGGTTTTAAGGGTATTACTTTTAAAATAAACATATAAATTCATATTTTACAAGCATTTTGATATCGATTTTGCAGTAGGCAGCCATTTAATGTCACTCTTGCACATCGATCTGTTCATGATTGCCGAATAGTAATGGAATTATTGATTTAATTTGATAAAGCTGCAACCTTTAGCTACATTTTAAGGGGTTTTTATTAAGGTAACCATACGCGTTTGGATTTTAAGCTAGGTTTTAAGGGTATTACTTTTAAAATAAACATATAAATTCATATTTTACAAGCATTTTGATATCGATTTTGCAGTAGGCAGCCATTTAATGTCACTCTTGCGCATCGATCTGTTCATGATTGCCGAATAGTAATGGAATTATTGATTTAATTTGATAAAGCTGCAACCTTTAGCTACATTTTAAGGGGTTTTTATTAAGGTAACCATACGCGTTTGGATTTTAAGCTAGGTTTTAAGGGTATTACTTTTAAAATAAACATATAAATTCATATTTTACAAGCATTTTGATATCGATTTTGCAGTAGGCAGCCATTTAATGTCACTCTTGCGCATCGATCTGTTCATGATTGCCGAATAGTAATGGAATTATTGATTTAATTTGATAAAGCTGCAACCTTTAGCTACATTTTAAGGGGTTTTTATTAAGGTAACCATACGCGTTTGGATTTTAAGCTAGGTTTTAAGGGTATTACTTTTAAAATAAACATATAAATTCATATTTTACAAGCATTTTGATATCGATTTTGCAGTAGGCAGCCATTTAATGTCACTCTTGCGCATCGATCTGTTCATGATTGCCGAATAGTAATGGAATTATTGATTTAATTTGATAAAGCTGCAACCTTTAGCTACATTTTAAGGGGTTTTTATTAAGGTAACCATACGCGTTTGGATTTTAAGCTAGGTTTTAAGGGTATTACTTTTAAAATAAACATATAAATTCATATTTTACAAGCATTTTGATATCGATTTTGCAGTAGGCAGCCATTTAATGTCACTCTTGCGCATCGATCTGTTCATGATTGCCGAATAGTAATGGAATTATTGATTTAATTTGATAAAGCTGCAACCTTTAGCTACATTTCAAGGGGTTTTTATTAAGGTAACCATACGCGTTTGGATTTTAAGCTAGGTTTTAAGGGTATTACTTTTAAAATAAACATATAAATTCATATTTTACAAGCATTTTGATATCGATTTTGCAGTAGGCAGCCATTTAATGTCACTCTTGCGCATCGATCTGTTCATGATTGCCGAATAGTAATGGAATTATTGATTTAATTTGATAAAGCTGCAACCTTTAGCTACATTTTAAGGGGTTTTTATTAAGGTAACCATACGCGTTTGGATTTTAAGCTAGGTTTTAAGGGTATTACTTTTAAAATAAACATATAAATTCATATTTTACAAGCATTTTGATATCGATTTTGCAGTAGGCAGCCATTTAATGTCACTCTTGCGCATCGATCTGTTCATGATTGCCGAATAGTAATGGAATTATTGATTTAATTTGATAAAGCTGCAACCTTTAGCTACATTTTAAGGGGTTTTTATTAAGGTAACCATACGCGTTTGGATTTTAAGCTAGGTTTTAAGGGTATTACTTTTAAAATAAACATATAAATTCATATTTTACAAGCATTTTGATATCGATTTTGCTGTAGGCAGCCATTTAATGTCACTCTTGCGCATCGATCTGTTCATGATTGCCGAATAGTAATGGAATTATTGATTTAATTTGATAAAGCTGCAACCTTTAGCTACATTTTAAGGGGTTTTTATTAAGCAGACCATACGCGTTTGGATTTTAAGCTAGGTTTTAAGGGTATTACTTTTAAAATAAACATATAAATTCATATTTTACAAGCATTTTGATATCGATTTTGCAGTAGGCAGCCATTTAATGTCACTCTTGCGCATCGATCTGTTCATGATTGCCGAATAGTAATGGAATTATTGATTTAATTTGATAAAGCTGCAACCTTTAGCTACATTTTAAGGGGTTTTTATTAAGGTAACCATACGCGTTTGGATTTTAAGCTAGGTTTTAAGGGTATTACTTTTAAAATAAACATATAAATTCATATTTTACAAGCATTTTGATATCGATTTTGCAGTAGGCAGCCATTTAATGTCACTCTTGCGCATCGATCTGTTCATGATTGCCGAATAGTAATGGAATTATTTATTTAATTTGATAAAGCTGCAACCTTTAGCTACATTTTAAGGGGTTTTTATTAAGGTAACCATATGCGTTTGGATTTTAAGCTAGGTTTTAAGGGTATTACTTTTAAAATAAACATATAAATTCATATTTTACAAGCATTTTGATATCGATTTTGCAGTAGGCAGCCATTTAATGTCACTCTTGCGCATCGATCTGTTCATGATTGCCGAATAGTAATGGAATTATTGATTTAATTTGATAAAGCTGCAACCTTTAGCTACATTTTAAGGGGTTTTTATTAAGGTAACCATACGCGTTTGGATTTTAAGCTAGGTTTTAAGGGTATTACTTTTAAAATAAACATATAAATTCATATTTTACAAGCATTTTGATATCGATTTTGCAGTAGGCAGCCATTTAATGTCACTCTTGCGCATCGATCTGTTCATGATTGCCGAATAGTAATGGAATTATTGATTTAATTTGATAAAGCTGCAACCTTTAGCTACATTTTAAGGGGTTTTTATTAAGGTAACCATACGCGTTTGGATTTTAAGCTAGGTTTTAAGGGTATTACTTTTAAAATAAACATATAAATTCATATTTTACAAGCATTTTGATATCGATTTTGCAGTAGGCAGCCATTTAATGTCACTCTTGCGCATCGATCTGTTCATGATTGCCGAATAGTAATGGAATTATTGATTTAATTTGATAAAGCTGCAACCTTTAGCTACATTTTAAGGGGTTTTTATTAAGGTAACCATACGCGTTTGGATTTTAAGCTAGGTTTTAAGGGTATTACTTTTAAAATAAACATATAAATTCATATTTTACAAGCATTTTGATATCGATTTTGCAGTAGGCAGCCATTTAATGTCACTCTTGCGCATCGATCTGTTCATTATTGCCGAATAGTAATGGAATTATTGATTTAATTTGATAAAGCTGCAACCTTTAGCTACATTTTAAGGGGTTTTTATTAAGGTAACCATACGCGTTTGGATTTTAAGCTAGGTTTTAAGGGTATTACTTTTAAAATAAACATATAAATTCATATTTTACAAGCATTTTGATATCGATTTTGCAGTATTTAATTTGATAAAGCTGCAACCTTTAGCTACATTTTAAGGGGTTTTTATTAAGGTAACCATACGCGTTTGGATTTTAAGCTAGGTTTTAAGGGTATTACTTTTAAAATAAACATATAAATTCATATTTTACAAGCATTTTGATATCGATTTTGCAGTAGGCAGCCATTTAATGTCACTCTTGCGCATCGATCTGTTCATGATTGCCGAATAGTAATGGAATTATTGATTTAATTTGATAAAGCTGCAACCTTTAGCTACATTTTAAGGGGTTTTTATTAAGGTAACCATACGCGTTTGGATTTTAAGCTAGGTTTTAAGGGTATTACTTTTAAAATAAACATATAAATTCATATTTTACAAGCATTTTGATATCGATTTTGCAGTAGGCAGCCATTTAATGTCACTCTTGCGCATCGATCTGTTCATGATTGCCGAATAGTAATGGAATTATTGATTTAATTTGATAAAGCTGCAACCTTTAGCTACATTTTAAGGGGTTTTTATTAAGGTAACCATACGCGTTTGGATTTTAAGCTAGGTTTTAAGGGTATTACTTTTAAAATAAACATATAAATTCATATTTTACAAGCATTTTGATATCGATTTTGCAGTAGGCAGCCATTTAATGTCACTCTTGCGCATCGATCTGTTCATGATTGCCGAATAGTAATGGAATTATTGATTTAATTTGATAAAGCTGCAACCTTTAGCTACATTTTAAGGGGTTTTTATTAAGGTAACCATACGCGTTTGGATTTTAAGCTAGGTTTTAAGGGTATTACTTTTAAAATAAACATATAAATTCATATTTTACAAGCATTTTGATATCGATTTTGCAGTAGGCAGCCATTTAATGTCACTCTTGCGCATCGATCTGTTCATGATTGCCGAATAGTAATGGAATTATTGATTTAATTTGATAAAGCTGCAACCTTTAGCTACATTTTAAGGGGTTTTTATTAAGGTAACCATACGCGTTTGGATTTTAAGCTAGGTTTTAAGGGTATTACTTTTAAAATAAACATATAAATTCATATTTTACAAGCATTTTGATATCGATTTTGCAGTAGGCAGCCATTTAATGTCACTCTTGCGCATCGATCTGTTCATGATTGCCGAATAGTAATGGAATTATTGATTTAATTTGATAAAGCTGCAACCTTTAGCTACATTTTAAGGGGTTTTTATTAAGGTAACCATACGCGTTTGGATTTTAAGCTAGGTTTTAAGGGTATTACTTTTAAAATAAACATATAAATTCATATTTTACAAGCATTTTGATATCGATTTTGCAGTATTTAATTTGATAAAGCTGCAACCTTTAGCTACATTTTAAGGGGTTTTTATTAAGGTAACCATACGCGTTTGGATTTTAAGCTAGGTTTTAAGGGTATTACTTTTAAAATAAACATATAAATTCATATTTTACAAGCATTTTGATATCGATTTTGCTGTAGGCAGCCATTTAATGTCACTCTTGCGCATCGATCTGTTCATGATTGCCGAATAGTAATGGAATTATTGATTTAATTTGATAAAGCTGCAACCTTTAGCTACATTTTAAGGGGTTTTTATTAAGCAGACCATACGCGTTTGGATTTTAAGCTAGGTTTTAAGGGTATTACTTTTAAAATAAACATATAAATTCATATTTTACAAGCATTTTGATATCGATTTTGCAGTAGGCAGCCATTTAATGTCACTCTTGCGCATCGATCTGTTCATGATTGCCGAATAGTAATGGAATTATTGATTTAATTTGATAAAGCTGCAACCTTTAGCTACATTTTAAGGGGTTTTTATTAAGGTAACCATACGCGTTTGGATTTTAAGCTAGGTTTTAAGGGTATTACTTTTAAAATAAACATATAAATTCATATTTTACAAGCATTTTGATATCGATTTTGCAGTAGGCAGCCATTTAATGTCACTCTTGCGCATCGATCTGTTCATGATTGCCGAATAGTAATGGAATTATTTATTTAATTTGATAAAGCTGCAACCTTTAGCTACATTTTAAGGGGTTTTTATTAAGGTAACCATATGCGTTTGGATTTTAAGCTAGGTTTTAAGGGTATTACTTTTAAAATAAACATATAAATTCATATTTTACAAGCATTTTGATATCGATTTTGCAGTAGGCAGCCATTTAATGTCACTCTTGCGCATCGATCTGTTCATGATTGCCGAATAGTAATGGAATTATTGATTTAATTTGATAAAGCTGCAACCTTTAGCTACATTTTAAGGGGTTTTTATTAAGGTAACCATACGCGTTTGGATTTTAAGCTAGGTTTTAAGGGTATTACTTTTAAAATAAACATATAAATTCATATTTTACAAGCATTTTGATATCGATTTTGCAGTAGGCAGCCATTTAATGTCACTCTTGCGCATCGATCTGTTCATGATTGCCGAATAGTAATGGAATTATTGATTTAATTTGATAAAGCTGCAACCTTTAGCTACATTTTAAGGGGTTTTTATTAAGGTAACCATACGCGTTTGGATTTTAAGCTAGGTTTTAAGGGTATTACTTTTAAAATAAACATATAAATTCATATTTTACAAGCATTTTGATATCGATTTTGCAGTAGGCAGCCATTTAATGTCACTCTTGCGCATCGATCTGTTCATGATTGCCGAATAGTAATGGAATTATTGATTTAATTTGATAAAGCTGCAACCTTTAGCTACATTTTAAGGGGTTTTTATTAAGGTAACCATACGCGTTTGGATTTTAAGCTAGGTTTTAAGGGTATTACTTTTAAAATAAACATATAAATTCATATTTTACAAGCATTTTGATATCGATTTTGCAGTAGGCAGCCATTTAATGTCACTCTTGCGCATCGATCTGTTCATTATTGCCGAATAGTAATGGAATTATTGATTTAATTTGATAAAGCTGCAACCTTTAGCTACATTTTAAGGGGTTTTTATTAAGGTAACCATACGCGTTTGGATTTTAAGCTAGGTTTTAAGGGTATTACTTTTAAAATAAACATATAAATTCATATTTTACAAGCATTTTGATATCGATTTTGCAGTAGGCAGCCATTTAATGTCACTCTTGCGCATCGATCTGTTCATGATTGCCGAATAGTAATGGAATTATTGATTTAATTTGATAAAGCTGCAACCTTTAGCTACATTTTAAGGGGTTTTTATTAAGGTAACCATACGCGTTTGGATTTTAAGCTAGGTTTTAAGGGTATTACTTTTAAAATAAACATATAAATTCATATTTTACAAGCATTTTGATATCGATTTTGCAGTATTTAATTTGATAAAGCTGCAACCTTTAGCTACATTTTAAGGGGTTTTTATTAAGGTAACCATACGCGTTTGGATTTTAAGCTAGGTTTTAAGGGTATTACTTTTAAAATAAACATATAAATTCATATTTTACAAGCATTTTGATATCGATTTTGCAGTAGGCAGCCATTTAATGTCACTCTTGCGCATCGATCTGTTCATGATTGCCGAATAGTAATGGAATTATTGATTTAATTTGATAAAGCTGCAACCTTTAGCTACATTTTAAGGGGTTTTTATTAAGGTAACCATACGCGTTTGGATTTTAAGCTAGGTTTTAAGGGTATTACTTTTAAAATAAACATATAAATTCATATTTTACAAGCATTTTGATATCGATTTTGCAGTAGGCAGCCATTTAATGTCACTCTTGCGCATCGATCGGTTCATGATTGCCGAATAGTAATGGAATTATTGATTTAATTTGATAAAGCTGCAACCTTTAGCTACATTTTAAGGGGTTTTTATTAAGGTAACCTTACGCGTTTGGATTTTAAGCTAGGTTTTAAGGGTATTCCTTTTAAAATAAACATATAAATTCATATTTTACAAGCATTTTGATATCGATTTTGCAGTAGGCAGCCATTTAATGTCACTCTTGCGCATCGATCTGTTCATGATTGCCGAATAGTAATGGAATTATTGATTTAATTTGATAAAGCTGCAACCTTTAGCTACATTTTAAGGGGTTTTTATTAAGGTAACCATACGCGTTTGGATTTTAAGCTGGGTTTTAAGGGTATTACTTTTAAAATAAACATATAAATTCATATTTTACAAGCATTTTGATATCGATTTTGCAGTAGGCAGCCATTTAATGTCACTCTTGCGCATCGATCTGTTCATGATTGCCGAATAGTAATGGAATTATTGATTTAATTTGATAAAGCTGCAACCTTTAGCTACATTTTAAGGGGTTTTTATTAAGGTAACCATACGCGTTTGGATTTTAAGCTAGGTTTTAAGGGTATTACTTTTAAAATAAACATATAAATTCATATTTTACAAGCATTTTGATATCGATTTTGCAGTAGGCAGCCATTTAATGTCACTCTTGCGCATCGATCTGTTCATGATTGCCGAATAGTAATGGAATTATTGATTTAATTTGATAAAGCTGCAACCTTTAGCTACATTTTAAGGGGTTTTTATTAAGGTAACCATACGCGTTTGGATTTTAAGCTAGGTTTTAAGGGTATTACTTTTAAAATAAACATATAAATTCATATTTTACAAGCATTTTGATATCGATTTTGCAGTAGGCAGCCATTTAATGTCACTCTTGCGCATCGATCTGTTCATGATTGCCGAATAGTAATGGAATTATTGATTTAATTTGATAAAGCTGCAACCTTTAGCTACATTTTAAGGGGTTTTTATTAAGGTAACCATACGCGTTTGGATTTTAAGCTAGGTTTTAAGGGTATTACTTTTAAAATAAACATATAAATTCATATTTTACAAGCATTTTGATATCGATTTTGCAGTAGGCAGCCATTTAATGTCACTCTTGCGCATCGATCTGTTCATGATTGCCGAATAGTAATGGAATTATTGATTTAATTTGATAAAGCTGCAACCTTTAGCTACATTTTAAGGGGTTTTTATTAAGGTAACCATACGCGTTTGGATTTTAAGCTAGGTTTTAAGGGTATTACTTTTAAAATAAACATATAAATTCATATTTTACAAGCATTTTGATATCGATTTTGCAGTAGGCAGCCATTTAATGTCACTCTTGCGCATCGATCTGTTCATGATTGCCGAATAGTAATGGAATTATTGATTTAATTTGATAAAGCTGCAACCTTTAGCTACATTTTAAGGGGTTTTTATTAAGGTAACCATACGCGTTTGGATTTTAAGCTAGGTTTTAAGGGTATTACTTTTAAAATAAACATATAAATTCATATTTTACAAGCATTTTGATATCGATTTTGCAGTAGGCAGCCATTTAATGTCACTCTTGCGCATCGATCTGTTCATGATTGCCGAATAGTAATGGAATTATTGATTTAATTTGATAAAGCTGCAACCTTTAGCTACATTTTAAGGGGTTTTTATTAAGGTAACCATACGCGTTTGGATTTTAAGCTAGGTTTTAAGGGTATTACTTTTAAAATAAACATATAAATTCATATTTTACAAGCATTTTGATATCGATTTTGCAGTAGGCAGCCATTTAATGTCACTCTTGCGCATCGATCTGTTCATGATTGCCGAATAGTAATGGAATTATTGATTTAATTTGATAAAGCTGCAACCTTTAGCTACATTTTAAGGGGTTTTTATTAAGGTAACCATACGCGTTTGGATTTTAAGCTAGGTTTTAAGGGTATTACTTTTAAAATAAACATATAAATTCATATTTTACAAGCATTTTGATATCGATTTTGCAGTAGGCAGCCATTTAATGTCACTCTTGCGCATCGATCTGTTCATGATTGCCGAATAGTAATGGAATTATTGATTTAATTTGATAAAGCTGCAACCTTTAGCTACATTTTAAGGGGTTTTTATTAAGGTAACCATACGCGTTTGGATTTTAAGCTAGGTTTTAAGGGTATTACTTTTAAAATAAACATATAAATTCATATTTTACAAGCATTTTGATATCGATTTTGCAGTAGGCAGCCATTTAATGTCACTCTTGCGCATCGATCTGTTCATGATTGCCGAATAGTAATGGAATTATTGATTTAATTTGATAAAGCTGCAACCTTTAGCTACATTTTAAGGGGTTTTTATTAAGGTAACCATACGCGTTTGGATTTTAAGCTAGGTTTTAAGGGTATTACTTTTAAAATAAACATATAAATTCATATTTTACAAGCATTTTGATATCGATTTTGCAGTAGGCAGCCATTTAATGTCACTCTTGCGCATCGATCTGTTCATGATTGCCGAATAGTAATGGAATTATTGATTTAATTTGATAAAGCTGCAACCTTTAGCTACATTTTAAGGGGTTTTTATTAAGGTAACCATACGCGTTTGGATTTTAAGCTAGGTTTTAAGGGTATTACTTTTAAAATAAACATATAAATTCATATTTTACAAGCATTTTGATATCGATTTTGCAGTAGGCAGCCATTTAATGTCACTCTTGCGCATCGATCTGTTCATGATTGCCGAATAGTAATGGAATTATTGATTTAATTTGATAAAGCTGCAACCTTTAGCTACATTTTAAGGGGTTTTTATTAAGGTAACCATACGCGTTTGGATTTTAAGCTAGGTTTTAAGGGTATTACTTTTAAAATAAACATATAAATTCATATTTTACAAGCATTTTGATATCGATTTTGCAGTAGGCAGCCATTTAATGTCACTCTTGCGCATCGATCTGTTCATGATTGCCGAATAGTAATGGAATTATTGATTTAATTTGATAAAGCTGCAACCTTTAGCTACATTTTAAGGGGTTTTTATTAAGGTAACCATACGCGTTTGGATTTTAAGCTAGGTTTTAAGGGTATTACTTTTAAAATAAACATATAAATTCATATTTTACAAGCATTTTGATATCGATTTTGCAGTAGGCAGCCATTTAATGTCACTCTTGCGCATCGATCTGTTCATGATTGCCGAATAGTAATGGAATTATTGATTTAATTTGATAAAGCTGCAACCTTTAGCTACATTTTAAGGGGTTTTTATTAAGGTAACCATACGCGTTTGGATTTTAAGCTAGGTTTTAAGGGTATTACTTTTAAAATAAACATATAAATTCATATTTTACAAGCATTTTGATATCGATTTTGCAGTAGGCAGCCATTTAATGTCACTCTTGCGCATCGATCTGTTCATGATTGCCGAATAGTAATGGAATTATTGATTTAATTTGATAAAGCTGCAACCTTTAGCTACATTTTAAGGGGTTTTTATTAAGGTAACCATACGCGTTTGGATTTTAAGCTAGGTTTTAAGGGTATTACTTTTAAAATAAACATATAAATTCATATTTTACAAGCATTTTGATATCGATTTTGCAGTAGGCAGCCATTTAATGTCACTCTTGCGCATCGATCTGTTCATGATTGCCGAATAGTAATGGAATTATTGATTTAATTTGATAAAGCTGCAACCTTTAGCTACATTTTAAGGGGTTTTTATTAAGGTAACCATACGCGTTTGGATTTTAAGCTAGGTTTTAAGGGTATTACTTTTAAAATAAACATATAAATTCATATTTTACAAGCATTTTGATATCGATTTTGCAGTAGGCAGCCATTTAATGTCACTCTTGCGCATCGATCTGTTCATGATTGCCGAATAGTAATGGAATTATTGATTTAATTTGATAAAGCTGCAACCTTTAGCTACATTTTAAGGGGTTTTTATTAAGGTAACCATACGCGTTTGGATTTTAAGCTAGGTTTTAAGGGTATTACTTTTAAAATAAACATATAAATTCATATTTTACAAGCATTTTGATATCGATTTTGCAGTAGGCAGCCATTTAATGTCACTCTTGCGCATCGATCTGTTCATGATTGCCGAATAGTAATGGAATTATTGATTTAATTTGATAAAGCTGCAACCTTTAGCTACATTTTAAGGGGTTTTTATTAAGGTAACCATACGCGTTTGGATTTTAAGCTAGGTTTTAAGGGTATTACTTTTAAAATAAACATATAAATTCATATTTTACAAGCATTTTGATATCGATTTTGCAGTAGGCAGCCATTTAATGTCACTCTTGCGCATCGATCTGTTCATGATTGCCGAATAGTAATGGAATTATTGATTTAATTTGATAAAGCTGCAACCTTTAGCTACATTTTAAGGGGTTTTTATTAAGGTAACCATACGCGTTTGGATTTTAAGCTAGGTTTTAAGGGTATTACTTTTAAAATAAACATATAAATTCATATTTTACAAGCATTTTGATATCGATTTTGCAGTAGGCAGCCATTTAATGTCACTCTTGCGCATCGATCTGTTCATGATTGCCGAATAGTAATGGAATTATTGATTTAATTTGATAAAGCTGCAACCTTTAGCTACATTTTAAGGGGTTTTTATTAAGGTAACCATACGCGTTTGGATTTTAAGCTAGGTTTTAAGGGTATTACTTTTAAAATAAACATATAAATTCATATTTTACAAGCATTTTGATATCGATTTTGCAGTAGGCAGCCATTTAATGTCACTCTTGCGCATCGATCTGTTCATGATTGCCGAATAGTAATGGAATTATTGATTTAATTTGATAAAGCTGCAACCTTTAGCTACATTTTAAGGGGTTTTTATTAAGGTAACCATACGCGTTTGGATTTTAAGCTAGGTTTTAAGGGTATTACTTTTAAAATAAACATATAAATTCATATTTTACAAGCATTTTGATATCGATTTTGCAGTAGGCAGCCATTTAATGTCACTCTTGCGCATCGATCTGTTCATGATTGCCGAATAGTAATGGAATTATTGATTTAATTTGATAAAGCTGCAACCTTTAGCTACATTTTAAGGGGTTTTTATTAAGGTAACCATACGCGTTTGGATTTTAAGCTAGGTTTTAAGGGTATTACTTTTAAAATAAACATATAAATTCATATTTTACAAGCATTTTGATATCGATTTTGCAGTAGGCAGCCATTTAATGTCACTCTTGCGCATCGATCTGTTCATGATTGCCGAATAGTAATGGAATTATTGATTTAATTTGATAAAGGTGCAACCTTTAGCTACATTTTAAGGGGTTTTTATTAAGGTAACCATACGCGTTTGGATTTTAAGCTAGGTTTTAAGGGTATTACTTTTAAAATAAACATATAAATTCATATTTTACAAGCATTTTGATATCGATTTTGCAGTAGGCAGCCATTTAATGTCACTCTTGCGCATCGATCTGTTCATGATTGCCGAATAGCAGACATGGGGGTTTTGCACTAAATTCATAGTGCACTATGCTTTTCACTACCACTAAATAAATTTAGTGGTAGCTGAATTTTTTCCACTAATCACTGAATTTTATTTAGTGGTAGTGGTAAAAAGTACCACTAAAAAAAAATTAGTGGAAGAAAATTGCACTACCACTAAATAAAGATCAGTGATTAGTGGAAAAAATACAGCTACCACTAAATTTATTTAGTGGTAGTGAAAAGCATAGTGCACTAAACAAAGACATCCATTACCATTAAATAAACCACTAACAACGATATGCGCAAAAATATATGTTTTATTTAAACAACTTATTTGCTTTCATCAAGACTAGACGTTCAAAATTGTCATCAGTGACATTAGTGGAAAAGAATTAGTGATAGTGGAGGAATTTTCAACTATCACTGAATTTTATTTAGTGGTAGTGGTAAAAAGTACCACTAAAAAAAAATTAGTGGAAGAAAATTGCACTACCACTAAATAAAGATCAGTGATTAGTGGAAAAAATTCAACTACCACTAAAATTTATTTAGTGGTAGTGGAAAATTTCCCAGCAGACCTCTAGTGGTAGTGGTAGTGGATTTTAGTGCAAAACCCCCATGTCTGCCGAATAGTAATGGAATTATTGATTTAATTTGATAAAGCTGCAACCTTTAGCTACATTTTAAGGGGTTTTTATTAAGGTAACCATACGCGTTTGGATTTTAAGCTAGGTTTTAAGGGTATTACTTTTAAAATAAACATATAAATTCATATTTTACAAGCATTTTGATATCGATTTTGCAGTAGGCAGCCATTTAATGTCACTCTTGCGCATCGATCTGTTCATGATTGCCGAATAGTAATGGAATTATTGATTTAATTTGATAAAGCTGCAACCTTTAGCTACATTTTAAGGGGTTTTTATTAAGGTAACCATACGCGTTTGGATTTTAAGCTAGGTTTTAAGGGTATTACTTTTAAAATAAACATATAAATTCATATTTTACAAGCATTTTGATATCGATTTTGCAGTAGGCAGCCATTTAATGTCACTCTTGCGCATCGATCTGTTCATGATTGCCGAATAGTAATGGAATTATTGATTTAATTTGATAAAGCTGCAACCTTTAGCTACATTTTAAGGGGTTTTTATTAAGGTAACCATACGCGTTTGGATTTTAAGCTAGGTTTTAAGGGTATTACTTTTAAAATAAACATATAAATTCATATTTTACAAGCATTTTGATATCGATTTTGCAGTAGGCAGCCATTTAATGTCACTCTTGCGCATCGATCTGTTCATGATTGCCGAATAGTAATGGAATTATTGATTTAATTTGATAAAGCTGCAACCTTTAGCTACATTTTAAGGGGTTTTTATTAAGGTAACCCTACGCGTTTGGATTTTAAGCTAGGTTTTAAGGGTATTACTTTTAAAATAAACATATAAATTCATATTTTACAAGCATTTTGATATCGATTTTGCAGTAGGCAGCCATTTAATGTCACTCTTGCGCATCGATCTGTTCATGATTGCCGAATAGTAATGGAATTATTGATTTAATTTGATAAAGCTGCAACCTTTAGCTACATTTTAAGGGGTTTTTATTAAGGTAACCATACGCGTTTGGATTTTAAGCTAGGTTTTAAGGGTATTACTTTTAAAATAAACATATAAATTCATATTTTACAAGCATTTTGATATCGATTTTGCAGTAGGCAGCCATTTAATGTCACTCTTGCGCATCGATCTGTTCATGATTGCCGAATAGTAATGGAATTATTGATTTAATTTGATAAAGCTGCAACCTTTAGCTACATTTTAAGGGGTTTTTATTAAGGTAACCATACGCGTTTGGATTTTAAGCTAGGTTTTAAGGGTATTACTTTTAAAATAAACATATAAATTCATATTTTACAAGCATTTTGATATCGATTTTGCAGTAGGCAGCCATTTAATGTCACTCTTGCGCATCGATCTGTTCATGATTGCCGAATAGTAATGGAATTATTGATTTAATTTGATAAAGCTGCAACCTTTAGCTACATTTTAAGGGGTTTTTATTAAGGTAACCATACGCGTTTGGATTTTAAGCTAGGTTTTAAGGGTATTACTTTTAAAATAAACATATAAATTCATATTTTACAAGCATTTTGATATCGATTTTGCAGTAGGCAGCCATTTAATGTCACTCTTACGCATCGATCTGTTCATGATTGCCGAATAGTAATGGAATTATTGATTTAATTTGATAAAGCTGCAACCTTTAGCTACATTTTAAGGGGTTTTTATTAAGGTAACCATACGCGTTTGGATTTTAAGCTAGGTTTTAAGGGTATTACTTTTAAAATAAACATATAAATTCATATTTTACAAGCATTTTGATATCGATTTTGCAGTAGGCAGCCATTTAATGTCACTCTTGCGCATCGATCTGTTCATGATTGCCGAATAGTAATGGAATTATTGATTTAATTTGATAAAGCTGCAACCTTTAGCTACATTTTAAGGGGTTTTTATTAAGGTAACCATACGCGTTTGGATTTTAAGCTAGGTTTTAAGGGTATTACTTTTAAAATAAACATATAAATTCATATTTTACAAGCATTTTGATATCGATTTTGCAGTAGGCAGCCATTTAATGTCACTCTTGCGCATCGATCTGTTCATGATTGCCGAATAGTAATGGAATTATTGATTTAATTTGATAAAGCTGCAACCTTTAGCTACATTTTAAGGGGTTTTTATTAAGGTAACCATACGCGTTTGGATTTTAAGCTAGGTTTTAAGGGTATTACTTTTAAAATAAACATATAAATTCATATTTTACAAGCATTTTGATATCGATTTTGCAGTAGGCAGCCATTTAATGTCACTCTTGCGCATCGATCTGTTCATGATTGCCGAATAGTAATGGAATTATTGATTTAATTTGATAAAGCTGCAACCTTTAGCTACATTTTAAGGGGTTTTTATTAAGGTAACCATACGCGTTTGGATTTTAAGCTAGGTTTTAAGGGTATTACTTTTAAAATAAACATATAAATTCATATTTTACAAGCATTTTGATATCGATTTTGCAGTAGGCAGCCATTTAATGTCACTCTTGCGCATCGATCTGTTCATGATTGCCGAATAGTAATGGAATTATTGATTTAATTTGATAAAGCTGCAACCTTTAGCTACATTTTAAGGGGTTTTTATTAAGGTAACCATACGCGTTTGGATTTTAAGCTAGGTTTTAAGGGTATTACTTTTAAAATAAACATATAAATTCATATTTTACAAGCATTTTGATATCGATTTTGCAGTAGGCAGCCATTTAATGTCACTCTTGCGCATCGATCTGTTCATGATTGCCGAATAGTAATGGAATTATTGATTTAATTTGATAAAGCTGCAACCTTTAGCTACATTTTAAGGGGTTTTTATTAAGGTAACCATACGCGTTTGGATTTTAAGCTAGGTTTTAAGGGTATTACTTTTAAAATAAACATATAAATTCATATTTTACAAGCATTTTGATATCGATTTTGCAGTAGGCAGCCATTTAATGTCACTCTTGCGCATCGATCTGTTCATGATTGCCGAATAGTAATGGAATTATTGATTTAATTTGATAAAGCTGCAACCTTTAGCTACATTTTAAGGGGTTTTTATTAAGGTAACCATACGCGTTTGGATTTTAAGCTAGGTTTTAAGGGTATTACTTTTAAAATAAACATATAAATTCATATTTTACAAGCATTTTGATATCGATTTTGCAGTAGGCAGCCATTTAATGTCACTCTTGCGCATCGATCTGTTCATGATTGCCGAATAGTAATGGAATTATTGATTTAATTTGATAAAGCTGCAACCTTTAGCTACATTTTAAGGGGTTTTTATTAAGGTAACCATACGCGTTTGGATTTTAAGCTAGGTTTTAAGGGTATTACTTTTAAAATAAACATATAAATTCATATTTTACAAGCATTTTGATATCGATTTTGCAGTAGGCAGCCATTTAATGTCACTCTTGCGCATCGATCTGTTCATGATTGCCGAATAGTAATGGAATTATTGATTTAATTTGATAAAGCTGCAACCTTTAGCTACATTTTAAGGGGTTTTTATTAAGGTAACCATACCCGTTTGGATTTTAAGCTAGGTTTTAAGGGTATTACTTTTAAAATAAACATATAAATTCATATTTTACAAGCATTTTGATATCGATTTTGCAGTAGGCAGCCATTTAATGTCACTCTTGCGCATCGATCTGTTCATGATTGCCGAATAGTAATGGAATTATTGATTTAATTTGATAAAGCTGCAACCTTTAGCTACATTTTAAGGGGTTTTTATTAAGGTAACCATACGCGTTTGGATTTTAAGCTAGGTTTTAAGGGTATTACTTTTAAAATAAACATATAAATTCATATTTTACAAGCATTTTGATATCGATTTTGCAGTAGGCAGCCATTTAATGTCACTCTTGCGCATCGATCTGTTCATGATTGCCGAATAGTAATGGAATTATTGATTTAATTTGATAAAGCTGCAACCTTTAGCTACATTTTAAGGGGTTTTTATTAAGGTAACCATACGCGTTTGGATTTTAAGCTAGGTTTTAAGGGTATTACTTTTAAAATAAACATATAAATTCATATTTTACAAGCATTTTGATATCGATTTTGCAGTAGGCAGCCATTTAATGTCACTCTTGCGCATCGATCTGTTCATGATTGCCGAATAGTAATGGAATTATTGATTTAATTTGATAAAGCTGCAACCTTTAGCTACATTTTAAGGGGTTTTTATTAAGGTAACCATACGCGTTTGGATTTTAAGCTAGGTTTTAAGGGTATTACTTTTAAAATAAACATATAAATTCATATTTTACAAGCATTTTGATATCGATTTTGCAGTAGGCAGCCATTTAATGTCACTCTTGCGCATCGATCTGTTCATGATTGCCGAATAGTAATGGAATTATTGATTTAATTTGATAAAGCTGCAACCTTTAGCTACATTTTAAGGGGTTTTTATTAAGGTAACCATACGCGTTTGGATTTTAAGCTAGGTTTTAAGGGTATTACTTTTAAAATAAACATATAAATTCATATTTTACAAGCATTTTGATATCGATTTTGCAGTAGGCAGCCATTTAATGTCACTCTTGCGCATCGATCTGTTCATGAAAATTTTCATAATTAGCAAGTTTGCTGTCGTAAGGTACTAGTGTAGGATACGTCCGGAAGGGAAGATAAATAGACCCAATGAATGGAAGACGGTCGAGGTACACAGAGACGACAGACTAAGATGGAATACACAAGACTCCAGCTAGGTTTTAAGGGTATTACTTTTAAAATAAACATATAAATTCATATTTTACAAGCATTTTGATATCGATTTTGCAGTAGGCAGCCATTTAATGTCACTCTTGCGCATCGATCTGTTCATGATTGCCGAATAGTAATGGAATTATTGATTTAATTTGATAAAGCTGCAACCTTTAGCTACATTTTAAGGGGTTTTTATTAAGGTAACCATACGCGTTTGGATTTTAAGCTAGGTTTTAAGGGTATTACTTTTAAAATAAACATATAAATTCATATTTTACAAGCATTTTGATATCGATTTTGCAGTAGGCAGCCATTTAATGTCACTCTTGCGCATCGATCTGTTCATGATTGCCGAATAGTAATGGAATTATTGATTTAATTTGATAAAGCTGCAACCTTTAGCTACATTTTAAGGGGTTTTTATTAAGGTAACCATACGCGTTTGGATTTTAAGCTAGGTTTTAAGGGTATTACTTTTAAAATAAACATATAAATTCATATTTTACAAGCATTTTGATATCGATTTTGCAGTAGGCAGCCATTTAATGTCACTCTTGCGCATCGATCTGTTCATGATTGCCGAATAGTAATGGAATTATTGATTTAATTTGATAAAGCTGCAACCTTTAGCTACATTTTAAGGGGTTTTTATTAAGGTAACCATACGCGTTTGGATTTTAAGCTAGGTTTTAAGGGTATTACTTTTAAAATAAACATATAAATTCATATTTTACAAGCATTTTGATATCGATTTTGCAGTAGGCAGCCATTTAATGTCACTCTTGCGCATCGATCTGTTCATGATTGCCGAATAGTAATGGAATTATTGATTTAATTTGATAAAGCTGCAACCTTTAGCTACATTTTAAGGGGTTTTTATTAAGGTAACCATACGCGTTTGGATTTTAAGCTAGGTTTTAAGGGTATTACTTTTAAAATAAACATATAAATTCATATTTTACAAGCATTTTGATATCGATTTTGCAGTAGGCAGCCATTTAATGTCACTCTTGCGCATCGATCTGTTCATGATTGCCGAATAGTAATGGAATTATTGATTTAATTTGATAAAGCTGCAACCTTTAGCTACATTTTAAGGGGTTTTTATTAAGGTAACCATACGCGTTTGGATTTTAAGCTAGGTTTTAAGGGTATTACTTTTAAAATAAACATATAAATTCATATTTTACAAGCATTTTGATATCGATTTTGCAGTAGGCAGCCATTTAATGTCACTCTTGCGCATCGATCTGTTCATGATTGCCGAATAGTAATGGAATTATTGATTTAATTTGATAAAGCTGCAACCTTTAGCTACATTTTAAGGGGTTTTTATTAAGGTAACCATACGCGTTTGGATTTTAAGCTAGGTTTTAAGGGTATTACTTTTAAAATAAACATATAAATTCATATTTTACAAGCATTTTGATATCGATTTTGCAGTAGGCAGCCATTTAATGTCACTCTTGCGCATCGATCTGTTCATGATTGCCGAATAGTAATGGAATTATTGATTTAATTTGATAAAGCTGCAACCTTTAGCTACATTTTAAGGGGTTTTTATTAAGGTAACCATACGCGTTTGGATTTTAAGCTAGGTTTTAAGGGTATTACTTTTAAAATAAACATATAAATTCATATTTTACAAGCATTTTGATATCGATTTTGCAGTAGGCAGCCATTTAATGTCACTCTTGCGCATCGATCTGTTCATGATTGCCGAATAGTAATGGAATTATTGATTTAATTTGATAAAGCTGCAACCTTTAGCTACATTTTAAGGGGTTTTTATTAAGGTAACCATACGCGTTTGGATTTTAAGCTAGGTTTTAAGGGTATTACTTTTAAAATAAACATATAAATTCATATTTTACAAGCATTTTGATATCGATTTTGCAGTAGGCAGCCATTTAATGTCACTCTTGCGCATCGAACTGTTCATGATTGCCGAATAGTAATGGAATTATTGATTTAATTTGATAAAGCTGCAACCTTTAGCTACATTTTAAGGGGTGGCAGCCATTTAATGTCACTCTTGCGCATCGATCTGTTCATGATTGCCGAATAGTAATGGAATTATTGATTTAATTTGAATATTTTACAAGCATTTTGAACTCGATCATGAGTATGGCAGCCATTTAATGTCACTCTTGCGCATCGATCTGTTCATGATTGCCGAATAGTAATGGAATTATTGATTTAATTTGATAAAGCTGCAACCTTTAGCTACATTTTAAGGGGTTTTTATTAAGGTAACCATACGCGTTTGGATTTTAAGCTAGGTTTTAAGGGTATTACTTTTAAAATAAACATATAAATTCATATTTTACAAGCATTTTGATATCGATTTTGCAGTAGGCAGCCATTTAATGTCACTCTTGCGCATCGATCTGTTCATGATTGCCGAATAGTAATGGAATTATTGATTTAATTTGATAAAGCTGCAACCTTTAGCTACATTTTAAGGGGTTTTTATTAAGGTAACCATACGCGTTTGGATTTTAAGCTAGGTTTTAAGGGTATTACTTTTAAAATAAACATATAAATTCATATTTTACAAGCATTTTGATATCGATTTTGCAGTAGGCAGCCATTTAATGTCACTCTTGCGCATCGATCTGTTCATGATTGCCGAATAGTAATGGAATTATTGATTTAATTTGATAAAGCTGCAACCTTTAGCTACATTTTAAGGGGTTTTTATTAAGGTAACCATACGCGTTTGGATTTTAAGCTAGGTTTTAAGGGTATTACTTTTAAAATAAACATATAAATTCATATTTTACAAGCATTTTGATATCGATTTTGCAGTAGGCAGCCATTTAATGTCACTCTTGCGCATCGATCTGTTCATGATTGCCGAATAGTAATGGAATTATTGATTTAATTTGATAAAGCTGCAACCTTTAGCTACATTTTAAGGGGTTTTTATTAAGGTAACCATACGCGTTTGGATTTTAAGCTAGGTTTTAAGGGTATTACTTTTAAAATAAACATATAAATTCATATTTTACAAGCATTTTGATATCGATTTTGCAGTAGGCAGCCATTTAATGTCACTCTTGCGCATCGATCTGTTCATGATTGCCGAATAGTAATGGAATTATTGATTTAATTTGATAAAGCTGCAACCTTTAGCTACATTTTAAGGGGTTTTTATTAAGGTAACCATACGCGTTTGGATTTTAAGCTAGGTTTTAAGGGTATTACTTTTAAAATAAACATATAAATTCATATTTTACAAGCATTTTGATATCGATTTTGCAGTAGGCAGCCATTTAATGTCACTCTTGCGCATCGATCTGTTCATGATTGCCGAATAGTAATGGAATTATTGATTTAATTTGATAAAGCTGCAACCTTTAGCTACATTTTAAGGGGTTTTTATTAAGGTAACCATACGCGTTTGGATTTTAAGCTAGGTTTTAAGGGTATTACTTTTAAAATAAACATATAAATTCATATTTTACAAGCATTTTGATATCGATTTTGCAGTAGGCAGCCATTTAATGTCACTCTTGCGCATCGATCTGTTCATGATTGCCGAATAGTAATGGAATTATTGATTTAATTTGATAAAGCTGCAACCTTTAGCTACATTTTAAGGGGTTTTTATTAAGGTAACCATACGCGTTTGGATTTTAAGCTAGGTTTTAAGGGTATTACTTTTAAAATAAACATATAAATTCATATTTTACAAGCATTTTGATATCGATTTTGCAGTAGGCAGCCATTTAATGTCACTCTTGCGCATCGATCTGTTCATGATTGCCGAATAGTAATGGAATTATTGATTTAATTTGATAAAGCTGCAACCTTTAGCTACATTTTAAGGGGTTTTTATTAAGGTAACCATACGCGTTTGGATTTTAAGCTAGGTTTTAAGGGTATTACTTTTAAAATAAACATATAAATTCATATTTTACAAGCATTTTGATATCGATTTTGCAGTAGGCAGCCATTTAATGTCACTCTTGCGCATCGATCTGTTCATGATTGCCGAATAGTAATGGAATTATTGATTTAATTTGATAAAGCTGCAACCTTTAGCTACATTTTAAGGGGTTTTTATTAAGGTAACCATACGCGTTTGGATTTTAAGCTAGGTTTTAAGGGTATTACTTTTAAAATAAACATATAAATTCATATTTTACAAGCATTTTGATATCGATTTTGCAGTAGGCAGCCATTTAATGTCACTCTTGCGCATCGATCTGTTCATGATTGCCGAATAGTAATGGAATTATTGATTTAATTTGATAAAGCTGCAACCTTTAGCTACATTTTAAGGGGTTTTTATTAAGGTAACCATACGCGTTTGGATTTTAAAGCTAGGTTTTAAGGGTATTACTTTTAAAATAAACATATAAATTCATATTTTACAAGCATTTTGATATCGATTTTGCAGTAGGCAGCCATTTAATGTCACTCTTGCGCATCGATCTGTTCATGATTGCCGAATAGTAATGGAATTATTGATTTAATTTGATAAAGCTGCAACCTTTAGCTACATTTTAAGGGGTTTTTATTAAGGTAACCATACGCGTTTGGATTTTAAGCTAGGTTTTAAGGGTATTACTTTTAAAATAAACATATAAATTCATATTTTACAAGCATTTTGATATCGATTTTGCAGTAGGCAGCCATTTAATGTCACTCTTGCGCATCGATCTGTTCATGATTGCCGAATAGTAATGGAATTATTGATTTAATTTGATAAAGCTGCAACCTTTAGCTACATTTTAAGGGGTTTTTATTAAGGTAACCATACGCGTTTGGATTTTAAGCTAGGTTTTAAGGGTATTACTTTTAAAATAAACATATAAATTCATATTTTACAAGCATTTTGATATCGATTTTGCAGTAGGCAGCCATTTAATGTCACTCTTGCGCATCGATCTGTTCATGATTGCCGAATAGTAATGGAATTATTGATTTAATTTGATAAAGCTGCAACCTTTAGCTACATTTTAAGGGGTTTTTATTAAGGTAACCATACGCGTTTGGATTTTAAGCTAGGTTTTAAGGGTATTACTTTTAAAATAAACATATAAATTCATATTTTACAAGCATTTTGATATCGATTTTGCAGTAGGCAGCCATTTAATGTCACTCTTGCGCATCGATCTGTTCATGATTGCCGAATAGTAATGGAATTATTGATTTAATTTGATAAAGCTGCAACCTTTAGCTACATTTTAAGGGGTTTTTATTAAGGTAACCATACGCGTTTGGATTTTAAGCTAGGTTTTAAGGGTATTACTTTTAAAATAAACATATAAATTCATATTTTACAAGCATTTTGATATCGATTTTGCAGTAGGCAGCCATTTAATGTCACTCTTGCGCATCGATCTGTTCATGATTGCCGAATAGTAATGGAATTATTGATTTAATTTGATAAAGCTGCAACCTTTAGCTACATTTTAAGGGGTTTTTATTAAGGTAACCATACGCGTTTGGATTTTAAGCTAGGTTTTAAGGGTATTACTTTTAAAATAAACATATGAATTCATATTTTACAAGCATTTTGATATCGATTTTGCAGTAGGCAGCCATTTAATGTCACTCTTGCGCATCGATCTGTTCATGATTGCCGAATAGTAATGGAATTATTGATTTAATTTGATAAAGCTGCAACCTTTAGCTACATTTTAAGGGGTTTTTATTAAGGTAACCATACGCGTTTGGATTTTAAGCTAGGTTTTAAGGGTATTACTTTTAAAATAAACATATAAATTCATATTTTACAAGCATTTTGATATCGATTTTGCAGTAGGCAGCCATTTAATGTCACTCTTGCGCATCGATCTGTTCATGATTGCCGAATAGTAATGGAATTATTGATTTAATTTGATAAAGCTACAACCTTTAGCTACATTTTAAGGGGTTTTTATTAAGGTAACCATACGCGTTTGGATTTTAAGCTAGGTTTTAAGGGTATTACTTTTAAAATAAACATATGAATTCATATTTTACAAGCATTTTGATATCGATTTTGCAGTAGGCAGCCATTTAATGTCACTCTTGCGCATCGATCTGTTCATGATTGCCGAATAGTAATGGAATTATTGATTTAATTTGATAAAGCTGCAACCTTTAGCTACATTTAAGGGGTTTTTATTAAGGTAACCATACGCGTTTGGATTTTAAGCTAGGTTTTAAGGGTATTACTTTTAAAATAAACATATAAATTCATATTTTACAAGCATTTTGATATCGATTTTGCAGTAGGCAGCCATTTAATGTCACTCTTGCGCATCGATCTGTTCATGATTGCCGAATAGTAATGGAATTATTGATTTAATTTGATAAAGCTACAACCTTTAGCTACATTTTAAGGGGTTTTTATTAAGGTAACCATACGCGTTTGGATTTTAAGCTAGGTTTTAAGGGTATTACTTTTAAAATAAACATATAAATTCATATTTTACAAGCATTTTGATATCGATTTTGCAGTAGGCAGCCATTTAATGTCACTCTTGCGCATCGATCTGTTCATGATTGCCGAATAGTAATGGAATTATTGATTTAATTTGATAAAGCTACAACCTTTAGCTACATTTTAAGGGGTTTTTATTAAGGTAACCATACGCGTTTGGATTTTAAGCTAGGTTTTAAGGGTATTACTTTTAAAATCAACATATAAATTCATATTTTACAAGCATTTTGATATCGATTTTGCAGTAGGCAGCCATTTAATGTCACTCTTGCGCATCGATCTGTTCATGATTGCCGAATAGTAATGGAATTATTGATTTAATTTGATAAAGCTGCAACCTTTAGCTACATTTTAAGGGGTTTTTATTAAGGTAACCATACGCGTTTGGATTTTAAGCTAGGTTTTAAGGGTATTACTTTTAAAATAAACATATAAATTCATATTTTACAAGCATTTTGATATCGATTTTGCAGTAGGCAGCCATTTAATGTCACTCTTGCGCATCGATCTGTTCATGATTGCCGAATAGTAATGGAATTATTGATTTAATTTGATAAAGCTGCAACCTTTAGCTACATTTTAAGGGGTTTTTATTAAGGTAACCATACGCGTTTGGATTTTAAGCTAGGTTTTAAGGGTATTACTTTTAAAATAAACATATAAATTCATATTTTACAAGCATTTTGATATCGATTTTGCAGTAGGCAGCCATTTAATGTCACTCTTGCGCATCGATCTGTTCATGATTGCCGAATAGTAATGGAATTATTGATTTAATTTGATAAAGCTGCAACCTTTAGCTACATTTTAAGGGGTTTTTATTAAGGTAACCATACGCGTTTGGATTTTAAGCTAGGTTTTAAGGGTATTACTTTTAAAATAAACATATAAATTCATATTTTACAAGCATTTTGATATCGATTTTGCAGTAGGCAGCCATTTAATGTCACTCTTGCGCATCGATCTGTTCATGATTGCCGAATAGTAATGGAATTATTGATTTAATTTGATAAAGCTGCAACCTTTAGCTACATTTTAAGGGGTTTTTATTAAGGTAACCATACGCGTTTGGATTTTAAGCTAGGTTTTAAGGGTATTACTTTTAAAATAAACATATAAATTCATATTTTACAAGCATTTTGATATCGATTTTGCAGTAGGCAGCCATTTAATGTCACTCTTGCGCATCGATCTGTTCATGATTGCCGAATAGTAATGGAATTATTGATTTAATTTGATAAAGCTGCAACCTTTAGCTACATTTTAAGGGGTTTTTATTAAGGTAACCATACGCGTTTGGATTTTAAGCTAGGTTTTAAGGGTATTACTTTTAAAATAAACATATAAATTCATATTTTACAAGCATTTTGATATCGATTTTGCAGTAGGCAGCCATTTAATGTCACTCTTGCGCATCGATCTGTTCATGATTGCCGAATAGTAATGGAATTATTGATTTAATTTGATAAAGCTGCAACCTTTAGCTACATTTTAAGGGGTTTTTATTAAGGTAACCATACGCGTTTGGATTTTAAGCTAGGTTTTAAGGGTATTACTTTTAAAATAAACATATAAATTCATATTTTACAAGCATTTTGATATCGATTTTGCAGTAGGCAGCCATTTAATGTCACTCTTGCGCATCGATCTGTTCATGATTGCCGAATAGTAATGGAATTATTGATTTAATTTGATAAAGCTGCAACCTTTAGCTACATTTTAAGGGGTTTTTATTAAGGTAACCATACGCGTTTGGATTTTAAGCTAGGTTTTAAGGGTATTACTTTTAAAATAAACATATAAATTCATATTTTACAAGCATTTTGATATCGATTTTGCAGTAGGCAGCCATTTAATGTCACTCTTGCGCATCGATCTGTTCATGATTGCCGAATAGTAATGGAATTATTGATTTAATTTGATAAAGCTGCAACCTTTAGCTACATTTTAAGGGGTTTTTATTAAGGTAACCATACGCGTTTGGATTTTAAGCTAGGTTTTAAGGGTATTACTTTTAAAATAAACATATAAATTCATATTTTACAAGCATTTTGATATCGATTTTGCAGTAGGCAGCCATTTAATGTCACTCTTGCGCATCGATCTGTTCATGATTGCCGAATAGTAATGGAATTATTGATTTAATTTGATAAAGCTGCAACCTTTAGCTACATTTTAAGGGGTTTTTATTAAGGTAACCATACGCGTTTGGATTTTAAGCTAGGTTTTAAGGGTATTACTTTTAAAATAAACATATAAATTCATATTTTACAAGCATTTTGATATCGATTTTGCAGTAGGCAGCCATTTAATGTCACTCTTGCGCATCGATCTGTTCATGATTGCCGAATAGTAATGGAATTATTGATTTAATTTGATAAAGCTGCAACCTTTAGCTACATTTTAAGGGGTTTTTATTAAGGTAACCATACGCGTTTGGATTTTAAGCTAGGTTTTAAGGGTATTACTTTTAAAATAAACATATAAATTCATATTTTACAAGCATTTTGATATCGATTTTGCAGTAGGCAGCCATTTAATGTCACTCTTGCGCATCGATCTGTTCATGATTGCCGAATAGTAATGGAATTATTGATTTAATTTGATAAAGCTGCAACCTTTAGCTACATTTTAAGGGGTTTTTATTAAGGTAACCATACGCGTTTGGATTTTAAGCTAGGTTTTAAGGGTATTACTTTTAAAATAAACATATAAATTCATATTTTACAAGCATTTTGATATCGATTTTGCAGTAGGCAGCCATTTAATGTCACTCTTGCGCATCGATCTGTTCATGATTGCCGAATAGTAATGGAATTATTGATTTAATTTGATAAAGCTGCAACCTTTAGCTACATTTTAAGGGGTTTTTATTAAGGTAACCATACGCGTTTGGATTTTAAGCTAGGTTTTAAGGGTATTACTTTTAAAATAAACATATAAATTCATATTTTACAAGCATTTTGATATCGATTTTGCAGTAGGCAGCCATTTAATGTCACTCTTGCGCATCGATCTGTTCATGATTGCCGAATAGTAATGGAATTATTGATTTAATTTGATAAAGCTGCAACCTTTAGCTACATTTTAAGGGGTTTTTATTAAGGTAACCATACGCGTTTGGATTTTAAGCTAGGTTTTAAGGGTATTACTTTTAAAATAAACATATAAATTCATATTTTACAAGCATTTTGATATCGATTTTGCAGTAGGCAGCCATTTAATGTCACTCTTGCGCATCGATCTGTTCATGATTGCCGAATAGTAATGGAATTATTGATTTAATTTGATAAAGCTGCAACCTTTAGCTACATTTTAAGGGGTTTTTATTAAGGTAACCATACGCGTTTGGATTTTAAGCTAGGTTTTAAGGGTATTACTTTTAAAATAAACATATAAATTCATATTTTACAAGCATTTTGATATCGATTTTGCAGTAGGCAGCCATTTAATGTCACTCTTGCGCATCGATCTGTTCATGATTGCCGAATAGTAATGGAATTATTGATTTAATTTGATAAAGCTGCAACCTTTAGCTACATTTTAAGGGGTTTTTATTAAGGTAACCATACGCGTTTGGATTTTAAGCTAGGTTTTAAGGGTATTACTTTTAAAATAAACATATAAATTCATATTTTACAAGCATTTTGATATCGATTTTGCAGTAGGCAGCCATTTAATGTCACTCTTGCGCATCGATCTGTTCATGATTGCCGAATAGTAATGGAATTATTGATTTAATTTGATAAAGCTGCAACCTTTAGCTACATTTTAAGGGGTTTTTATTAAGGTAACCATACGCGTTTGGATTTTAAGCTAGGTTTTAAGGGTATTACTTTTAAAATAAACATATAAATTCATATTTTACAAGCATTTTGATATCGATTTTGCAGTAGGCAGCCATTTAATGTCACTCTTGCGCATCGATCTGTTCATGATTGCCGAATAGTAATGGAATTATTGATTTAATTTGATAAAGCTGCAACCTTTAGCTACATTTTAAGGGGTTTTTATTAAGGTAACCATACGCGTTTGGATTTTAAGCTAGGTTTTAAGGGTATTACTTTTAAAATAAACATATAAATTCATATTTTACAAGCATTTTGATATCGATTTTGCAGTAGGCAGCCATTTAATGTCACTCTTGCGCATCGATCTGTTCATGATTGCCGAATAGTAATGGAATTATTGATTTAATTTGATAAAGCTGCAACCTTTAGCTACATTTTAAGGGGTTTTTATTAAGGTAACCATACGCGTTTGGATTTTAAGCTAGGTTTTAAGGGTATTACTTTTAAAATAAACATATAAATTCATATTTTACAAGCATTTTGATATCGATTTTGCAGTAGGCAGCCATTTAATGTCACTCTTGCGCATCGATCTGTTCATGATTGCCGAATAGTAATGGAATTATTGATTTAATTTGATAAAGCTGCAACCTTTAGCTACATTTTAAGGGGTTTTTATTAAGGTAACCATACGCGTTTGGATTTTAAGCTAGGTTTTAAGGGTATTACTTTTAAAATAAACATATAAATTCATATTTTACAAGCATTTTGATATCGATTTTGCAGTAGGCAGCCATTTAATGTCACTCTTGCGCATCGATCTGTTCATGATTGCCGAATAGTAATGGAATTATTGATTTAATTTGATAAAGCTGCAACCTTTAGCTACATTTTAAGGGGTTTTTATTAAGGTAACCATACGCGTTTGGATTTTAAGCTAGGTTTTAAGGGTATTACTTTTAAAATAAACATATAAATTCATATTTTACAAGCATTTTGATATCGATTTTGCAGTAGGCAGCCATTTAATGTCACTCTTGCGCATCGATCTGTTCATGATTGCCGAATAGTAATGGAATTATTGATTTAATTTGATAAAGCTGCAACCTTTAGCTACATTTTAAGGGGTTTTTATTAAGGTAACCATACGCGTTTGGATTTTAAGCTAGGTTTTAAGGGTATTACTTTTAAAATAAACATATAAATTCATATTTTACAAGCATTTTGATATCGATTTTGCAGTAGGCAGCCATTTAATGTCACTCTTGCGCATCGATCTGTTCATGATTGCCGAATAGTAATGGAATTATTGATTTAATTTGATAAAGCTGCAACCTTTAGCTACATTTTAAGGGGTTTTTATTAAGGTAACCATACGCGTTTGGATTTTAAGCTAGGTTTTAAGGGTATTACTTTTAAAATAAACATATAAATTCATATTTTACAAGCATTTTGATATCGATTTTGCAGTAGGCAGCCATTTAATGTCACTCTTGCGCATCGATCTGTTCATGATTGCCGAATAGTAATGGAATTATTGATTTAATTTGATAAAGCTGCAACCTTTAGCTACATTTTAAGGGGTTTTTATTAAGGTAACCATACGCGTTTGGATTTTAAGCTAGGTTTTAAGGGTATTACTTTTAAAATAAACATATAAATTCATATTTTACAAGCATTTTGATATCGATTTTGCAGTAGGCAGCCATTTAATGTCACTCTTGCGCATCGATCTGTTCATGATTGCCGAATAGTAATGGAATTATTGATTTAATTTGATAAAGCTGCAACCTTTAGCTACATTTTAAGGGGTTTTTATTAAGGTAACCATACGCGTTTGGATTTTAAGCTAGGTTTTAAGGGTATTACTTTTAAAATAAACATATAAATTCATATTTTACAAGCATTTTGATATCGATTTTGCAGTAGGCAGCCATTTAATGTCACTCTTGCGCATCGATCTGTTCATGATTGCCGAATAGTAATGGAATTATTGATTTAATTTGATAAAGCTGCAACCTTTAGCTACATTTTAAGGGGTTTTTATTAAGGTAACCATACGCGTTTGGATTTTAAGCTAGGTTTTAAGGGTATTACTTTTAAAATAAACATATAAATTCATATTTTACAAGCATTTTGATATCGATTTTGCAGTAGGCAGCCATTTAATGTCACTCTTGCGCATCGATCTGTTCATGATTGCCGAATAGTAATGGAATTATTGATTTAATTTGATAAAGCTGCAACCTTTAGCTACATTTTAAGGGGTTTTTATTAAGGTAACCATACGCGTTTGGATTTTAAGCTAGGTTTTAAGGGTATTACTTTTAAAATAAACATATAAATTCATATTTTACAAGCATTTTGATATCGATTTTGCAGTAGGCAGCCATTTAATGTCACTCTTGCGCATCGATCTGTTCATGATTGCCGAATAGTAATGGAATTATTGATTTAATTTGATAAAGCTGCAACCTTTAGCTACATTTTAAGGGGTTTTTATTAAGGTAACCATACGCGTTTGGATTTTAAGCTAGGTTTTAAGGGTATTACTTTTAAAATAAACATATAAATTCATATTTTACAAGCATTTTGATATCGATTTTGCAGTAGGCAGCCATTTAATGTCACTCTTGCGCATCGATCTGTTCATGATTGCCGAATAGTAATGGAATTATTGATTTAATTTGATAAAGCTGCAACCTTTAGCTACATTTTAAGGGGTTTTTATTAAGGTAACCATACGCGTTTGGATTTTAAGCTAGGTTTTAAGGGTATTACTTTTAAAATAAACATATAAATTCATATTTTACAAGCATTTTGATATCGATTTTGCAGTAGGCAGCCATTTAATGTCACTCTTGCGCATCGATCTGTTCATGATTGCCGAATAGTAATGGAATTATTGATTTAATTTGATAAAGCTGCAACCTTTAGCTACATTTTAAGGGGTTTTTATTAAGGTAACCATACGCGTTTGGATTTTAAGCTAGGTTTTAAGGGTATTACTTTTAAAATAAACATATAAATTCATATTTTACAAGCATTTTGATATCGATTTTGCAGTAGGCAGCCATTTAATGTCACTCTTGCGCATCGATCTGTTCATGATTGCCGAATAGTAATGGAATTATTGATTTAATTTGATAAAGCTGCAACCTTTAGCTACATTTTAAGGGGTTTTTATTAAGGTAACCATACGCGTTTGGATTTTAAGCTAGGTTTTAAGGGTATTACTTTTAAAATAAACATATAAATTCATATTTTACAAGCATTTTGATATCGATTTTGCAGTAGGCAGCCATTTAATGTCACTCTTGCGCATCGATCTGTTCATGATTGCCGAATAGTAATGGAATTATTGATTTAATTTGATAAAGCTGCAACCTTTAGCTACATTTTAAGGGGTTTTTATTAAGGTAACCATACGCGTTTGGATTTTAAGCTAGGTTTTAAGGGTATTACTTTTAAAATAAACATATAAATTCATATTTTACAAGCATTTTGATATCGATTTTGCAGTAGGCAGCCATTTAATGTCACTCTTGCGCATCGATCTGTTCATGATTGCCGAATAGTAATGGAATTATTGATTTAATTTGATAAAGCTGCAACCTTTAGCTACATTTTAAGGGGTTTTTATTAAGGTAACCATACGCGTTTGGATTTTAAGCTAGGTTTTAAGGGTATTACTTTTAAAATAAACATATAAATTCATATTTTACAAGCATTTTGATATCGATTTTGCAGTAGGCAGCCATTTAATGTCACTCTTGCGCATCGATCTGTTCATGATTGCCGAATAGTAATGGAATTATTGATTTAATTTGATAAAGCTGCAACCTTTAGCTACATTTTAAGGGGTTTTTATTAAGGTAACCATACGCGTTTGGATTTTAAGCTAGGTTTTAAGGGTATTACTTTTAAAATAAACATATAAATTCATATTTTACAAGCATTTTGATATCGATTTTGCAGTAGGCAGCCATTTAATGTCACTCTTGCGCATCGATCTGTTCATGATTGCCGAATAGTAATGGAATTATTGATTTAATTTGATAAAGCTGCAACCTTTAGCTACATTTTAAGGGGTTTTTATTAAGGTAACCATACGCGTTTGGATTTTAAGCTAGGTTTTAAGGGTATTACTTTTAAAATAAACATATAAATTCATATTTTACAAGCATTTTGATATCGATTTTGCAGTAGGCAGCCATTTAATGTCACTCTTGCGCATCGATCTGTTCATGATTGCCGAATAGTAATGGAATTATTGATTTAATTTGATAAAGCTGCAACCTTTAGCTACATTTTAAGGGGTTTTTATTAAGGTAACCATACGCGTTTGGATTTTAAGCTAGGTTTTAAGGGTATTACTTTTAAAATAAACATATAAATTCATATTTTACAAGCATTTTGATATCGATTTTGCAGTAGGCAGCCATTTAATGTCACTCTTGCGCATCGATCTGTTCATGATTGCCGAATAGTAATGGAATTATTGATTTAATTTGATAAAGCTGCAACCTTTAGCTACATTTTAAGGGGTTTTTATTAAGGTAACCATACGCGTTTGGATTTTAAGCTAGGTTTTAAGGGTATTACTTTTAAAATAAACATATAAATTCATATTTTACAAGCATTTTGATATCGATTTTGCAGTAGGCAGCCATTTAATGTCACTCTTGCGCATCGATCTGTTCATGATTGCCGAATAGTAATGGAATTATTGATTTAATTTGATAAAGCTGCAACCTTTAGCTACATTTTAAGGGGTTTTTATTAAGGTAACCATACGCGTTTGGATTTTAAGCTAGGTTTTAAGGGTATTACTTTTAAAATAAACATATAAATTCATATTTTACAAGCATTTTGATATCGATTTTGCAGTAGGCAGCCATTTAATGTCACTCTTGCGCATCGATCTGTTCATGATTGCCGAATAGTAATGGAATTATTGATTTAATTTGATAAAGCTGCAACCTTTAGCTACATTTTAAGGGGTTTTTATTAAGGTAACCATACGCGTTTGGATTTTAAGCTAGGTTTTAAGGGTATTACTTTTAAAATAAACATATAAATTCATATTTTACAAGCATTTTGATATCGATTTTGCAGTAGGCAGCCATTTAATGTCACTCTTGCGCATCGATCTGTTCATGATTGCCGAATAGTAATGGAATTATTGATTTAATTTGATAAAGCTGCAACCTTTAGCTACATTTTAAGGGGTTTTTATTAAGGTAACCATACGCGTTTGGATTTTAAGCTAGGTTTTAAGGGTATTACTTTTAAAATAAACATATAAATTCATATTTTACAAGCATTTTGATATCGATTTTGCAGTAGGCAGCCATTTAATGTCACTCTTGCGCATCGATCTGTTCATGATTGCCGAATAGTAATGGAATTATTGATTTAATTTGATAAAGCTGCAACCTTTAGCTACATTTTAAGGGGTTTTTATTAAGGTAACCATACGCGTTTGGATTTTAAGCTAGGTTTTAAGGGTATTACTTTTAAAATAAACATATAAATTCATATTTTACAAGCATTTTGATATCGATTTTGCAGTAGGCAGCCATTTAATGTCACTCTTGCGCATCGATCTGTTCATGATTGCCGAATAGTAATGGAATTATTGATTTAATTTGATAAAGCTGCAACCTTTAGCTACATTTTAAGGGGTTTTTATTAAGGTAACCATACGCGTTTGGATTTTAAGCTAGGTTTTAAGGGTATTACTTTTAAAATAAACATATAAATTCATATTTTACAAGCATTTTGATATCGATTTTGCAGTAGGCAGCCATTTAATGTCACTCTTGCGCATCGATCTGTTCATGATTGCCGAATAGTAATGGAATTATTGATTTAATTTGATAAAGCTGCAACCTTTAGCTACATTTTAAGGGGTTTTTATTAAGGTAACCATACGCGTTTGGATTTTAAGCTAGGTTTTAAGGGTATTACTTTTAAAATAAACATATAAATTCATATTTTACAAGCATTTTGATATCGATTTTGCAGTAGGCAGCCATTTAATGTCACTCTTGCGCATCGATCTGTTCATGATTGCCGAATAGTAATGGAATTATTGATTTAATTTGATAAAGCTGCAACCTTTAGCTACATTTTAAGGGGTTTTTATTAAGGTAACCATACGCGTTTGGATTTTAAGCTAGGTTTTAAGGGTATTACTTTTAAAATAAACATATAAATTCATATTTTACAAGCATTTTGATATCGATTTTGCAGTAGGCAGCCATTTAATGTCACTCTTGCGCATCGATCTGTTCATGATTGCCGAATAGTAATGGAATTATTGATTTAATTTGATAAAGCTGCAACCTTTAGCTACATTTTAAGGGGTTTTTATTAAGGTAACCATACGCGTTTGGATTTTAAGCTAGGTTTTAAGGGTATTACTTTTAAAATAAACATATAAATTCATATTTTACAAGCATTTTGATATCGATTTTGCAGTAGGCAGCCATTTAATGTCACTCTTGCGCATCGATCTGTTCATGATTGCCGAATAGTAATGGAATTATTGATTTAATTTGATAAAGCTGCAACCTTTAGCTACATTTTAAGGGGTTTTTATTAAGGTAACCATACGCGTTTGGATTTTAAGCTAGGTTTTAAGGGTATTACTTTTAAAATAAACATATAAATTCATATTTTACAAGCATTTTGATATCGATTTTGCAGTAGGCAGCCATTTAATGTCACTCTTGCGCATCGATCTGTTCATGATTGCCGAATAGTAATGGAATTATTGATTTAATTTGATAAAGCTGCAACCTTTAGCTACATTTTAAGGGGTTTTTATTAAGGTAACCATACGCGTTTGGATTTTAAGCTAGGTTTTAAGGGTATTACTTTTAAAATAAACATATAAATTCATATTTTACAAGCATTTTGATATCGATTTTGCAGTAGGCAGCCATTTAATGTCACTCTTGCGCATCGATCTGTTCATGATTGCCGAATAGTAATGGAATTATTGATTTAATTTGATAAAGCTGCAACCTTTAGCTACATTTTAAGGGGTTTTTATTAAGGTAACCATACGCGTTTGGATTTTAAGCTAGGTTTTAAGGGTATTACTTTTAAAATAAACATATAAATTCATATTTTACAAGCATTTTGATATCGATTTTGCAGTAGGCAGCCATTTAATGTCACTCTTGCGCATCGATCTGTTCATGATTGCCGAATAGTAATGGAATTATTGATTTAATTTGATAAAGCTGCAACCTTTAGCTACATTTTAAGGGGTTTTTATTAAGGTAACCATACGCGTTTGGATTTTAAGCTAGGTTTTAAGGGTATTACTTTTAAAATAAACATATAAATTCATATTTTACAAGCATTTTGATATCGATTTTGCAGTAGGCAGCCATTTAATGTCACTCTTGCGCATCGATCTGTTCATGATTGCCGAATAGTAATGGAATTATTGATTTAATTTGATAAAGCTGCAACCTTTAGCTACATTTTAAGGGGTTTTTATTAAGGTAACCATACGCGTTTGGATTTTAAGCTAGGTTTTAAGGGTATTACTTTTAAAATAAACATATAAATTCATATTTTACAAGCATTTTGATATCGATTTTGCAGTAGGCAGCCATTTAATGTCACTCTTGCGCATCGATCTGTTCATGATTGCCGAATAGTAATGGAATTATTGATTTAATTTGATAAAGCTGCAACCTTTAGCTACATTTTAAGGGGTTTTTATTAAGGTAACCATACGCGTTTGGATTTTAAGCTAGGTTTTAAGGGTATTACTTTTAAAATAAACATATAAATTCATATTTTACAAGCATTTTGATATCGATTTTGCAGTAGGCAGCCATTTAATGTCACTCTTGCGCATCGATCTGTTCATGATTGCCGAATAGTAATGGAATTATTGATTTAATTTGATAAAGCTGCAACCTTTAGCTACATTTTAAGGGGTTTTTATTAAGGTAACCATACGCGTTTGGATTTTAAGCTAGGTTTTAAGGGTATTACTTTTAAAATAAACATATAAATTCATATTTTACAAGCATTTTGATATCGATTTTGCAGTAGGCAGCCATTTAATGTCACTCTTGCGCATCGATCTGTTCATGATTGCCGAATAGTAATGGAATTATTGATTTAATTTGATAAAGCTGCAACCTTTAGCTACATTTTAAGGGGTTTTTATTAAGGTAACCATACGCGTTTGGATTTTAAGCTAGGTTTTAAGGGTATTACTTTTAAAATAAACATATAAATTCATATTTTACAAGCATTTTGATATCGATTTTGCAGTAGGCAGCCATTTAATGTCACTCTTGCGCATCGATCTGTTCATGATTGCCGAATAGTAATGGAATTATTGATTTAATTTGATAAAGCTGCAACCTTTAGCTACATTTTAAGGGGTTTTTATTAAGGTAACCATACGCGTTTGGATTTTAAGCTAGGTTTTAAGGGTATTACTTTTAAAATAAACATATAAATTCATATTTTACAAGCATTTTGATATCGATTTTGCAGTAGGCAGCCATTTAATGTCACTCTTGCGCATCGATCTGTTCATGATTGCCGAATAGTAATGGAATTATTGATTTAATTTGATAAAGCTGCAACCTTTAGCTACATTTTAAGGGGTTTTTATTAAGGTAACCATACGCGTTTGGATTTTAAGCTAGGTTTTAAGGGTATTACTTTTAAAATAAACATATAAATTCATATTTTACAAGCATTTTGATATCGATTTTGCAGTAGGCAGCCATTTAATGTCACTCTTGCGCATCGATCTGTTCATGATTGCCGAATAGTAATGGAATTATTGATTTAATTTGATAAAGCTGCAACCTTTAGCTACATTTTAAGGGGTTTTTATTAAGGTAACCATACGCGTTTGGATTTTAAGCTAGGTTTTAAGGGTATTACTTTTAAAATAAACATATAAATTCATATTTTACAAGCATTTTGATATCGATTTTGCAGTAGGCAGCCATTTAATGTCACTCTTGCGCATCGATCTGTTCATGATTGCCGAATAGTAATGGAATTATTGATTTAATTTGATAAAGCTGCAACCTTTAGCTACATTTTAAGGGGTTTTTATTAAGGTAACCATACGCGTTTGGATTTTAAGCTAGGTTTTAAGGGTATTACTTTTAAAATAAACATATAAATTCATATTTTACAAGCATTTTGATATCGATTTTGCAGTAGGCAGCCATTTAATGTCACTCTTGCGCATCGATCTGTTCATGATTGCCGAATAGTAATGGAATTATTGATTTAATTTGATAAAGCTGCAACCTTTAGCTACATTTTAAGGGGTTTTTATTAAGGTAACCATACGCGTTTGGATTTTAAGCTAGGTTTTAAGGGTATTACTTTTAAAATAAACATATAAATTCATATTTTACAAGCATATTGATATCGATTTTGCAGTAGGCAGCCATTTAATGTCACTCTTGCGCATCGATCTGTTCATGATTGCCGAATAGTAATGGAATTATTGATTTAATTTGATAAAGCTGCAACCTTTAGCTACATTTTAAGGGGTTTTTATTAAGGTAACCATACGCGTTTGGATTTTAAGCTAGGTTTTAAGGGTATTACTTTTAAAATAAACATATAAATTCATATTTTACAAGCATTTTGATATCGATTTTGCAGTAGGCAGCCATTTAATGTCACTCTTGCGCATCGATCTGTTCATGATTGCCGAATAGTAATGGAATTATTGATTTAATTTGATAAAGCTGCAACCTTTAGCTACATTTTAAGGGGTTTTTATTAAGGTAACCATACGCGTTTGGATTTTAAGCTAGGTTTTAAGGGTATTACTTTTAAAATAAACATATAAATTCATATTTTACAAGCATTTTGATATCGATTTTGCAGTAGGCAGCCATTTAATGTCACTCTTGCGCATCGATCTGTTCATGATTGCCGAATAGTAATGGAATTATTGATTTAATTTGATAAAGCTGCAACCTTTAGCTACATTTTAAGGGGTTTTTATTAAGGTAACCATACGCGTTTGGATTTTAAGCTAGGTTTTAAGGGTATTACTTTTAAAATAAACATATAAATTCATATTTTACAAGCATTTTGATATCGATTTTGCAGTAGGCAGCCATTTAATGTCACTCTTGCGCATCGATCTGTTCATGATTGCCGAATAGTAATGGAATTATTGATTTAATTTGATAAAGCTGCAACCTTTAGCTACATTTTAAGGGGTTTTTATTAAGGTAACCATACGCGTTTGGATTTTAAGCTAGGTTTTAAGGGTATTACTTTTAAAATAAACATATAAATTCATATTTTACAAGCATTTTGATATCGATTTTGCAGTAGGCAGCCATTTAATGTCACTCTTGCGCATCGATCTGTTCATGATTGCCGAATAGTAATGGAATTATTGATTTAATTTGATAAAGCTGCAACCTTTAGCTACATTTTAAGGGGTTTTTATTAAGGTAACCATACGCGTTTGGATTTTAAGCTAGGTTTTAAGGGTATTACTTTTAAAATAAACATATAAATTCATATTTTACAAGCATTTTGATATCGATTTTGCAGTAGGCAGCCATTTAATGTCACTCTTGCGCATCGATCTGTTCATGATTGCCGAATAGTAATGGAATTATTGATTTAATTTGATAAAGCTGCAACCTTTAGCTACATTTTAAGGGGTTTTTATTAAGGTAACCATACGCGTTTGGATTTTAAGCTAGGTTTTAAGGGTATTACTTTTAAAATAAACATATAAATTCATATTTTACAAGCATTTTGATATCGATTTTGCAGTAGGCAGCCATTTAATGTCACTCTTGCGCATCGATCTGTTCATGATTGCCGAATAGTAATGGAATTATTGATTTAATTTGATAAAGCTGCAACCTTTAGCTACATTTTAAGGGGTTTTTATTAAGGTAACCATACGCGTTTGGATTTTAAGCTAGGTTTTAAGGGTATTACTTTTAAAATAAACATATAAATTCATATTTTACAAGCATTTTGATATCGATTTTGCAGTAGGCAGCCATTTAATGTCACTCTTGCGCATCGATCTGTTCATGATTGCCGAATAGTAATGGAATTATTGATTTAATTTGATAAAGCTGCAACCTTTAGCTACATTTTAAGGGGTTTTTATTAAGGTAACCATACGCGTTTGGATTTTAAGCTAGGTTTTAAGGGTATTACTTTTAAAATAAACATATAAATTCATATTTTACAAGCATTTTGATATCGATTTTGCAGTAGGCAGCCATTTAATGTCACTCTTGCGCATCGATCTGTTCATGATTGCCGAATAGTAATGGAATTATTGATTTAATTTGATAAAGCTGCAACCTTTAGCTACATTTTAAGGGGTTTTTATTAAGGTAACCATACGCGTTTGGATTTTAAGCTAGGTTTTAAGGGTATTACTTTTAAAATAAACATATAAATTCATATTTTACAAGCATATTGATATCGATTTTGCAGTAGGCAGCCATTTAATGTCACTCTTGCGCATCGATCTGTTCATGATTGCCGAATAGTAATGGAATTATTGATTTAATTTGATAAAGCTGCAACCTTTAGCTACATTTTAAGGGGTTTTTATTAAGGTAACCATACGCGTTTGGATTTTAAGCTAGGTTTTAAGGGTATTACTTTTAAAATAAACATATAAATTCATATTTTACAAGCATTTTGATATCGATTTTGCAGTAGGCAGCCATTTAATGTCACTCTTGCGCATCGATCTGTTCATGATTGCCGAATAGTAATGGAATTATTGATTTAATTTGATAAAGCTGCAACCTTTAGCTACATTTTAAGGGGTTTTTATTAAGGTAACCATACGCGTTTGGATTTTAAGCTAGGTTTTAAGGGTATTACTTTTAAAATAAACATATAAATTCATATTTTACAAGCATTTTGATATCGATTTTGCAGTAGGCAGCCATTTAATGTCACTCTTGCGCATCGATCTGTTCATGATTGCCGAATAGTAATGGAATTATTGATTTAATTTGATAAAGCTGCAACCTTTAGCTACATTTTAAGGGGTTTTTATTAAGGTAACCATACGCGTTTGGATTTTAAGCTAGGTTTTAAGGGTATTACTTTTAAAATAAACATATAAATTCATATTTTACAAGCATTTTGATATCGATTTTGCAGTAGGCAGCCATTTAATGTCACTCTTGCGCATCGATCTGTTCATGATTGCCGAATAGTAATGGAATTATTGATTTAATTTGATAAAGCTGCAACCTTTAGCTACATTTTAAGGGGTTTTTATTAAGGTAACCATACGCGTTTGGATTTTAAGCTAGGTTTTAAGGGTATTACTTTTAAAATAAACATATAAATTCATATTTTACAAGCATTTTGATATCGATTTTGCAGTAGGCAGCCATTTAATGTCACTCTTGCGCATCGATCTGTTCATGATTGCCGAATAGTAATGGAATTATTGATTTAATTTGATAAAGCTGCAACCTTTAGCTACATTTTAAGGGGTTTTTATTAAGGTAACCATACGCGTTTGGATTTTAAGCTAGGTTTTAAGGGTATTACTTTTAAAATAAACATATAAATTCATATTTTACAAGCATTTTGATATCGATTTTGCAGTAGGCAGCCATTTAATGTCACTCTTGCGCATCGATCTGTTCATGATTGCCGAATAGTAATGGAATTATTGATTTAATTTGATAAAGCTGCAACCTTTAGCTACATTTTAAGGGGTTTTTATTAAGGTAACCATACGCGTTTGGATTTTAAGCTAGGTTTTAAGGGTATTACTTTTAAAATAAACATATAAATTCATATTTTACAAGCATTTTGATATCGATTTTGCAGTAGGCAGCCATTTAATGTCACTCTTGCGCATCGATCTGTTCATGATTGCCGAATAGTAATGGAATTATTGATTTAATTTGATAAAGCTGCAACCTTTAGCTACATTTTAAGGGGTTTTTATTAAGGTAACCATACGCGTTTGGATTTTAAGCTAGGTTTTAAGGGTATTACTTTTAAAATAAACATATAAATTCATATTTTACAAGCATTTTGATATCGATTTTGCAGTAGGCAGCCATTTAATGTCACTCTTGCGCATCGATCTGTTCATGATTGCCGAATAGTAATGGAATTATTGATTTAATTTGATAAAGCTGCAACCTTTAGCTACATTTTAAGGGGTTTTTATTAAGGTAACCATACGCGTTTGGATTTTAAGCTAGGTTTTAAGGGTATTACTTTTAAAATAAACATATAAATTCATATTTTACAAGCATTTTGATATCGATTTTGCAGTAGGCAGCCATTTAATGTCACTCTTGCGCATCGATCTGTTCATGATTGCCGAATAGTAATGGAATTATTGATTTAATTTGATAAAGCTGCAACCTTTAGCTACATTTTAAGGGGTTTTTATTAAGGTAACCATACGCGTTTGGATTTTAAGCTAGGTTTTAAGGGTATTACTTTTAAAATAAACATATAAATTCATATTTTACAAGCATTTTGATATCGATTTTGCAGTAGGCAGCCATTTAATGTCACTCTTGCGCATCGATCTGTTCATGATTGCCGAATAGTAATGGAATTATTGATTTAATTTGATAAAGCTGCAACCTTTAGCTACATTTTAAGGGGTTTTTATTAAGGTAACCATACGCGTTTGGATTTTAAGCTAGGTTTTAAGGGTATTACTTTTAAAATAAACATATAAATTCATATTTTACAAGCATTTTGATATCGATTTTGCAGTAGGCAGCCATTTAATGTCACTCTTGCGCATCGATCTGTTCATGATTGCCGAATAGTAATGGAATTATTGATTTAATTTGATAAAGCTGCAACCTTTAGCTACATTTTAAGGGGTTTTTATTAAGGTAACCATACGCGTTTGGATTTTAAGCTAGGTTTTAAGGGTATTACTTTTAAAATAAACATATAAATTCATATTTTACAAGCATTTTGATATCGATTTTGCAGTAGGCAGCCATTTAATGTCACTCTTGCGCATCGATCTGTTCATGATTGCCGAATAGTAATGGAATTATTGATTTAATTTGATAAAGCTGCAACCTTTAGCTACATTTTAAGGGGTTTTTATTAAGGTAACCATACGCGTTTGGATTTTAAGCTAGGTTTTAAGGGTATTACTTTTAAAATAAACATATAAATTCATATTTTACAAGCATTTTGATATCGATTTTGCAGTAGGCAGCCATTTAATGTCACTCTTGCGCATCGATCTGTTCATGATTGCCGAATAGTAATGGAATTATTGATTTAATTTGATAAAGCTGCAACCTTTAGCTACATTTTAAGGGGTTTTTATTAAGGTAACCATACGCGTTTGGATTTTAAGCTAGGTTTTAAGGGTATTACTTTTAAAATAAACATATAAATTCATATTTTACAAGCATTTTGATATCGATTTTGCAGTAGGCAGCCATTTAATGTCACTCTTGCGCATCGATCTGTTCATGATTGCCGAATAGTAATGGAATTATTGATTTAATTTGATAAAGCTGCAACCTTTAGCAACATTTTAAGGGGTTTTTATTAAGGTAACCATACGCGTTTGGATTTTAAGCTAGGTTTTAAGGGTATTACTTTTAAAATAAACATATAAATTCATATTTTACAAGCATTTTGATATCGATTTTGCAGTAGGCAGCCATTTAATGTCACTCTTGCGCATCGATCTGTTCATGATTGCCGAATAGTAATGGAATTATTGATTTAATTTGATAAAGCTGCAACCTTTAGCTACATTTTAAGGGGTTTTTATTAAGGTAACCATACGCGTTTGGATTTTAAGCTAGGTTTTAATGATTGCCGAATAGTAATGGAATTATTGATTTAATTTGATAAAGCTGCAACCTTTAGCTACATTTTAAGGGGTTTTTATTAAGGTAACCATACGCGTTTGGATTTTAAGCTAGGTTTTAAGGGTATTACTTTTAAAATAAACATATAAATTCATATTTTACAAGCATTTTGATATCGATTTTGCAGTAGGCAGCCATTTAATGTCACTCTTGCGCATCGATCTGTTCATGATTGCCGAATAGTAATGGAATTATTGATTTAATTTGATAAAGCTGCAACCTTTAGCTACATTTTAAGGGGTTGTTATTAAGGTAACTATACGCGTTTGGATTTTAAGCTAGGTTTTAAGGGTATTACTTTTAAAATAAACATATAAATTCATATTTTACAAGCATTTTGATATCGATTTTGCAGTAGGCAGCCATTTAATGTCACTCTTGCGCATCGATCTGTTCATGATTGCCGAATAGTAATGGAATTATTGATTTAATTTGATAAAGCTGCAACCTTTAGCTACATTTTAAGGGGTTTTTATTAAGGTAACCATACCCGTTTGGATTTTAAGCTAGGTTTTAAGGGTATTACTTTTAAAATAAACATATAAATTCATATTTTACAAGCATTTTGATATCGATTTTGCAGTAGGCAGCCATTTAATGTCACTCTTGCGCATCGATCTGTTCATGATTGCCGAATAGTAATGGAATTATTGATTTAATTTGATAAAGCTGCAACCTTTAGCTACATTTTAAGGGGTTTTTATTAAGGTAACCATACGCGTTTGGATTTTAAGCTAGGTTTTAAGAGTATTACTTTTAAAATAAACATATAAATTCATATTTTACAAGCATTTTGATATCGATTTTGCAGTAGGCAGCCATTTAATGTCACTCTTGCGCATCGATCTGTTCATGATTGCCGAATAGTAATGGAATTATTGATTTAATTTGATAAAGCTGCAACCTTTAGCTACATTTTAAGGGGTTTTTATTAAGGTAACCATACGCGTTTGGATTTTAAGCTAGGTTTTAAGGGTATTACTTTTAAAATAAACATATAAATTCATATTTTACAAGCATTTTGATATCGATTTTGCAGTAGGCAGCCATTTAATGTCACTCTTGCGCATCGATCTGTTCATGATTGCCGAATAGTAATGGAATTATTGATTTAATTTGATAAAGCTGCAACCTTTAGCTACATTTTAAGGGGTTTTTATTAAGGTAACCATACGCGTTTGGATTTTAAGCTAGGTTTTAAGGGTATTACTTTTAAAATAAACATATAAATTCATATTTTACAAGCATTTTGATATCGATTTTGCAGTAGGCAGCCATTTAATGTCACTCTTGCGCATCGATCTGTTCATGATAAACATATAAATTCATATTTTACAAGCATTTTGATATCGATTTTGCAGTAGGCAGCCATTTAATGTCACTCTTGCGCATCGATCTGTTCATGATTGCCGAATAGTAATGGAACTATTGATTTAATTTGATAAAGCTGCAACCTTTAGCTACATTTTAAGGGGTTTTTATTAAGGTAACCATACGCGTTTGGATTTTAAGCTAGGTTTTAACTGTGAAAATAAACATATAAATTCATATTTTACAAGCATTTTGATATCGATTTTGCAGTAGGCAGCCATTTAATGTCACTCTTGCGCATCGATCTGTTCAACCATACGCGTTTGGATTTTAAGCTAGGTTTTAAGGGTATTACTTTTAAAATAAACATATAAATTCATATTTTACAAGCATTTTGATATCGATTTTGCAGTAGGCAGCCATTTAATGTCACTCTTGCGCATCGATCTGTTCATGATTGCCGAATAGTAATGGAATTATTGATTTAATTTGATAAAGCTGCAACCTTTAGCTACATTTTAAGGGGTTTTTATTAAGGTAACCATACGCGTTTGGATTTTAAGCTAGGTTTTAAGGGTATTACTTTTAAAATAAACATATAAATTCATATTTTACAAGCATTTTGATATCGATTTTGCAGTAGGCAGCCATTTAATGTCACTCTTGCGCATCGATCTGTTCATGATTGCCGAATAGTAATGGAATTATTGATTTAATTTGATAAAGCTGCAACCTTTAGCTACATTTTAAGGGGTTTTTATTAAGGTAACCATACGCGTTTGGATTTTAAGCTAGGTTTTAAGGGTATTACTTTTAAAATAAACATATAAATTCATATTTTACAAGCATTTTGATATCGATTTTGCAGTAGGCAGCCATTTAATGTCACTCTTGCGCATCGATCTGTTCATGATTGCCGAATAGTAATGGAATTATTGATTTAATTTGATAAAGCTGCAACCTTTAGCTACATTTTAAGGGGTTTTTATTAAGGTAACCATACGCGTTTGGATTTTAAGCTAGGTTTTAAGGGTATTACTTTTAAAATAAACATATAAATTCATATTTTACAAGCATTTTGATATCGATTTTGCAGTAGGCAGCCATTTAATGTCACTCTTGCGCATCGATCTGTTCATGATTGCCGAATAGTAATGGAATTATTGATTTAATTTGATAAAGCTGCAACCTTTAGCTACATTTTAAGGGGTTTTTATTAAGGTAACCATACGCGTTTGGATTTTAAGCTAGGTTTTAAGGGTATTACTTTTAAAATAAACATATAAATTCATATTTTACAAGCATTTTGATATCGATTTTGCAGTAGGCAGCCATTTAATGTCACTCTTGCGCATCGATCTGTTCATGATTGCCGAATAGTAATGGAATTATTGATTTAATTTGATAAAGCTGCAACCTTTAGCTACATTTTAAGGGGTTTTTATTAAGGTAACCATACGCGTTTGGATTTTAAGCTAGGTTTTAAGGGTATTACTTTTAAAATAAACATATAAATTCATATTTTACAAGCATTTTGATATCGATTTTGCAGTAGGCAGCCATTTAATGTCACTCTTGCGCATCGATCTGTTCATGATTGCCGAATAGTAATGGAATTATTGATTTAATTTGATAAAGCTGCAACCTTTAGCTACATTTTAAGGGGTTTTTATTAAGGTAACCATACGCGTTTGGATTTTAAGCTAGGTTTTAAGGGTATTACTTTTAAAATAAACATATAAATTCATATTTTACAAGCATTTTGATATCGATTTTGCAGTAGGCAGCCATTTAATGTCACTCTTGCGCATCGATCTGTTCATGATTGCCGAATAGTAATGGAATTATTGATTTAATTTGATAAAGCTGCAACCTTTAGCTACATTTTAAGGGGTTTTTATTAAGGTAACCATACGCGTTTGGATTTTAAGCTAGGTTTTAAGGGTATTACTTTTAAAATAAACATATAAATTCATATTTTACAAGCATTTTGATATCGATTTTGCAGTAGGCAGCCATTTAATGTCACTCTTGCGCATCGATCTGTTCATGATTGCCGAATAGTAATGGAATTATTGATTTAATTTGATAAAGCTGCAACCTTTAGCTACATTTTAAGGGGTTTTTATTAAGGTAACCATACGCGTTTGGATTTTAAGCTAGGTTTTAAGGGTATTACTTTTAAAATAAACATATAAATTCATATTTTACAAGCATTTTGATATCGATTTTGCAGTAGGCAGCCATTTAATGTCACTCTTGCGCATCGATCTGTTCATGATTGCCGAATAGTAATGGAATTATTGATTTAATTTGATAAAGCTGCAACCTTTAGCTACATTTTAAGGGGTTTTTATTAAGGTAACCATACGCGTTTGGATTTTAAGCTAGGTTTTAAGGGTATTACTTTTAAAATAAACATATAAATTCATATTTTACAAGCATTTTGATATCGATTTTGCAGTAGGCAGCCATTTAATGTCACTCTTGCGCATCGATCTGTTCATGATTGCCGAATAGTAATGGAATTATTGATTTAATTTGATAAAGCTGCAACCTTTAGCTACATTTTAAGGGGTTTTTATTAAGGTAACCATACGCGTTTGGATTTTAAGCTAGGTTTTAAGGGTATTACTTTTAAAATAAACATATAAATTCATATTTTACAAGCATTTTGATATCGATTTTGCAGTAGGCAGCCATTTAATGTCACTCTTGCGCATCGATCTGTTCATGATTGCCGAATAGTAATGGAATTATTGATTTAATTTGATAAAGCTGCAACCTTTAGCTACATTTTAAGGGGTTTTTATTAAGGTAACCATACGCGTTTGGATTTTAAGCTAGGTTTTAAGGGTATTACTTTTAAAATAAACATATAAATTCATATTTTACAAGCATTTTGATATCGATTTTGCAGTAGGCAGCCATTTAATGTCACTCTTGCGCATCGATCTGTTCATGATTGCCGAATAGTAATGGAATTATTGATTTAATTTGATAAAGCTGCAACCTTTAGCTACATTTTAAGGGGTTTTTATTAAGGTAACCATACGCGTTTGGATTTTAAGCTAGGTTTTAAGGGTATTACTTTTAAAATAAACATATAAATTCATATTTTACAAGCATTTTGATATCGATTTTGCAGTAGGCAGCCATTTAATGTCACTCTTGCGCATCGATCTGTTCATGATTGCCGAATAGTAATGGAATTATTGATTTAATTTGATAAAGCTGCAACCTTTAGCTACATTTTAAGGGGTTTTTATTAAGGTAACCATACGCGTTTGGATTTTAAGCTAGGTTTTAAGGGTATTACTTTTAAAATAAACATATAAATTCATATTTTACAAGCATTTTGATATCGATTTTGCAGTAGGCAGCCATTTAATGTCACTCTTGCGCATCGATCTGTTCATGATTGCCGAATAGTAATGGAATTATTGATTTAATTTGATAAAGCTGCAACCTTTAGCTACATTTTAAGGGGTTTTTATTAAGGTAACCATACGCGTTTGGATTTTAAGCTAGGTTTTAAGGGTATTACTTTTAAAATAAACATATAAATTCATATTTTACAAGCATTTTGATATCGATTTTGCAGTAGGCAGCCATTTAATGTCACTCTTGCGCATCGATCTGTTCATGATTGCCGAATAGTAATGGAATTATTGATTTAATTTGATAAAGCTGCAACCTTTAGCTACATTTTAAGGGGTTTTTATTAAGGTAACCATACGCGTTTGGATTTTAAGCTAGGTTTTAAGGGTATTACTTTTAAAATAAACATATAAATTCATATTTTACAAGCATTTTGATATCGATTTTGCAGTAGGCAGCCATTTAATGTCACTCTTGCGCATCGATCTGTTCATGATTGCCGAATAGTAATGGAATTATTGATTTAATTTGATAAAGCTGCAACCTTTAGCTACATTTTAAGGGGTTTTTATTAAGGTAACCATACGCGTTTGGATTTTAAGCTAGGTTTTAAGGGTATTACTTTTAAAATAAACATATAAATTCATATTTTACAAGCATTTTGATATCGATTTTGCAGTAGGCAGCCATTTAATGTCACTCTTGCGCATCGATCTGTTCATGATTGCCGAATAGTAATGGAATTATTGATTTAATTTGATAAAGCTGCAACCTTTAGCTACATTTTAAGGGGTTTTTATTAAGGTAACCATACGCGTTTGGATTTTAAGCTAGGTTTTAAGGGTATTACTTTTAAAATAAACATATAAATTCATATTTTACAAGCATTTTGATATCGATTTTGCAGTAGGCAGCCATTTAATGTCACTCTTGCGCATCGATCTGTTCATGATTGCCGAATAGTAATGGAATTATTGATTTAATTTGATAAAGCTGCAACCTTTAGCTACATTTTAAGGGGTTTTTATTAAGGTAACCATACGCGTTTGGATTTTAAGCTAGGTTTTAAGGGTATTACTTTTAAAATAAACATATAAATTCATATTTTACAAGCATTTTGATATCGATTTTGCAGTAGGCAGCCATTTAATGTCACTCTTGCGCATCGATCTGTTCATGATTGCCGAATAGTAATGGAATTATTGATTTAATTTGATAAAGCTGCAACCTTTAGCTACATTTTAAGGGGTTTTTATTAAGGTAACCATACGCGTTTGGATTTTAAGCTAGGTTTTAAGGGTATTACTTTTAAAATAAACATATAAATTCATATTTTACAAGCATTTTGATATCGATTTTGCAGTAGGCAGCCATTTAATGTCACTCTTGCGCATCGATCTGTTCATGATTGCCGAATAGTAATGGAATTATTGATTTAATTTGATAAAGCTGCAACCTTTAGCTACATTTTAAGGGGTTTTTATTAAGGTAACCATACGCGTTTGGATTTTAAGCTAGGTTTTAAGGGTATTACTTTTAAAATAAACATATAAATTCATATTTTACAAGCATTTTGATATCGATTTTGCAGTAGGCAGCCATTTAATGTCACTCTTGCGCATCGATCTGTTCATGATTGCCGAATAGTAATGGAATTATTGATTTAATTTGATAAAGCTGCAACCTTTAGCTACATTTTAAGGGGTTTTTATTAAGGTAACCATACGCGTTTGGATTTTAAGCTAGGTTTTAAGGGTATTACTTTTAAAATAAACATATAAATTCATATTTTACAAGCATTTTGATATCGATTTTGCAGTAGGCAGCCATTTAATGTCACTCTTGCGCATCGATCTGTTCATGATTGCCGAATAGTAATGGAATTATTGATTTAATTTGATAAAGCTGCAACCTTTAGCTACATTTTAAGGGGTTTTTATTAAGGTAACCATACGCGTTTGGATTTTAAGCTAGGTTTTAAGGGTATTACTTTTAAAATAAACATATAAATTCATATTTTACAAGCATTTTGATATCGATTTTGCAGTAGGCAGCCATTTAATGTCACTCTTGCGCATCGATCTGTTCATGATTGCCGAATAGTAATGGAATTATTGATTTAATTTGATAAAGCTGCAACCTTTAGCTACATTTTAAGGGGTTTTTATTAAGGTAACCATACGCGTTTGGATTTTAAGCTAGGTTTTAAGGGTATTACTTTTAAAATAAACATATAAATTCATATTTTACAAGCATTTTGATATCGATTTTGCAGTAGGCAGCCATTTAATGTCACTCTTGCGCATCGATCTGTTCATGATTGCCGAATAGTAATGGAATTATTGATTTAATTTGATAAAGCTGCAACCTTTAGCTACATTTTAAGGGGTTTTTATTAAGGTAACCATACGCGTTTGGATTTTAAGCTAGGTTTTAAGGGTATTACTTTTAAAATAAACATATAAATTCATATTTTACAAGCATTTTGATATCGATTTTGCAGTAGGCAGCCATTTAATGTCACTCTTGCGCATCGATCTGTTCATGATTGCCGAATAGTAATGGAATTATTGATTTAATTTGATAAAGCTGCAACCTTTAGCTACATTTTAAGGGGTTTTTATTAAGGTAACCATACGCGTTTGGATTTTAAGCTAGGTTTTAAGGGTATTACTTTTAAAATAAACATATAAATTCATATTTTACAAGCATTTTGATATCGATTTTGCAGTAGGCAGCCATTTAATGTCACTCTTGCGCATCGATCTGTTCATGATTGCCGAATAGTAATGGAATTATTGATTTAATTTGATAAAGCTGCAACCTTTAGCTACATTTTAAGGGGTTTTTATTAAGGTAACCATACGCGTTTGGATTTTAAGCTAGGTTTTAAGGGTATTACTTTTAAAATAAACATATAAATTCATATTTTACAAGCATTTTGATATCGATTTTGCAGTAGGCAGCCATTTAATGTCACTCTTGCGCATCGATCTGTTCATGATTGCCGAATAGTAATGGAATTATTGATTTAATTTGATAAAGCTGCAACCTTTAGCTACATTTTAAGGGGTTTTTATTAAGGTAACCATACGCGTTTGGATTTTAAGCTAGGTTTTAAGGGTATTACTTTTAAAATAAACATATAAATTCATATTTTACAAGCATTTTGATATCGATTTTGCAGTAGGCAGCCATTTAATGTCACTCTTGCGCATCGATCTGTTCATGATTGCCGAATAGTAATGGAATTATTGATTTAATTTGATAAAGCTGCAACCTTTAGCTACATTTTAAGGGGTTTTTATTAAGGTAACCATACGCGTTTGGATTTTAAGCTAGGTTTTAAGGGTATTACTTTTAAAATAAACATATAAATTCATATTTTACAAGCATTTTGATATCGATTTTGCAGTAGGCAGCCATTTAATGTCACTCTTGCGCATCGATCTGTTCATGATTGCCGAATAGTAATGGAATTATTGATTTAATTTGATAAAGCTGCAACCTTTAGCTACATTTTAAGGGGTTTTTATTAAGGTAACCATACGCGTTTGGATTTTAAGCTAGGTTTTAAGGGTATTACTTTTAAAATAAACATATAAATTCATATTTTACAAGCATTTTGATATCGATTTTGCAGTAGGCAGCCATTTAATGTCACTCTTGCGCATCGATCTGTTCATGATTGCCGAATAGTAATGGAATTATTGATTTAATTTGATAAAGCTGCAACCTTTAGCTACATTTTAAGGGGTTTTTATTAAGGTAACCATACGCGTTTGGATTTTAAGCTAGGTTTTAAGGGTATTACTTTTAAAATAAACATATAAATTCATATTTTACAAGCATTTTGATATCGATTTTGCAGTAGGCAGCCATTTAATGTCACTCTTGCGCATCGATCTGTTCATGATTGCCGAATAGTAATGGAATTATTGATTTAATTTGATAAAGCTGCAACCTTTAGCTACATTTTAAGGGGTTTTTATTAAGGTAACCATACGCGTTTGGATTTTAAGCTAGGTTTTAAGGGTATTACTTTTAAAATAAACATATAAATTCATATTTTACAAGCATTTTGATATCGATTTTGCAGTAGGCAGCCATTTAATGTCACTCTTGCGCATCGATCTGTTCATGATTGCCGAATAGTAATGGAATTATTGATTTAATTTGATAAAGCTGCAACCTTTAGCTACATTTTAAGGGGTTTTTATTAAGGTAACCATACGCGTTTGGATTTTAAGCTAGGTTTTAAGGGTATTACTTTTAAAATAAACATATAAATTCATATTTTACAAGCATTTTGATATCGATTTTGCAGTAGGCAGCCATTTAATGTCACTCTTGCGCATCGATCTGTTCATGATTGCCGAATAGTAATGGAATTATTGATTTAATTTGATAAAGCTGCAACCTTTAGCTACATTTTAAGGGGTTTTTATTAAGGTAACCATACGCGTTTGGATTTTAAGCTAGGTTTTAAGGGTATTACTTTTAAAATAAACATATAAATTCATATTTTACAAGCATTTTGATATCGATTTTGCAGTAGGCAGCCATTTAATGTCACTCTTGCGCATCGATCTGTTCATGATTGCCGAATAGTAATGGAATTATTGATTTAATTTGATAAAGCTGCAACCTTTAGCTACATTTTAAGGGGTTTTTATTAAGGTAACCATACGCGTTTGGATTTTAAGCTAGGTTTTAAGGGTATTACTTTTAAAATAAACATATAAATTCATATTTTACAAGCATTTTGATATCGATTTTGCAGTAGGCAGCCATTTAATGTCACTCTTGCGCATCGATCTGTTCATGATTGCCGAATAGTAATGGAATTATTGATTTAATTTGATAAAGCTGCAACCTTTAGCTACATTTTAAGGGGTTTTTATTAAGGTAACCATACGCGTTTGGATTTTAAGCTAGGTTTTAAGGGTATTACTTTTAAAATAAACATATAAATTCATATTTTACAAGCATTTTGATATCGATTTTGCAGTAGGCAGCCATTTAATGTCACTCTTGCGCATCGATCTGTTCATGATTGCCGAATAGTAATGGAATTATTGATTTAATTTGATAAAGCTGCAACCTTTAGCTACATTTTAAGGGGTTTTTATTAAGGTAACCATACGCGTTTGGATTTTAAGCTAGGTTTTAAGGGTATTACTTTTAAAATAAACATATAAATTCATATTTTACAAGCATTTTGATATCGATTTTGCAGTAGGCAGCCATTTAATGTCACTCTTGCGCATCGATCTGTTCATGATTGCCGAATAGTAATGGAATTATTGATTTAATTTGATAAAGCTGCAACCTTTAGCTACATTTTAAGGGGTTTTTATTAAGGTAACCATACGCGTTTGGATTTTAAGCTAGGTTTTAAGGGTATTACTTTTAAAATAAACATATAAATTCATATTTTACAAGCATTTTGATATCGATTTTGCAGTAGGCAGCCATTTAATGTCACTCTTGCGCATCGATCTGTTCATGATTGCCGAATAGTAATGGAATTATTGATTTAATTTGATAAAGCTGCAACCTTTAGCTACATTTTAAGGGGTTTTTATTAAGGTAACCATACGCGTTTGGATTTTAAGCTAGGTTTTAAGGGTATTACTTTTAAAATAAACATATAAATTCATATTTTACAAGCATTTTGATATCGATTTTGCAGTAGGCAGCCATTTAATGTCACTCTTGCGCATCGATCTGTTCATGATTGCCGAATAGTAATGGAATTATTGATTTAATTTGATAAAGCTGCAACCTTTAGCTACATTTTAAGGGGTTTTTATTAAGGTAACCATACGCGTTTGGATTTTAAGCTAGGTTTTAAGGGTATTACTTTTAAAATAAACATATAAATTCATATTTTACAAGCATTTTGATATCGATTTTGCAGTAGGCAGCCATTTAATGTCACTCTTGCGCATCGATCTGTTCATGATTGCCGAATAGTAATGGAATTATTGATTTAATTTGATAAAGCTGCAACCTTTAGCTACATTTTAAGGGGTTTTTATTAAGGTAACCATACGCGTTTGGATTTTAAGCTAGGTTTTAAGGGTATTACTTTTAAAATAAACATATAAATTCATATTTTACAAGCATTTTGATATCGATTTTGCAGTAGGCAGCCATTTAATGTCACTCTTGCGCATCGATCTGTTCATGATTGCCGAATAGTAATGGAATTATTGATTTAATTTGATAAAGCTGCAACCTTTAGCTACATTTTAAGGGGTTTTTATTAAGGTAACCATACGCGTTTGGATTTTAAGCTAGGTTTTAAGGGTATTACTTTTAAAATAAACATATAAATTCATATTTTACAAGCATTTTGATATCGATTTTGCAGTAGGCAGCCATTTAATGTCACTCTTGCGCATCGATCTGTTCATGATTGCCGAATAGTAATGGAATTATTGATTTAATTTGATAAAGCTGCAACCTTTAGCTACATTTTAAGGGGTTTTTATTAAGGTAACCATACGCGTTTGGATTTTAAGCTAGGTTTTAAGGGTATTACTTTTAAAATAAACATATAAATTCATATTTTACAAGCATTTTGATATCGATTTTGCAGTAGGCAGCCATTTAATGTCACTCTTGCGCATCGATCTGTTCATGATTGCCGAATAGTAATGGAATTATTGATTTAATTTGATAAAGCTGCAACCTTTAGCTACATTTTAAGGGGTTTTTATTAAGGTAACCATACGCGTTTGGATTTTAAGCTAGGTTTTAAGGGTATTACTTTTAAAATAAACATATAAATTCATATTTTACAAGCATTTTGATATCGATTTTGCAGTAGGCAGCCATTTAATGTCACTCTTGCGCATCGATCTGTTCATGATTGCCGAATAGTAATGGAATTATTGATTTAATTTGATAAAGCTGCAACCTTTAGCTACATTTTAAGGGGTTTTTATTAAGGTAACCATACGCGTTTGGATTTTAAGCTAGGTTTTAAGGGTATTACTTTTAAAATAAACATATAAATTCATATTTTACAAGCATTTTGATATCGATTTTGCAGTAGGCAGCCATTTAATGTCACTCTTGCGCATCGATCTGTTCATGATTGCCGAATAGTAATGGAATTATTGATTTAATTTGATAAAGCTGCAACCTTTAGCTACATTTTAAGGGGTTTTTATTAAGGTAACCATACGCGTTTGGATTTTAAGCTAGGTTTTAAGGGTATTACTTTTAAAATAAACATATAAATTCATATTTTACAAGCATTTTGATATCGATTTTGCAGTAGGCAGCCATTTAATGTCACTCTTGCGCATCGATCTGTTCATGATTGCCGAATAGTAATGGAATTATTGATTTAATTTGATAAAGCTGCAACCTTTAGCTACATTTTAAGGGGTTTTTATTAAGGTAACCATACGCGTTTGGATTTTAAGCTAGGTTTTAAGGGTATTACTTTTAAAATAAACATATAAATTCATATTTTACAAGCATTTTGATATCGATTTTGCAGTAGGCAGCCATTTAATGTCACTCTTGCGCATCGATCTGTTCATGATTGCCGAATAGTAATGGAATTATTGATTTAATTTGATAAAGCTGCAACCTTTAGCTACATTTTAAGGGGTTTTTATTAAGGTAACCATACGCGTTTGGATTTTAAGCTAGGTTTTAAGGGTATTACTTTTAAAATAAACATATAAATTCATATTTTACAAGCATTTTGATATCGATTTTGCAGTAGGCAGCCATTTAATGTCACTCTTGCGCATCGATCTGTTCATGATTGCCGAATAGTAATGGAATTATTGATTTAATTTGATAAAGCTGCAACCTTTAGCTACATTTTAAGGGGTTTTTATTAAGGTAACCATACGCGTTTGGATTTTAAGCTAGGTTTTAAGGGTATTACTTTTAAAATAAACATATAAATTCATATTTTACAAGCATTTTGATATCGATTTTGCAGTAGGCAGCCATTTAATGTCACTCTTGCGCATCGATCTGTTCATGATTGCCGAATAGTAATGGAATTATTGATTTAATTTGATAAAGCTGCAACCTTTAGCTACATTTTAAGGGGTTTTTATTAAGGTAACCATACGCGTTTGGATTTTAAGCTAGGTTTTAAGGGTATTACTTTTAAAATAAACATATAAATTCATATTTTACAAGCATTTTGATATCGATTTTGCAGTAGGCAGCCATTTAATGTCACTCTTGCGCATCGATCTGTTCATGATTGCCGAATAGTAATGGAATTATTGATTTAATTTGATAAAGCTGCAACCTTTAGCTACATTTTAAGGGGTTTTTATTAAGGTAACCATACGCGTTTGGATTTTAAGCTAGGTTTTAAGGGTATTACTTTTAAAATAAACATATAAATTCATATTTTACAAGCATTTTGATATCGATTTTGCAGTAGGCAGCCATTTAATGTCACTCTTGCGCATCGATCTGTTCATGATTGCCGAATAGTAATGGAATTATTGATTTAATTTGATAAAGCTGCAACCTTTAGCTACATTTTAAGGGGTTTTTATTAAGGTAACCATACGCGTTTGGATTTTAAGCTAGGTTTTAAGGGTATTACTTTTAAAATAAACATATAAATTCATATTTTACAAGCATTTTGATATCGATTTTGCAGTAGGCAGCCATTTAATGTCACTCTTGCGCATCGATCTGTTCATGATTGCCGAATAGTAATGGAATTATTGATTTAATTTGATAAAGCTGCAACCTTTAGCTACATTTTAAGGGGTTTTTATTAAGGTAACCATACGCGTTTGGATTTTAAGCTAGGTTTTAAGGGTATTACTTTTAAAATAAACATATAAATTCATATTTTACAAGCATTTTGATATCGATTTTGCAGTAGGCAGCCATTTAATGTCACTCTTGCGCATCGATCTGTTCATGATTGCCGAATAGTAATGGAATTATTGATTTAATTTGATAAAGCTGCAACCTTTAGCTACATTTTAAGGGGTTTTTATTAAGGTAACCATACGCGTTTGGATTTTAAGCTAGGTTTTAAGGGTATTACTTTTAAAATAAACATATAAATTCATATTTTACAAGCATTTTGATATCGATTTTGCAGTAGGCAGCCATTTAATGTCACTCTTGCGCATCGATCTGTTCATGATTGCCGAATAGTAATGGAATTATTGATTTAATTTGATAAAGCTGCAACCTTTAGCTACATTTTAAGGGGTTTTTATTAAGGTAACCATACGCGTTTGGATTTTAAGCTAGGTTTTAAGGGTATTACTTTTAAAATAAACATATAAATTCATATTTTACAAGCATTTTGATATCGATTTTGCAGTAGGCAGCCATTTAATGTCACTCTTGCGCATCGATCTGTTCATGATTGCCGAATAGTAATGGAATTATTGATTTAATTTGATAAAGCTGCAACCTTTAGCTACATTTTAAGGGGTTTTTATTAAGGTAACCATACGCGTTTGGATTTTAAGCTAGGTTTTAAGGGTATTACTTTTAAAATAAACATATAAATTCATATTTTACAAGCATTTTGATATCGATTTTGCAGTAGGCAGCCATTTAATGTCACTCTTGCGCATCGATCTGTTCATGATTGCCGAATAGTAATGGAATTATTGATTTAATTTGATAAAGCTGCAACCTTTAGCTACATTTTAAGGGGTTTTTATTAAGGTAACCATACGCGTTTGGATTTTAAGCTAGGTTTTAAGGGTATTACTTTTAAAATAAACATATAAATTCATATTTTACAAGCATTTTGATATCGATTTTGCAGTAGGCAGCCATTTAATGTCACTCTTGCGCATCGATCTGTTCATGATTGCCGAATAGTAATGGAATTATTGATTTAATTTGATAAAGCTGCAACCTTTAGCTACATTTTAAGGGGTTTTTATTAAGGTAACCATACGCGTTTGGATTTTAAGCTAGGTTTTAAGGGTATTACTTTTAAAATAAACATATAAATTCATATTTTACAAGCATTTTGATATCGATTTTGCAGTAGGCAGCCATTTAATGTCACTCTTGCGCATCGATCTGTTCATGATTGCCGAATAGTAATGGAATTATTGATTTAATTTGATAAAGCTGCAACCTTTAGCTACATTTTAAGGGGTTTTTATTAAGGTAACCATACGCGTTTGGATTTTAAGCTAGGTTTTAAGGGTATTACTTTTAAAATAAACATATAAATTCATATTTTACAAGCATTTTGATATCGATTTTGCAGTAGGCAGCCATTTAATGTCACTCTTGCGCATCGATCTGTTCATGATTGCCGAATAGTAATGGAATTATTGATTTAATTTGATAAAGCTGCAACCTTTAGCTACATTTTAAGGGGTTTTTATTAAGGTAACCATACGCGTTTGGATTTTAAGCTAGGTTTTAAGGGTATTACTTTTAAAATAAACATATAAATTCATATTTTACAAGCATTTTGATATCGATTTTGCAGTAGGCAGCCATTTAATGTCACTCTTGCGCATCGATCTGTTCATGATTGCCGAATAGTAATGGAATTATTGATTTAATTTGATAAAGCTGCAACCTTTAGCTACATTTTAAGGGGTTTTTATTAAGGTAACCATACGCGTTTGGATTTTAAGCTAGGTTTTAAGGGTATTACTTTTAAAATAAACATATAAATTCATATTTTACAAGCATTTTGATATCGATTTTGCAGTAGGCAGCCATTTAATGTCACTCTTGCGCATCGATCTGTTCATGATTGCCGAATAGTAATGGAATTATTGATTTAATTTGATAAAGCTGCAACCTTTAGCTACATTTTAAGGGGTTTTTATTAAGGTAACCATACGCGTTTGGATTTTAAG
>CAVLFC010000026.1:0-103710 GCA_963668005.1 Melieria crassipennis | reverse complement strand
CCATTACTATTCGGCAATCATGAACAGATCGATGCGCAAGAGTGACATTAAATGGCTGCCTACTGCAAAATCGATATCAAAATGCTTGTAAAATATGAATTTATATGTTTATTTTAAAAGTAATACCCTTAAAACCTAGCTTAAAATCCAAACGCGTATGGTTACCTTAATAAAAACCCCTTAAAATGTAGCTAAAGGTTGCAGCTTTATCAAATTAAATCAATAATTCCATTACTATTCGGCAATCATGAACAGATCGATGCGCAAGAGTGACATTAAATGGCTGCCTACTGCAAAATCGATATCAAAATGCTTGTAAAATATGAATTTATATGTTTATTTTAAAAGTAATACCCTTAAAACCTAGCTTAAAATCCAAACGCGTATGGTTACCTTAATAAAAACCCCTTAAAATGTAGCTAAAGGTTGCAGCTTTATCAAATTAAATCAATAATTCCATTACTATTCGGCAATCATGAACAGATCGATGCGCAAGAGTGACATTAAATGGCTGCCTACTGCAAAATCGATATCAAAATGCTTGTAAAATATGAATTTATATGTTTATTTTAAAAGTAATACCCTTAAAACCTAGCTTAAAATCCAAACGCGTATGGTTACCTTAATAAAAACCCCTTAAAATGTAGCTAAAGGTTGCAGCTTTATCAAATTAAATCAATAATTCCATTACTATTCGGCAATCATGAACAGATCGATGCGCAAGAGTGACATTAAATGGCTGCCTACTGCAAAATCGATATCAAAATGCTTGTAAAATATGAATTTATATGTTTATTTTAAAAGTAATACCCTTAAAACCTAGCTTAAAATCCAAACGCGTATGGTTACCTTAATAAAAACCCCTTAAAATGTAGCTAAAGGTTGCAGCTTTATCAAATTAAATCAATAATTCCATTACTATTCGGCAATCATGAACAGATCGATGCGCAAGAGTGACATTAAATGGCTGCCTACTGCAAAATCGATATCAAAATGCTTGTAAAATATGAATTTATATGTTTATTTTAAAAGTAATACCCTTAAAACCTAGCTTAAAATCCAAACGCGTATGGTTACCTTAATAAAAACCCCTTAAAATGTAGCTAAAGGTTGCAGCTTTATCAAATTAAATCAATAATTCCATTACTATTCGGCAATCATGAACAGATCGATGCGCAAGAGTGACATTAAATGGCTGCCTACTGCAAAATCGATATCAAAATGCTTGTAAAATATGAATTTATATGTTTATTTTAAAAGTAATACCCTTAAAACCTAGCTTAAAATCCAAACGCGTATGGTTACCTTAATAAAAACCCCTTAAAATGTAGCTAAAGGTTGCAGCTTTATCAAATTAAATCAATAATTCCATTACTATTCGGCAATCATGAACAGATCGATGCGCAAGAGTGACATTAAATGGCTGCCTACTGCAAAATCGATATCAAAATGCTTGTAAAATATGAATTTATATGTTTATTTTAAAAGTAATACCCTTAAAACCTAGCTTAAAATCCAAACGCGTATGGTTACCTTAATAAAAACCCCTTAAAATGTAGCTAAAGGTTGCAGCTTTATCAAATTAAATCAATAATTCCATTACTATTCGGCAATCATGAACAGATCGATGCGCAAGAGTGACATTAAATGGCTGCCTACTGCAAAATCGATATCAAAATGCTTGTAAAATATGAATTTATATGTTTATTTTAAAAGTAATACCCTTAAAACCTAGCTTAAAATCCAAACGCGTATGGTTACCTTAATAAAAACCCCTTAAAATGTAGCTAAAGGTTGCAGCTTTATCAAATTAAATCAATAATTCCATTACTATTCGGCAATCATGAACAGATCGATGCGCAAGAGTGACATTAAATGGCTGCCTACTGCAAAATCGATATCAAAATGCTTGTAAAATATGAATTTATATGTTTATTTTAAAAGTAATACCCTTAAAACCTAGCTTAAAATCCAAACGCGTATGGTTACCTTAATAAAAACCCCTTAAAATGTAGCTAAAGGTTGCAGCTTTATCAAATTAAATCAATAATTCCATTACTATTCGGCAATCATGAACAGATCGATGCGCAAGAGTGACATTAAATGGCTGCCTACTGCAAAATCGATATCAAAATGCTTGTAAAATATGAATTTATATGTTTATTTTAAAAGTAATACCCTTAAAACCTAGCTTAAAATCCAAACGCGTATGGTTACCTTAATAAAAACCCCTTAAAATGTAGCTAAAGGTTGCAGCTTTATCAAATTAAATCAATAATTCCATTACTATTCGGCAATCATGAACAGATCGATGCGCAAGAGTGACATTAAATGGCTGCCTACTGCAAAATCGATATCAAAATGCTTGTAAAATATGAATTTATATGTTTATTTTAAAAGTAATACCCTTAAAACCTAGCTTAAAATCCAAACGCGTATGGTTACCTTAATAAAAACCCCTTAAAATGTAGCTAAAGGTTGCAGCTTTATCAAATTAAATCAATAATTCCATTACTATTCGGCAATCATGAACAGATCGATGCGCAAGAGTGACATTAAATGGCTGCCTACTGCAAAATCGATATCAAAATGCTTGTAAAATATGAATTTATATGTTTATTTTAAAAGTAATACCCTTAAAACCTAGCTTAAAATCCAAACGCGTATGGTTACCTTAATAAAAACCCCTTAAAATGTAGCTAAAGGTTGCAGCTTTATCAAATTAAATCAATAATTCCATTACTATTCGGCAATCATGAACAGATCGATGCGCAAGAGTGACATTAAATGGCTGCCTACTGCAAAATCGATATCAAAATGCTTGTAAAATATGAATTTATATGTTTATTTTAAAAGTAATACCCTTAAAACCTAGCTTAAAATCCAAACGCGTATGGTTACCTTAATAAAAACCCCTTAAAATGTAGCTAAAGGTTGCAGCTTTATCAAATTAAATCAATAATTCCATTACTATTCGGCAATCATGAACAGATCGATGCGCAAGAGTGACATTAAATGGCTGCCTACTGCAAAATCGATATCAAAATGCTTGTAAAATATGAATTTATATGTTTATTTTAAAAGTAATACCCTTAAAACCTAGCTTAAAATCCAAACGCGTATGGTTACCTTAATAAAAACCCCTTAAAATGTAGCTAAAGGTTGCAGCTTTATCAAATTAAATCAATAATTCCATTACTATTCGGCAATCATGAACAGATCGATGCGCAAGAGTGACATTAAATGGCTGCCTACTGCAAAATCGATATCAAAATGCTTGTAAAATATGAATTTATATGTTTATTTTAAAAGTAATACCCTTAAAACCTAGCTTAAAATCCAAACGCGTATGGTTACCTTAATAAAAACCCCTTAAAATGTAGCTAAAGGTTGCAGCTTTATCAAATTAAATCAATAATTCCATTACTATTCGGCAATCATGAACAGATCGATGCGCAAGAGTGACATTAAATGGCTGCCTACTGCAAAATCGATATCAAAATGCTTGTAAAATATGAATTTATATGTTTATTTTAAAAGTAATACCCTTAAAACCTAGCTTAAAATCCAAACGCGTATGGTTACCTTAATAAAAACCCCTTAAAATGTAGCTAAAGGTTGCAGCTTTATCAAATTAAATCAATAATTCCATTACTATTCGGCAATCATGAACAGATCGATGCGCAAGAGTGACATTAAATGGCTGCCTACTGCAAAATCGATATCAAAATGCTTGTAAAATATGAATTTATATGTTTATTTTAAAAGTAATACCCTTAAAACCTAGCTTAAAATCCAAACGCGTATGGTTACCTTAATAAAAACCCCTTAAAATGTAGCTAAAGGTTGCAGCTTTATCAAATTAAATCAATAATTCCATTACTATTCGGCAATCATGAACAGATCGATGCGCAAGAGTGACATTAAATGGCTGCCTACTGCAAAATCGATATCAAAATGCTTGTAAAATATGAATTTATATGTTTATTTTAAAAGTAATACCCTTAAAACCTAGCTTAAAATCCAAACATGCGTATGGTTACCTTAATAAAAACCCCTTAAAATGTAGCTAAAGGTTGCAGCTTTATCAAATTAAATCAATAATTCCATTACTATTCGGCAATCATGAACAGATCGATGCGCAAGAGTGACATTAAATGGCTGCCTACTGCAAAATCGATATCAAAATGCTTGTAAAATATGAATTTATATGTTTATTTTAAAAGTAATACCCTTAAAACCTAGCTTAAAATCCAAACGCGTATGGTTACCTTAATAAAAACCCCTTAAAATGTAGCTAAAGGTTGCAGCTTTATCAAATTAAATCAATAATTCCATTACTATTCGGCAATCATGAACAGATCGATGCGCAAGAGTGACATTAAATGGCTGCCTACTGCAAAATCGATATCAAAATGCTTGTAAAATATGAATTTATATGTTTATTTTAAAAGTAATACCCTTAAAACCTAGCTTAAAATCCAAACGCGTATGGTTACCTTAATAAAAACCCCTTAAAATGTAGCTAAAGGTTGCAGCTTTATCAAATTAAATCAATAATTCCATTACTATTCGGCAATCATGAACAGATCGATGCGCAAGAGTGACATTAAATGGCTGCCTACTGCAAAATCGATATCAAAATGCTTGTAAAATATGAATTTATATGTTTATTTTAAAAGTAATACCCTTAAAACCTAGCTTAAAATCCAAACGCGTATGGTTACCTTAATAAAAACCCCTTAAAATGTAGCTAAAGGTTGCAGCTTTATCAAATTAAATCAATAATTCCATTACTATTCGGCAATCATGAACAGATCGATGCGCAAGAGTGACATTAAATGGCTGCCTACTGCAAAATCGATATCAAAATGCTTGTAAAATATGAATTTATATGTTTATTTTAAAAGTAATACCCTTAAAACCTAGCTTAAAATCCAAACGCGTATGGTTACCTTAATAAAAACCCCTTAAAATGTAGCTAAAGGTTGCAGCTTTATCAAATTAAATCAATAATTCCATTACTATTCGGCAATCATGAACAGATCGATGCGCAAGAGTGACATTAAATGGCTGCCTACTGCAAAATCGATATCAAAATGCTTGTAAAATATGAATTTATATGTTTATTTTAAAAGTAATACCCTTAAAACCTAGCTTAAAATCCAAACGCGTATGGTTACCTTAATAAAAACCCCTTAAAATGTAGCTAAAGGTTGCAGCTTTATCAAATTAAATCAATAATTCCATTACTATTCGGCAATCATGAACAGATCGATGCGCAAGAGTGACATTAAATGGCTGCCTACTGCAAAATCGATATCAAAATGCTTGTAAAATATGAATTTATATGTTTATTTTAAAAGTAATACCCTTAAAACCTAGCTTAAAATCCAAACGCGTATGGTTACCTTAATAAAAACCCCTTAAAATGTAGCTAAAGGTTGCAGCTTTATCAAATTAAATCAATAATTCCATTACTATTCGGCAATCATGAACAGATCGATGCGCAAGAGTGACATTAAATGGCTGCCTACTGCAAAATCGATATCAAAATGCTTGTAAAATATGAATTTATATGTTTATTTTAAAAGTAATACCCTTAAAACCTAGCTTAAAATCCAAACGCGTATGGTTACCTTAATAAAAACCCCTTAAAATGTAGCTAAAGGTTGCAGCTTTATCAAATTAAATCAATAATTCCATTACTATTCGGCAATCATGAACAGATCGATGCGCAAGAGTGACATTAAATGGCTGCCTACTGCAAAATCGATATCAAAATGCTTGTAAAATATGAATTTATATGTTTATTTTAAAAGTAATACCCTTAAAACCTAGCTTAAAATCCAAACGCGTATGGTTACCTTAATAAAAACCCCTTAAAATGTAGCTAAAGGTTGCAGCTTTATCAAATTAAATCAATAATTCCATTACTATTCGGCAATCATGAACAGATCGATGCGCAAGAGTGACATTAAATGGCTGCCTACTGCAAAATCGATATCAAAATGCTTGTAAAATATGAATTTATATGTTTATTTTAAAAGTAATACCCTTAAAACCTAGCTTAAAATCCAAACGCGTATGGTTACCTTAATAAAAACCCCTTAAAATGTAGCTAAAGGTTGCAGCTTTATCAAATTAAATCAATAATTCCATTACTATTCGGCAATCATGAACAGATCGATGCGCAAGAGTGACATTAAATGGCTGCCTACTGCAAAATCGATATCAAAATGCTTGTAAAATATGAATTTATATGTTTATTTTAAAAGTAATACCCTTAAAACCTAGCTTAAAATCCAAACGCGTATGGTTACCTTAATAAAAACCCCTTAAAATGTAGCTAAAGGTTGCAGCTTTATCAAATTAAATCAATAATTCCATTACTATTCGGCAATCATGAACAGATCGATGCGCAAGAGTGACATTAAATGGCTGCCTACTGCAAAATCGATATCAAAATGCTTGTAAAATATGAATTTATATGTTTATTTTAAAAGTAATACCCTTAAAACCTAGCTTAAAATCCAAACGCGTATGGTTACCTTAATAAAAACCCCTTAAAATGTAGCTAAAGGTTGCAGCTTTATCAAATTAAATCAATAATTCCATTACTATTCGGCAATCATGAACAGATCGATGCGCAAGAGTGACATTAAATGGCTGCCTACTGCAAAATCGATATCAAAATGCTTGTAAAATATGAATTTATATGTTTATTTTAAAAGTAATACCCTTAAAACCTAGCTTAAAATCCAAACGCGTATGGTTACCTTAATAAAAACCCCTTAAAATGTAGCTAAAGGTTGCAGCTTTATCAAATTAAATCAATAATTCCATTACTATTCGGCAATCATGAACAGATCGATGCGCAAGAGTGACATTAAATGGCTGCCTACTGCAAAATCGATATCAAAATGCTTGTAAAATATGAATTTATATGTTTATTTTAAAAGTAATACCCTTAAAACCTAGCTTAAAATCCAAACGCGTATGGTTACCTTAATAAAAACCCCTTAAAATGTAGCTAAAGGTTGCAGCTTTATCAAATTAAATCAATAATTCCATTACTATTCGGCAATCATGAACAGATCGATGCGCAAGAGTGACATTAAATGGCTGCCTACTGCAAAATCGATATCAAAATGCTTGTAAAATATGAATTTATATGTTTATTTTAAAAGTAATACCCTAATACCCTTAAAACCTAGCTTAAAATCCAAACGCGTATGGTTACCTTAATAAAAACCCCTTAAAATGTAGCTAAAGGTTGCAGCTTTATCAAATTAAATCAATAATTCCATTACTATTCGGCAATCATGAACAGATCGATGCGCAAGAGTGACATTAAATGGCTGCCTACTGCAAAATCGATATCAAAATGCTTGTAAAATATGAATTTATATGTTTATTTTAAAAGTAATACCCTTAAAACCTAGCTTAAAATCCAAACGCGTATGGTTACCTTAATAAAAACCCCTTAAAATGTAGCTAAAGGTTGCAGCTTTATCAAATTAAATCAATAATTCCATTACTATTCGGCAATCATGAACAGATCGATGCGCAAGAGTGACATTAAATGGCTGCCTACTGCAAAATCGATATCAAAATGCTTGTAAAATATGAATTTATATGTTTATTTTAAAAGTAATACCCTTAAAACCTAGCTTAAAATCCAAACGCGTATGGTTACCTTAATAAAAACCCCTTAAAATGTAGCTAAAGGTTGCAGCTTTATCAAATTAAATCAATAATTCCATTACTATTCGGCAATCATGAACAGATCGATGCGCAAGAGTGACATTAAATGGCTGCCTACTGCAAAATCGATATCAAAATGCTTGTAAAATATGAATTTATATGTTTATTTTAAAAGTAATACCCTTAAAACCTAGCTTAAAATCCAAACGCGTATGGTTACCTTAATAAAAACCCCTTAAAATGTAGCTAAAGGTTGCAGCTTTATCAAATTAAATCAATAATTCCATTACTATTCGGCAATCATGAACAGATCGATGCGCAAGAGTGACATTAAATGGCTGCCTACTGCAAAATCGATATCAAAATGCTTGTAAAATATGAATTTATATGTTTATTTTAAAAGTAATACCCTTAAAACCTAGCTTAAAATCCAAACGCGTATGGTTACCTTAATAAAAACCCCTTAAAATGTAGCTAAAGGTTGCAGCTTTATCAAATTAAATCAATAATTCCATTACTATTCGGCAATCATGAACAGATCGATGCGCAAGAGTGACATTAAATGGCTGCCTACTGCAAAATCGATATCAAAATGCTTGTAAAATATGAATTTATATGTTTATTTTAAAAGTAATACCCTTAAAACCTAGCTTAAAATCCAAACGCGTATGGTTACCTTAATAAAAACCCCTTAAAATGTAGCTAAAGGTTGCAGCTTTATCAAATTAAATCAATAATTCCATTACTATTCGGCAATCATGAACAGATCGATGCGCAAGAGTGACATTAAATGGCTGCCTACTGCAAAATCGATATCAAAATGCTTGTAAAATATGAATTTATATGTTTATTTTAAAAGTAATACCCTTAAAACCTAGCTTAAAATCCAAACGCGTATGGTTACCTTAATAAAAACCCCTTAAAATGTAGCTAAAGGTTGCAGCTTTATCAAATTAAATCAATAATTCCATTACTATTCGGCAATCATGAACAGATCGATGCGCAAGAGTGACATTAAATGGCTGCCTACTGCAAAATCGATATCAAAATGCTTGTAAAATATGAATTTATATGTTTATTTTAAAAGTAATACCCTTAAAACCTAGCTTAAAATCCAAACGCGTATGGTTACCTTAATAAAAACCCCTTAAAATGTAGCTAAAGGTTGCAGCTTTATCAAATTAAATCAATAATTCCATTACTATTCGGCAATCATGAACAGATCGATGCGCAAGAGTGACATTAAATGGCTGCCTACTGCAAAATCGATATCAAAATGCTTGTAAAATATGAATTTATATGTTTATTTTAAAAGTAATACCCTTAAAACCTAGCTTAAAATCCAAACGCGTATGGTTACCTTAATAAAAACCCCTTAAAATGTAGCTAAAGGTTGCAGCTTTATCAAATTAAATCAATAATTCCATTACTATTCGGCAATCATGAACAGATCGATGCGCAAGAGTGACATTAAATGGCTGCCTACTGCAAAATCGATATCAAAATGCTTGTAAAATATGAATTTATATGTTTATTTTAAAAGTAATACCCTTAAAACCTAGCTTAAAATCCAAACGCGTATGGTTACCTTAATAAAAACCCCTTAAAATGTAGCTAAAGGTTGCAGCTTTATCAAATTAAATCAATAATTCCATTACTATTCGGCAATCATGAACAGATCGATGCGCAAGAGTGACATTAAATGGCTGCCTACTGCAAAATCGATATCAAAATGCTTGTAAAATATGAATTTATATGTTTATTTTAAAAGTAATACCCTTAAAACCTAGCTTAAAATCCAAACGCGTATGGTTACCTTAATAAAAACCCCTTAAAATGTAGCTAAAGGTTGCAGCTTTATCAAATTAAATCAATAATTCCATTACTATTCGGCAATCATGAACAGATCGATGCGCAAGAGTGACATTAAATGGCTGCCTACTGCAAAATCGATATCAAAATGCTTGTAAAATATGAATTTATATGTTTATTTTAAAAGTAATACCCTTAAAACCTAGCTTAAAATCCAAACGCGTATGGTTACCTTAATAAAAACCCCTTAAAATGTAGCTAAAGGTTGCAGCTTTATCAAATTAAATCAATAATTCCATTACTATTCGGCAATCATGAACAGATCGATGCGCAAGAGTGACATTAAATGGCTGCCTACTGCAAAATCGATATCAAAATGCTTGTAAAATATGAATTTATATGTTTATTTTAAAAGTAATACCCTTAAAACCTAGCTTAAAATCCAAACGCGTATGGTTACCTTAATAAAAACCCCTTAAAATGTAGCTAAAGGTTGCAGCTTTATCAAATTAAATCAATAATTCCATTACTATTCGGCAATCATGAACAGATCGATGCGCAAGAGTGACATTAAATGGCTGCCTACTGCAAAATCGATATCAAAATGCTTGTAAAATATGAATTTATATGTTTATTTTAAAAGTAATACCCTTAAAACCTAGCTTAAAATCCAAACGCGTATGGTTACCTTAATAAAAACCCCTTAAAATGTAGCTAAAGGTTGCAGCTTTATCAAATTAAATCAATAATTCCATTACTATTCGGCAATCATGAACAGATCGATGCGCAAGAGTGACATTAAATGGCTGCCTACTGCAAAATCGATATCAAAATGCTTGTAAAATATGAATTTATATGTTTATTTTAAAAGTAATACCCTTAAAACCTAGCTTAAAATCCAAACGCGTATGGTTACCTTAATAAAAACCCCTTAAAATGTAGCTAAAGGTTGCAGCTTTATCAAATTAAATCAATAATTCCATTACTATTCGGCAATCATGAACAGATCGATGCGCAAGAGTGACATTAAATGGCTGCCTACTGCAAAATCGATATCAAAATGCTTGTAAAATATGAATTTATATGTTTATTTTAAAAGTAATACCCTTAAAACCTAGCTTAAAATCCAAACGCGTATGGTTACCTTAATAAAAACCCCTTAAAATGTAGCTAAAGGTTGCAGCTTTATCAAATTAAATCAATAATTCCATTACTATTCGGCAATCATGAACAGATCGATGCGCAAGAGTGACATTAAATGGCTGCCTACTGCAAAATCGATATCAAAATGCTTGTAAAATATGAATTTATATGTTTATTTTAAAAGTAATACCCTTAAAACCTAGCTTAAAATCCAAACGCGTATGGTTACCTTAATAAAAACCCCTTAAAATGTAGCTAAAGGTTGCAGCTTTATCAAATTAAATCAATAATTCCATTACTATTCGGCAATCATGAACAGATCGATGCGCAAGAGTGACATTAAATGGCTGCCTACTGCAAAATCGATATCAAAATGCTTGTAAAATATGAATTTATATGTTTATTTTAAAAGTAATACCCTTAAAACCTAGCTTAAAATCCAAACGCGTATGGTTACCTTAATAAAAACCCCTTAAAATGTAGCTAAAGGTTGCAGCTTTATCAAATTAAATCAATAATTCCATTACTATTCGGCAATCATGAACAGATCGATGCGCAAGAGTGACATTAAATGGCTGCCTACTGCAAAATCGATATCAAAATGCTTGTAAAATATGAATTTATATGTTTATTTTAAAAGTAATACCCTTAAAACCTAGCTTAAAATCCAAACGCGTATGGTTACCTTAATAAAAACCCCTTAAAATGTAGCTAAAGGTTGCAGCTTTATCAAATTAAATCAATAATTCCATTACTATTCGGCAATCATGAACAGATCGATGCGCAAGAGTGACATTAAATGGCTGCCTACTGCAAAATCGATATCAAAATGCTTGTAAAATATGAATTTATATGTTTATTTTAAAAGTAATACCCTTAAAACCTAGCTTAAAATCCAAACGCGTATGGTTACCTTAATAAAAACCCCTTAAAATGTAGCTAAAGGTTGCAGCTTTATCAAATTAAATCAATAATTCCATTACTATTCGGCAATCATGAACAGATCGATGCGCAAGAGTGACATTAAATGGCTGCCTACTGCAAAATCGATATCAAAATGCTTGTAAAATATGAATTTATATGTTTATTTTAAAAGTAATACCCTTAAAACCTAGCTTAAAATCCAAACGCGTATGGTTACCTTAATAAAAACCCCTTAAAATGTAGCTAAAGGTTGCAGCTTTATCAAATTAAATCAATAATTCCATTACTATTCGGCAATCATGAACAGATCGATGCGCAAGAGTGACATTAAATGGCTGCCTACTGCAAAATCGATATCAAAATGCTTGTAAAATATGAATTTATATGTTTATTTTAAAAGTAATACCCTTAAAACCTAGCTTAAAATCCAAACGCGTATGGTTACCTTAATAAAAACCCCTTAAAATGTAGCTAAAGGTTGCAGCTTTATCAAATTAAATCAATAATTCCATTACTATTCGGCAATCATGAACAGATCGATGCGCAAGAGTGACATTAAATGGCTGCCTACTGCAAAATCGATATCAAAATGCTTGTAAAATATGAATTTATATGTTTATTTTAAAAGTAATACCCTTAAAACCTAGCTTAAAATCCAAACGCGTATGGTTACCTTAATAAAAACCCCTTAAAATGTAGCTAAAGGTTGCAGCTTTATCAAATTAAATCAATAATTCCATTACTATTCGGCAATCATGAACAGATCGATGCGCAAGAGTGACATTAAATGGCTGCCTACTGCAAAATCGATATCAAAATGCTTGTAAAATATGAATTTATATGTTTATTTTAAAAGTAATACCCTTAAAACCTAGCTTAAAATCCAAACGCGTATGGTTACCTTAATAAAAACCCCTTAAAATGTAGCTAAAGGTTGCAGCTTTATCAAATTAAATCAATAATTCCATTACTATTCGGCAATCATGAACAGATCGATGCGCAAGAGTGACATTAAATGGCTGCCTACTGCAAAATCGATATCAAAATGCTTGTAAAATATGAATTTATATGTTTATTTTAAAAGTAATACCCTTAAAACCTAGCTTAAAATCCAAACGCGTATGGTTACCTTAATAAAAACCCCTTAAAATGTAGCTAAAGGTTGCAGCTTTATCAAATTAAATCAATAATTCCATTACTATTCGGCAATCATGAACAGATCGATGCGCAAGAGTGACATTAAATGGCTGCCTACTGCAAAATCGATATCAAAATGCTTGTAAAATATGAATTTATATGTTTATTTTAAAAGTAATACCCTTAAAACCTAGCTTAAAATCCAAACGCGTATGGTTACCTTAATAAAAACCCCTTAAAATGTAGCTAAAGGTTGCAGCTTTATCAAATTAAATCAATAATTCCATTACTATTCGGCAATCATGAACAGATCGATGCGCAAGAGTGACATTAAATGGCTGCCTACTGCAAAATCGATATCAAAATGCTTGTAAAATATGAATTTATATGTTTATTTTAAAAGTAATACCCTTAAAACCTAGCTTAAAATCCAAACGCGTATGGTTACCTTAATAAAAACCCCTTAAAATGTAGCTAAAGGTTGCAGCTTTATCAAATTAAATCAATAATTCCATTACTATTCGGCAATCATGAACAGATCGATGCGCAAGAGTGACATTAAATGGCTGCCTACTGCAAAATCGATATCAAAATGCTTGTAAAATATGAATTTATATGTTTATTTTAAAAGTAATACCCTTAAAACCTAGCTTAAAATCCAAACGCGTATGGTTACCTTAATAAAAACCCCTTAAAATGTAGCTAAAGGTTGCAGCTTTATCAAATTAAATCAATAATTCCATTACTATTCGGCAATCATGAACAGATCGATGCGCAAGAGTGACATTAAATGGCTGCCTACTGCAAAATCGATATCAAAATGCTTGTAAAATATGAATTTATATGTTTATTTTAAAAGTAATACCCTTAAAACCTAGCTTAAAATCCAAACGCGTATGGTTACCTTAATAAAAACCCCTTAAAATGTAGCTAAAGGTTGCAGCTTTATCAAATTAAATCAATAATTCCATTACTATTCGGCAATCATGAACAGATCGATGCGCAAGAGTGACATTAAATGGCTGCCTACTGCAAAATCGATATCAAAATGCTTGTAAAATATGAATTTATATGTTTATTTTAAAAGTAATACCCTTAAAACCTAGCTTAAAATCCAAACGCGTATGGTTACCTTAATAAAAACCCCTTAAAATGTAGCTAAAGGTTGCAGCTTTATCAAATTAAATCAATAATTCCATTACTATTCGGCAATCATGAACAGATCGATGCGCAAGAGTGACATTAAATGGCTGCCTACTGCAAAATCGATATCAAAATGCTTGTAAAATATGAATTTATATGTTTATTTTAAAAGTAATACCCTTAAAACCTAGCTTAAAATCCAAACGCGTATGGTTACCTTAATAAAAACCCCTTAAAATGTAGCTAAAGGTTGCAGCTTTATCAAATTAAATCAATAATTCCATTACTATTCGGCAATCATGAACAGATCGATGCGCAAGAGTGACATTAAATGGCTGCCTACTGCAAAATCGATATCAAAATGCTTGTAAAATATGAATTTATATGTTTATTTTAAAAGTAATACCCTTAAAACCTAGCTTAAAATCCAAACGCGTATGGTTACCTTAATAAAAACCCCTTAAAATGTAGCTAAAGGTTGCAGCTTTATCAAATTAAATCAATAATTCCATTACTATTCGGCAATCATGAACAGATCGATGCGCAAGAGTGACATTAAATGGCTGCCTACTGCAAAATCGATATCAAAATGCTTGTAAAATATGAATTTATATGTTTATTTTAAAAGTAATACCCTTAAAACCTAGCTTAAAATCCAAACGCGTATGGTTACCTTAATAAAAACCCCTTAAAATGTAGCTAAAGGTTGCAGCTTTATCAAATTAAATCAATAATTCCATTACTATTCGGCAATCATGAACAGATCGATGCGCAAGAGTGACATTAAATGGCTGCCTACTGCAAAATCGATATCAAAATGCTTGTAAAATATGAATTTATATGTTTATTTTAAAAGTAATACCCTTAAAACCTAGCTTAAAATCCAAACGCGTATGGTTACCTTAATAAAAACCCCTTAAAATGTAGCTAAAGGTTGCAGCTTTATCAAATTAAATCAATAATTCCATTACTATTCGGCAATCATGAACAGATCGATGCGCAAGAGTGACATTAAATGGCTGCCTACTGCAAAATCGATATCAAAATGCTTGTAAAATATGAATTTATATGTTTATTTTAAAAGTAATACCCTTAAAACCTAGCTTAAAATCCAAACGCGTATGGTTACCTTAATAAAAACCCCTTAAAATGTAGCTAAAGGTTGCAGCTTTATCAAATTAAATCAATAATTCCATTACTATTCGGCAATCATGAACAGATCGATGCGCAAGAGTGACATTAAATGGCTGCCTACTGCAAAATCGATATCAAAATGCTTGTAAAATATGAATTTATATGTTTATTTTATAATAAGTAATACCCTTAAAACCTAGCTTAAAATCCAAACGCGTATGGTTACCTTAATAAAAACCCCTTAAAATGTAGCTAAAGGTTGCAGCTTTATCAAATTAAATCAATAATTCCATTACTATTCGGCAATCATGAACAGATCGATGCGCAAGAGTGACATTAAATGGCTGCCTACTGCAAAATCGATATCAAAATGCTTGTAAAATATGAATTTATATGTTTATTTTAAAAGTAATACCCTTAAAACCTAGCTTATTATTATTATTATTATTATTTATTAAACTTATAATAAATTTAAAAGCTTAATATTAATTAAGAGCATAGCTACAAGGCTATCAGCTCACTATACAAACAGTTTTTACTTTAATTTAGATAATGATTTTTAGGGTGGTAACAAATTCAAATAATTTATTAATATTATCTTCTGAAACGGTTTTTAATATTTCCATTATGGTTGAGTTGCCGATATGTTTCTTTTTGATAGCTGCCAACGTTGTGCAACTGTTGTACACTATGTGGTCTATGGAAAATATTTGGTTGCACCTGCTGCAAATAGGTTGGTTGTCACGTGTCAAAAGGTGAAGATGTGTGGTTACAGTGTGACCTAGTCTGAATCTTATAAAAATTTTTATTTTTTCCTTGCTTACGGTGAGGGGATATACTGGGGGATCGTATGTACTCATGATGATTTTGTAATGATGATGTTGGTATTGTGTCCAGTTGAAATTGATTTCTTTTATGTAAGAACGGTTGATGGCTTTTCGTAGGTCCGATTTCTCTATGGTGGCGTCTAGGAAGGTGGGTGCCTTGCAAGAATATTTTGCGATTGCATCTGCATATTCGTTACCGGTTATGGAACAGTGCCCGGGTATCCACAGAAGCTTAAGCTTAGATTCATTGGCAATCAGAATGTCTTTGATTTTATTGATTGTTTGCCAGGCAGAAAATGTTGGGTTCAGGGTGGCCTTTAGCACTGATAAGCTGTCTGTGCAGATGATCGTTTTTTTCTTTGTTTTAAGTGCTAACCGTGCCGCTTCATAAATCGCTAGTGCTTCTGCTGTAAATATTGTGGCATGTTCATTCAAATGCTTGTTTGTTAAATTTACACTGTGATCGTTGACCACTGCGTACGCCGTAACGAGATTCTCTGCTTTAGAGCCGTCAGTGTATATCAATTGCCAGTTCTTTTGCAAGGCGCAGTCCCTTTTTTGATAGAAGAGTTGTTGGTATGTGCTAACCGGCGTGTTTTCTTTTTTATAGAAGGAAAGCTCCATATCACATGACTTTTTTTCGATGCTCCATGGCGGTTGTCGTGGGAAGTATTGTTTTGTTGGTTTAATGTTTAACGTGACGGCATAAGTAAGTGAGCGGTGAAGAGCTGATGGAATTCTAGGGTTTTTTTTACAATTTTGGATGTTTATTATATCTACATCAGTGATAGAATTATTGAGAAATAGCAATTTAGGAATGAGCTTCTTTTGTACTTCGTTTATTCTCTCTTCAACTTTTGGAAAACCACCTTCTGCAAGGATGTTGTTTATTGGTGTGGTTCTGAATGCGTAAGTGCTGGCTCTGACAGCCTTGTGGTATTGAGATTTAAAGATGCTTAGGACTGATTTTGAACTGCAGCCATAAAGGAAGAGACCGTAATCTATTTTGCTTAGAATTAAAACTTTCGTAAGATATATGAGTGTGTTAACATGTACATGACTTTTTCTAGCTAGGTAACAAATTAAGTTTACTCTTTTTGTTAATGATTTTTTTAATTCGATGCAGTGTTCTTTCCAATAATATCTACTTGTAAATGTTAATCCTAATATTCTTAACTTATTTACATTTTCAATTGCACAATTATTTATAATGAGGAAAGTCTGCAGCGCGTTACATTTTTGTTTACGACAAATGTGAAATTTTTTGGTTTTTCCCAGTGATATTCTTGCGCCAGAGATTTCTGTCCAAGCGAGGATGTCGTTTAAGACGTTTTTCAAGGCAGTATCGTTTTCTAAATTGTCGTTTTTTCGACAAACGATATAAATGTCATCCGCATAGAGACAGTGGTCAATAAACTTATGTTTCAAAATAATCTTACTAATCTCATTAAATGCAATTTGGAAAAGGACCACTGATAGTGGCGAACCTTGGGGTATGCCATTGTTAAGAGAGTAAGTATTAGAATATTGATTGCTGATTTTTACTTTAAATTTTCTGTTGGAAAGAAATGATTTTATGAAATTGAAAATATTAGGGCCAATGCCCCAATCTTTTATGCATTTAAGAATAATGTGTGCTCCTATCCTATCAAAGGCTTTCTCAAAGTCCAACGAGAGGATTGTTAAGTGGTTGCGGGAAGAGAGAGTTTTGGAGGCTAAATAGTCGATATGTAGCAGCGCGTCGACACAGCCTTTGCCCGATTTGAAGCCAATTTGGTTTGCGGCAATCAGCTTCCGCGATTCGCAAAACCAGGATAAACGATTGGCAATAATTTTTTCGAGTACCTTTGATAGACACGAGATAAGTGAAATTGGCCGATATGATTGTACTTCGTCAATATTTTTGTTAGTTTTGAGGATGGGGATGATGGTAGCCACTTTCCACGATTGGGGAATTACACCGGTTTTAAATATTATGTTATATAGAGACAGTAATTGCAGCCGACCCACAGGTGATAATGACTTTAACATTTTGTAAGAAATTCTATCAAAACCGGGAGTTTTTCCTTTGACTTTTGTCAAAGCTGTAGACAATTCGGTTATTGAAATTTTTTGGTCGATTTGTTGTGCGTGATGATTAGCAGTTTCTGTTATTAAAAGGGACACGGAATCGAGTTTCTGATTTCTATACGTTTGCGAAAAATTTGAATCAGAGGCATAATCGGCCCAATTTACAGCGAAATAGTTAGCAATTTCACCGGGTTCGGAAATTGTTTTATCGTTCGCTTTGATGAAAGAAATGTATTTTTTTGTGTTGTTTCCAGCTAATTTGTTAACTTTTTGCCAAATATGGGAAATAGAAGAATTTCTATTTATAGTTTTTGTATATTCTTCGAAGCTGGCCGTCTTACTTGACTTTGTTTCTTTACGGAATTTCGCGTTAGCTTTTTTATAAAGTATTAAATTCAATGTTGTGGGGTATCTTTTGAAAATTTGCCAAAGATCCATTTTTTCTTTTCTAAGTTTTGAAAGATTTTCATTCCACCAAGGAATTTTTTGCTTTTGGGGTGGACTACTTTGGGGGATGTGCAAGTTAGCAGCAACACGTATCGATTTGGCTACAGTAGCAGCGTCTGAGTTGCTTCGGCCGGTTAACGGGCGTGATTGTAACTCCAGATCTACTTTTTTGGAGAAACTAGTCCAGTCGGCACGGTCCAACAGAAAGATTTTAGAGGTTCAACGTGGTGGAGAATTGTTGTTGAAATTGAAGTGGGCAATGATCGGGAAGTGATCGCTGTTGTGCAAGTCATCGAGTATCTCCCATGAAGCAAAAGGTAACAGCGATAGGGAAGCGCAGGTTATGTCGATATTGGTGAAGGTTGCGTGTGTTGAAAAGTGAGTTGGCTCGCCGGTGTTTAAAATACAGAGATTGGATGCTAGAAGTGCTCTTTCAACAATTTCTCCTCTTTTGTTGGTGGTTATAGAACCCCATTGTGTGTTCCAGCTATTAACGTCTCCTAATATGATTGCGTTTGGACCAAGTGAAAGAAGAAGATCTGTTAGATTTTTTTCGTGAATATTGTTTTGGGGTGGCAAGTAGATGGATACTATTGTTATTTTTATGTGAATATGGATTTCAACGGCAACGGCCTGAGTTGAATTGTTGAGGTTAATGGTTTTGTGCGGTATATTGTCTTTGATTAATAGTCCGACTCCTTGTTTTGAAGATGAGTTTTGGGGTGAATTAAAAAATAAACCAGAATATCCTTTTGGTGGGAAAGGATTAAAGTTGCGAGGGCAGTGGGTTTCCTGTAAGGATATTACGCTGGGATTGTGTTCTTTTATTAGCACATTCAGTTCGTTAATATTGTTCATGAGACCTTTAATATTCCATTGTAATATTTTAAAAGCCATGATGTTATATGCACGAATAGCTAAGTCTTTGTAAAATTGAATTTACGAAGAGATAGTGAGAGTTGGAATATACTTTTCTTTTACGAATCGTTTTTTTCTTGTGTAGTCTCCGATGATGGGAACGGGAATTGAGTGAAGTCGGTGGTTGGAATTGCATTGAGTAGAGTCTGTAAAAGTTCATTGGAAAGGTGAGAATTTTGAGATAAATGATTATTTTGAAGTGTGGTAGTAGAGTTGCATTGGTCAATAGAATTGAGTGTGGAGAGAGTGTGGGGAGAGGGAGTATTGGTGATGGGAGGTGAGAGAGAATGTGAGGTAGGATCGGGAGTATTAGTGACGGAGAGTGATTTGGAGTCTTTTTGTGTCGGGTTTTTTTCGGTTGTTCCAATAGAGTTGGGAAGAGAAGTAAAGGGTGTTAAAGTATATTGAGATTTTGAGGTCATATTGGAAGTATGTGATTTTGTGCGTTTTGTTTTTAGTTCGTTATTTTTTGATGTTTCAGCATATGAGAGAGATAGAGAGGAATTGGAAGGGTTACGCGAGTTGTATAGGCGACGAGCTTCTCCAATGCTACAGTACTCAGTAACTTTGATTTTTAATATTTCTTTAAGTTGTTGATATTTTGGGCAACTACTGTCATCTGCTTTGTGAGGTCCAGAGCAATTTGCGCACATGGTTCTTGTGCATTGCTCTGGATTGTGAGGGGGGAGGTTACATGTGGAACACGTGGCGCTGCTTCTGCACCTTTTAGTTGTGTGGCCCAATTTCTGGCAGTTCTTGCAACGCATAGGGTTAGGGATATATGGGGAAACTTTAACTTTGTACCATGCCACATCAACCTCAGCAGGGAGGCGAAGCATATCAAAGGTAAGCACCAATCTACCTGTCGGAATAGGACCATCCTCCGAGGGATGGGTGAATTTGAACACTGCTGTGACGCCCTGAGATTTTAATTCCTCTACGATTTCCTTTTCGTCCACACAATTGAGGCAAGGGGCATATATAGTGCCCTTTACCGAGTTTAACGTCTCGTGTAATTTGCAGGAGATAGAACAGACGTTGGAGAGCGATTTTGCCTTCAAAAATTTGTCTGCGATACGTGGGCATCTGGCTTGGATAAGAAGAGTGCCGTCACGTAGTAATTTAGTTGAGTTTATCTCCGTTGAGATTGAGTCAAGGCCTTTTTTTACAATAAAAGGACTTAACTTTGAAAAAGGTTTGTTTGTGTCAGTAGAAGTGATTAGGACAAATTTAGGATTGAATGAGTTGTTTTTTTTGGTTGGTAGTGCTGGGAATTCTTCGATTTTTTTCCGTTTAGGTGCCACGTCGATCATGTCAGATAAAAGTTGGAATCTGTTCGACCTATTTGGTCTATCTGGAGGGTCGGGGCCCATGGCTTACGGATATAGCAAAACCAGTTAATATGTAGGCTTGTTCACTTGCCGGTTATGGTTAGAGGTTATGTACAGAAGTAGAAAAGAGCACACTTGTGACGGAGAAAAGAGAGAGATTGAAAGTCGAAAAACTAATTCACCACTGTTGAGAGCTAACGAAAAGACACGTCCGCACGGTAAGGGAGATAGTCGATGACTGAAAACCTAGCTTAAAATCCAAACGCGTATGGTTACCTTAATAAAAACCCCTTAAAATGTAGCTAAAGGTTGCAGCTTTATCAAATTAAATCAATAATTCCATTACTATTCGGCAATCATGAACAGATCGATGCGCAAGAGTGACATTAAATGGCTGCCTACTGCAAAATCGATATCAAAATGCTTGTAAAATATGAATTTATATGTTTATTTTAAAAGTAATACCCTTAAAACCTAGCTTAAAATCCAAACGCGTATGGTTACCTTAATAAAAACCCCTTAAAATGTAGCTAAAGGTTGCAGCTTTATCAAATTAAATCAATAATTCCATTACTATTCGGCAATCATGAACAGATCGATGCGCAAGAGTGACATTAAATGGCTGCCTACTGCAAAATCGATATCAAAATGCTTGTAAAATATGAATTTATATGTTTATTTTAAAAGTAATACCCTTAAAACCTAGCTTAAAATCCAAACGCGTATGGTTACCTTAATAAAAACCCCTTAAAATGTAGCTAAAGGTTGCAGCTTTATCAAATTAAATCAATAATTCCATTACTATTCGGCAATCATGAACAGATCGATGCGCAAGAGTGACATTAAATGGCTGCCTACTGCAAAATCGATATCAAAATGCTTGTAAAATATGAATTTATACCTTTACCTTATACCTTTACCTTATACCTTATACCTTATACCTTTACCTTAATAAAAACCCCTTAAAATGTAGCTAAAGGTTGCAGCTTTATCAAATTAAATCAATAATTCCATTACTATTCGGCAATCATGAACAGATCGATGCGCAAGAGTGACATTAAATGGCTGCCTACTGCAAAATCGATATCAAAATGCTTGTAAAATATGAATTTATATGTTTATTTTAAAAGTAATACCCTTAAAACCTAGCTTAAAATCCAAACGCGTATGGTTACCTTAATAAAAACCCCTTAAAATGTAGCTAAAGGTTGCAGCTTTATCAAATTAAATCAATAATTCCATTACTATTCGGCAATCATGAACAGATCGATGCGCAAGAGTGACATTAAATGGCTGCCTACTGCAAAATCGATATCAAAATGCTTGTAAAATATGAATTTATATGTTTATTTTAAAAGTAATACCCTTAAAACCTAGCTTAAAATCCAAACGCGTATGGTTACCTTAATAAAAACCCCTTAAAATGTAGCTAAAGGTTGCAGCTTTATCAAATTAAATCAATAATTCCATTACTATTCGGCAATCATGAACAGATCGATGCGCAAGAGTGACATTAAATGGCTGCCTACTGCAAAATCGATATCAAAATGCTTGTAAAATATGAATTTATATGTTTATTTTAAAAGTAATACCCTTAAAACCTAGCTTAAAATCCAAACGCGTATGGTTACCTTAATAAAAACCCCTTAAAATGTAGCTAAAGGTTGCAGCTTTATCAAATTAAATCAATAATTCCATTACTATTCGGCAATCATGAACAGATCGATGCGCAAGAGTGACATTAAATGGCTGCCTACTGCAAAATCGATATCAAAATGCTTGTAAAATATGAATTTATATGTTTATTTTAAAAGTAATACCCTTAAAACCTAGCTTAAAATCCAAACGCGTATGGTTACCTTAATAAAAACCCCTTAAAATGTAGCTAAAGGTTGCAGCTTTATCAAATTAAATCAATAATTCCATTACTATTCGGCAATCATGAACAGATCGATGCGCAAGGGTGACATTAAATGGCTGCCTACTGCAAAATCGATATCAAAATGCTTGTAAAATATGAATTTATATGTTTATTTTAAAAGTAATACCCTTAAAACCTAGCTTAAAATCCAAACGCGTATGGTTACCTTAATAAAAACCCCTTAAAATGTAGCTAAAGGTTGCAGCTTTATCAAATTAAATCAATAATTCCATTACTATTCGGCAATCATGAACAGATCGATGCGCAAGAGTGACATTAAATGGCTGCCTACTGCAAAATCGATATCAAAATGCTTGTAAAATATGAATTTATATGTTTATTTTAAAAGTAATACCCTTAAAACCTAGCTTAAAATCCAAACGCGTATGGTTACCTTAATAAAAACCCCTTAAAATGTAGCTAAAGGTTGCAGCTTTATCAAATTAAATCAATAATTCCATTACTATTCGGCAATCATGAACAGATCGATGCGCAAGAGTGACATTAAATGGCTGCCTACTGCAAAATCGATATCAAAATGCTTGTAAAATATGAATTTATATGTTTATTTTAAAAGTAATACCCTTAAAACCTAGCTTAAAATCCAAACGCGTATGGTTACCTTAATAAAAACCCCTTAAAATGTAGCTAAAGGTTGCAGCTTTATCAAATTAAATCAATAATTCCATTACTATTCGGCAATCATGAACAGATCGATGCGCAAGAGTGACATTAAATGGCTGCCTACTGCAAAATCGATATCAAAATGCTTGTAAAATATGAATTTATATGTTTATTTTAAAAGTAATACCCTTAAAACCTAGCTTAAAATCCAAACGCGTATGGTTACCTTAATAAAAACCCCTTAAAATGTAGCTAAAGGTTGCAGCTTTATCAAATTAAATCAATAATTCCATTACTATTCGGCAATCATGAACAGATCGATGCGCAAGAGTGACATTAAATGGCTGCCTACTGCAAAATCGATATCAAAATGCTTGTAAAATATGAATTTATATGTTTATTTTAAAAGTAATACCCTTAAAACCTAGCTTAAAATCCAAATGCGTATGGTTACCTTAATAAAAACCCCTTAAAATGTAGCTAAAGGTTGCAGCTTTATCAAATTAAATCAATAATTCCATTACTATTCGGCAATCATGAACAGATCGATGCGCAAGAGTGACATTAAATGGCTGCCTACTGCAAAATCGATATCAAAATGCTTGTAAAATATGAATTTATATGTTTATTTTAAAAGTAATACCCTTAAAACCTAGCTTAAAATCCAAACGCGTATGGTTACCTTAATAAAAACCCCTTAAAATGTAGCTAAAGGTTGCAGCTTTATCAAATTAAATCAATAATTCCATTACTATTCGGCAATCATGAACAGATCGATGCGCAAGAGTGACATTAAATGGCTGCCTACTGCAAAATCGATATCAAAATGCTTGTAAAATATGAATTTATATGTTTATTTTAAAAGTAATACCCTTAAAACCTAGCTTAAAATCCAAACGCGTATGGTTACCTTAATAAAAACCCCTTAAAATGTAGCTAAAGGTTGCAGCTTTATCAAATTAAATCAATAATTCCATTACTATTCGGCAATCATGAACAGATCGATGCGCAAGAGTGACATTAAATGGCTGCCTACTGCAAAATCGATATCAAAATGCTTGTAAAATATGAATTTATATGTTTATTTTAAAAGTAATACCCTTAAAACCTAGCTTAAAATCCAAACGCGTATGGTTACCTTAATAAAAACCCCTTAAAATGTAGCTAAAGGTTGCAGCTTTATCAAATTAAATCAATAATTCCATTACTATTCGGCAATCATGAACAGATCGATGCGCAAGAGTGACATTAAATGGCTGCCTACTGCAAAATCGATATCAAAATGCTTGTAAAATATGAATTTATATGTTTATTTTAAAAGTAATACCCTTAAAACCTAGCTTAAAATCCAAACGCGTATGGTTACCTTAATAAAAACCCCTTAAAATGTAGCTAAAGGTTGCAGCTTTATCAAATTAAATCAATAATTCCATTACTATTCGGCAATCATGAACAGATCGATGCGCAAGAGTGACATTAAATGGCTGCCTACTGCAAAATCGATATCAAAATGCTTGTAAAATATGAATTTATATGTTTATTTTAAAAGTAATACCCTTAAAACCTAGCTTAAAATCCAAACGCGTATGGTTACCTTAATAAAAACCCCTTAAAATGTAGCTAAAGGTTGCAGCTTTATCAAATTAAATCAATAATTCCATTACTATTCGGCAATCATGAACAGATCGATGCGCAAGAGTGACATTAAATGGCTGCCTACTGCAAAATCGATATCAAAATGCTTGTAAAATATGAATTTATATGTTTATTTTAAAAGTAATACCCTTAAAACCTAGCTTAAAATCCAAACGCGTATGGTTACCTTAATAAAAACCCCTTAAAATGTAGCTAAAGGTTGCAGCTTTATCAAATTAAATCAATAATTCCATTACTATTCGGCAATCATGAACAGATCGATGCGCAAGAGTGACATTAAATGGCTGCCTACTGCAAAATCGATATCAAAATGCTTGTAAAATATGAATTTATATGTTTATTTTAAAAGTAATACCCTTAAAACCTAGCTTAAAATCCAAACGCGTATGGTTACCTTAATAAAAACCCCTTAAAATGTAGCTAAAGGTTGCAGCTTTATCAAATTAAATCAATAATTCCATTACTATTCGGCAATCATGAACAGATCGATGCGCAAGAGTGACATTAAATGGCTGCCTACTGCAAAATCGATATCAAAATGCTTGTAAAATATGAATTTATATGTTTATTTTAAAAGTAATACCCTTAAAACCTAGCTTAAAATCCAAACGCGTATGGTTACCTTAATAAAAACCCCTTAAAATGTAGCTAAAGGTTGCAGCTTTATCAAATTAAATCAATAATTCCATTACTATTCGGCAATCATGAACAGATCGATGCGCAAGAGTGACATTAAATGGCTGCCTACTGCAAAATCGATATCAAAATGCTTGTAAAATATGAATTTATATGTTTATTTTAAAAGTAATACCCTTAAAACCTAGCTTAAAATCCAAACGCGTATGGTTACCTTAATAAAAACCCCTTAAAATGTAGCTAAAGGTTGCAGCTTTATCAAATTAAATCAATAATTCCATTACTATTCGGCAATCATGAACAGATCGATGCGCAAGAGTGACATTAAATGGCTGCCTACTGCAAAATCGATATCAAAATGCTTGTAAAATATGAATTTATATGTTTATTTTAAAAGTAATACCCTTAAAACCTAGCTTAAAATCCAAACGCGTATGGTTACCTTAATAAAAACCCCTTAAAATGTAGCTAAAGGTTGCAGCTTTATCAAATTAAATCAATAATTCCATTACTATTCGGCAATCATGAACAGATCGATGCGCAAGAGTGACATTAAATGGCTGCCTACTGCAAAATCGATATCAAAATGCTTGTAAAATATGAATTTATATGTTTATTTTAAAAGTAATACCCTTAAAACCTAGCTTAAAATCCAAACGCGTATGGTTACCTTAATAAAAACCCCTTAAAATGTAGCTAAAGGTTGCAGCTTTATCAAATTAAATCAATAATTCCATTACTATTCGGCAATCATGAACAGATCGATGCGCAAGAGTGACATTAAATGGCTGCCTACTGCAAAATCGATATCAAAATGCTTGTAAAATATGAATTTATATGTTTATTTTAAAAGTAATACCCTTAAAACCTAGCTTAAAATCCAAACGCGTATGGTTACCTTAATAAAAACCCCTTAAAATGTAGCTAAAGGTTGCAGCTTTATCAAATTAAATCAATAATTCCATTACTATTCGGCAATCATGAACAGATCGATGCGCAAGAGTGACATTAAATGGCTGCCTACTGCAAAATCGATATCAAAATGCTTGTAAAATATGAATTTATATGTTTATTTTAAAAGTAATACCCTTAAAACCTAGCTTAAAATCCAAACGCGTATGGTTACCTTAATAAAAACCCCTTAAAATGTAGCTAAAGGTTGCAGCTTTATCAAATTAAATCAATAATTCCATTACTATTCGGCAATCATGAACAGATCGATGCGCAAGAGTGACATTAAATGGCTGCCTACTGCAAAATCGATATCAAAATGCTTGTAAAATATGAATTTATATGTTTATTTTAAAAGTAATACCCTTAAAACCTAGCTTAAAATCCAAACGCGTATGGTTACCTTAATAAAAACCCCTTAAAATGTAGCTAAAGGTTGCAGCTTTATCAAATTAAATCAATAATTCCATTACTATTCGGCAATCATGAACAGATCGATGCGCAAGAGTGACATTAAATGGCTGCCTACTGCAAAATCGATATCAAAATGCTTGTAAAATATGAATTTATATGTTTATTTTAAAAGTAATACCCTTAAAACCTAGCTTAAAATCCAAACGCGTATGGTTACCTTAATAAAAACCCCTTAAAATGTAGCTAAAGGTTGCAGCTTTATCAAATTAAATCAATAATTCCATTACTATTCGGCAATCATGAACAGATCGATGCGCAAGAGTGACATTAAATGGCTGCCTACTGCAAAATCGATATCAAAATGCTTGTAAAATATGAATTTATATGTTTATTTTAAAAGTAATACCCTTAAAACCTAGCTTAAAATCCAAACGCGTATGGTTACCTTAATAAAAACCCCTTAAAATGTAGCTAAAGGTTGCAGCTTTATCAAATTAAATCAATAATTCCATTACTATTCGGCAATCATGAACAGATCGATGCGCAAGAGTGACATTAAATGGCTGCCTACTGCAAAATCGATATCAAAATGCTTGTAAAATATGAATTTATATGTTTATTTTAAAAGTAATACCCTTAAAACCTAGCTTAAAATCCAAACGCGTATGGTTACCTTAATAAAAACCCCTTAAAATGTAGCTAAAGGTTGCAGCTTTATCAAATTAAATCAATAATTCCATTACTATTCGGCAATCATGAACAGATCGATGCGCAAGAGTGACATTAAATGGCTGCCTACTGCAAAATCGATATCAAAATGCTTGTAAAATATGAATTTATATGTTTATTTTAAAAGTAATACCCTTAAAACCTAGCTTAAAATCCAAACGCGTATGGTTACCTTAATAAAAACCCCTTAAAATGTAGCTAAAGGTTGCAGCTTTATCAAATTAAATCAATAATTCCATTACTATTCGGCAATCATGAACAGATCGATGCGCAAGAGTGACATTAAATGGCTGCCTACTGCAAAATCGATATCAAAATGCTTGTAAAATATGAATTTATATGTTTATTTTAAAAGTAATACCCTTAAAACCTAGCTTAAAATCCAAACGCGTATGGTTACCTTAATAAAAACCCCTTAAAATGTAGCTAAAGGTTGCAGCTTTATCAAATTAAATCAATAATTCCATTACTATTCGGCAATCATGAACAGATCGATGCGCAAGAGTGACATTAAATGGCTGCCTACTGCAAAATCGATATCAAAATGCTTGTAAAATATGAATTTATATGTTTATTTTAAAAGTAATACCCTTAAAACCTAGCTTAAAATCCAAACGCGTATGGTTACCTTAATAAAAACCCCTTAAAATGTAGCTAAAGGTTGCAGCTTTATCAAATTAAATCAATAATTCCATTACTATTCGGCAATCATGAACAGATCGATGCGCAAGAGTGACATTAAATGGCTGCCTACTGCAAAATCGATATCAAAATGCTTGTAAAATATGAATTTATATGTTTATTTTAAAAGTAATACCCTTAAAACCTAGCTTAAAATCCAAACGCGTATGGTTACCTTAATAAAAACCCCTTAAAATGTAGCTAAAGGTTGCAGCTTTATCAAATTAAATCAATAATTCCATTACTATTCGGCAATCATGAACAGATCGATGCGCAAGAGTGACATTAAATGGCTGCCTACTGCAAAATCGATATCAAAATGCTTGTAAAATATGAATTTATATGTTTATTTTAAAAGTAATACCCTTAAAACCTAGCTTAAAATCCAAACGCGTATGGTTACCTTAATAAAAACCCCTTAAAATGTAGCTAAAGGTTGCAGCTTTATCAAATTAAATCAATAATTCCATTACTATTCGGCAATCATGAACAGATCGATGCGCAAGAGTGACATTAAATGGCTGCCTACTGCAAAATCGATATCAAAATGCTTGTAAAATATGAATTTATATGTTTATTTTAAAAGTAATACCCTTAAAACCTAGCTTAAAATCCAAACGCGTATGGTTACCTTAATAAAAACCCCTTAAAATGTAGCTAAAGGTTGCAGCTTTATCAAATTAAATCAATAATTCCATTACTATTCGGCAATCATGAACAGATCGATGCGCAAGAGTGACATTAAATGGCTGCCTACTGCAAAATCGATATCAAAATGCTTGTAAAATATGAATTTATATGTTTATTTTAAAAGTAATACCCTTAAAACCTAGCTTAAAATCCAAACGCGTATGGTTACCTTAATAAAAACCCCTTAAAATGTAGCTAAAGGTTGCAGCTTTATCAAATTAAATCAATAATTCCATTACTATTCGGCAATCATGAACAGATCGATGCGCAAGAGTGACATTAAATGGCTGCCTACTGCAAAATCGATATCAAAATGCTTGTAAAATATGAATTTATATGTTTATTTTAAAAGTAATACCCTTAAAACCTAGCTTAAAATCCAAACGCGTATGGTTACCTTAATAAAAACCCCTTAAAATGTAGCTAAAGGTTGCAGCTTTATCAAATTAAATCAATAATTCCATTACTATTCGGCAATCATGAACAGATCGATGCGCAAGAGTGACATTAAATGGCTGCCTACTGCAAAATCGATATCAAAATGCTTGTAAAATATGAATTTATATGTTTATTTTAAAAGTAATACCCTTAAAACCTAGCTTAAAATCCAAACGCGTATGGTTACCTTAATAAAAACCCCTTAAAATGTAGCTAAAGGTTGCAGCTTTATCAAATTAAATCAATAATTCCATTACTATTCGGCAATCATGAACAGATCGATGCGCAAGAGTGACATTAAATGGCTGCCTACTGCAAAATCGATATCAAAATGCTTGTAAAATATGAATTTATATGTTTATTTTAAAAGTAATACCCTTAAAACCTAGCTTAAAATCCAAACGCGTATGGTTACCTTAATAAAAACCCCTTAAAATGTAGCTAAAGGTTGCAGCTTTATCAAATTAAATCAATAATTCCATTACTATTCGGCAATCATGAACAGATCGATGCGCAAGAGTGACATTAAATGGCTGCCTACTGCAAAATCGATATCAAAATGCTTGTAAAATATGAATTTATATGTTTATTTTAAAAGTAATACCCTTAAAACCTAGCTTAAAATCCAAACGCGTATGGTTACCTTAATAAAAACCCCTTAAAATGTAGCTAAAGGTTGCAGCTTTATCAAATTAAATCAATAATTCCATTACTATTCGGCAATCATGAACAGATCGATGCGCAAGAGTGACATTAAATGGCTGCCTACTGCAAAATCGATATCAAAATGCTTGTAAAATATGAATTTATATGTTTATTTTAAAAGTAATACCCTTAAAACCTAGCTTAAAATCCAAACGCGTATGGTTACCTTAATAAAAACCCCTTAAAATGTAGCTAAAGGTTGCAGCTTTATCAAATTAAATCAATAATTCCATTACTATTCGGCAATCATGAACAGATCGATGCGCAAGAGTGACATTAAATGGCTGCCTACTGCAAAATCGATATCAAAATGCTTGTAAAATATGAATTTATATGTTTATTTTAAAAGTAATACCCTTAAAACCTAGCTTAAAATCCAAACGCGTATGGTTACCTTAATAAAAACCCCTTAAAATGTAGCTAAAGGTTGCAGCTTTATCAAATTAAATCAATAATTCCATTACTATTCGGCAATCATGAACAGATCGATGCGCAAGAGTGACATTAAATGGCTGCCTACTGCAAAATCGATATCAAAATGCTTGTAAAATATGAATTTATATGTTTATTTTAAAAGTAATACCCTTAAAACCTAGCTTAAAATCCAAACGCGTATGGTTACCTTAATAAAAACCCCTTAAAATGTAGCTAAAGGTTGCAGCTTTATCAAATTAAATCAATAATTCCATTACTATTCGGCAATCATGAACAGATCGATGCGCAAGAGTGACATTAAATGGCTGCCTACTGCAAAATCGATATCAAAATGCTTGTAAAATATGAATTTATATGTTTATTTTAAAAGTAATACCCTTAAAACCTAGCTTAAAATCCAAACGCGTATGGTTACCTTAATAAAAACCCCTTAAAATGTAGCTAAAGGTTGCAGCTTTATCAAATTAAATCAATAATTCCATTACTATTCGGCAATCATGAACAGATCGATGCGCAAGAGTGACATTAAATGGCTGCCTACTGCAAAATCGATATCAAAATGCTTGTAAAATATGAATTTATATGTTTATTTTAAAAGTAATACCCTTAAAACCTAGCTTAAAATCCAAACGCGTATGGTTACCTTAATAAAAACCCCTTAAAATGTAGCTAAAGGTTGCAGCTTTATCAAATTAAATCAATAATTCCATTACTATTCGGCAATCATGAACAGATCGATGCGCAAGAGTGACATTAAATGGCTGCCTACTGCAAAATCGATATCAAAATGCTTGTAAAATATGAATTTATATGTTTATTTTAAAAGTAATACCCTTAAAACCTAGCTTAAAATCCAAACGCGTATGGTTACCTTAATAAAAACCCCTTAAAATGTAGCTAAAGGTTGCAGCTTTATCAAATTAAATCAATAATTCCATTACTATTCGGCAATCATGAACAGATCGATGCGCAAGAGTGACATTAAATGGCTGCCTACTGCAAAATCGATATCAAAATGCTTGTAAAATATGAATTTATATGTTTATTTTAAAAGTAATACCCTTAAAACCTAGCTTAAAATCCAAACGCGTATGGTTACCTTAATAAAAACCCCTTAAAATGTAGCTAAAGGTTGCAGCTTTATCAAATTAAATCAATAATTCCATTACTATTCGGCAATCATGAACAGATCGATGCGCAAGAGTGACATTAAATGGCTGCCTACTGCAAAATCGATATCAAAATGCTTGTAAAATATGAATTTATATGTTTATTTTAAAAGTAATACCCTTAAAACCTAGCTTAAAATCCAAACGCGTATGGTTACCTTAATAAAAACCCCTTAAAATGTAGCTAAAGGTTGCAGCTTTATCAAATTAAATCAATAATTCCATTACTATTCGGCAATCATGAACAGATCGATGCGCAAGAGTGACATTAAATGGCTGCCTACTGCAAAATCGATATCAAAATGCTTGTAAAATATGAATTTATATGTTTATTTTAAAAGTAATACCCTTAAAACCTAGCTTAAAATCCAAACGCGTATGGTTACCTTAATAAAAACCCCTTAAAATGTAGCTAAAGGTTGCAGCTTTATCAAATTAAATCAATAATTCCATTACTATTCGGCAATCATGAACAGATCGATGCGCAAGAGTGACATTAAATGGCTGCCTACTGCAAAATCGATATCAAAATGCTTGTAAAATATGAATTTATATGTTTATTTTAAAAGTAATACCCTTAAAACCTAGCTTAAAATCCAAACGCGTATGGTTACCTTAATAAAAACCCCTTAAAATGTAGCTAAAGGTTGCAGCTTTATCAAATTAAATCAATAATTCCATTACTATTCGGCAATCATGAACAGATCGATGCGCAAGAGTGACATTAAATGGCTGCCTACTGCAAAATCGATATCAAAATGCTTGTAAAATATGAATTTATATGTTTATTTTAAAAGTAATACCCTTAAAACCTAGCTTAAAATCCAAACGCGTATGGTTACCTTAATAAAAACCCCTTAAAATGTAGCTAAAGGTTGCAGCTTTATCAAATTAAATCAATAATTCCATTACTATTCGGCAATCATGAACAGATCGATGCGCAAGAGTGACATTAAATGGCTGCCTACTGCAAAATCGATATCAAAATGCTTGTAAAATATGAATTTATATGTTTATTTTAAAAGTAATACCCTTAAAACCTAGCTTAAAATCCAAACGCGTATGGTTACCTTAATAAAAACCCCTTAAAATGTAGCTAAAGGTTGCAGCTTTATCAAATTAAATCAATAATTCCATTACTATTCGGCAATCATGAACAGATCGATGCGCAAGAGTGACATTAAATGGCTGCCTACTGCAAAATCGATATCAAAATGCTTGTAAAATATGAATTTATATGTTTATTTTAAAAGTAATACCCTTAAAACCTAGCTTAAAATCCAAACGCGTATGGTTACCTTAATAAAAACCCCTTAAAATGTAGCTAAAGGTTGCAGCTTTATCAAATTAAATCAATAATTCCATTACTATTCGGCAATCATGAACAGATCGATGCGCAAGAGTGACATTAAATGGCTGCCTACTGCAAAATCGATATCAAAATGCTTGTAAAATATGAATTTATATGTTTATTTTAAAAGTAATACCCTTAAAACCTAGCTTAAAATCCAAACGCGTATGGTTACCTTAATAAAAACCCCTTAAAATGTAGCTAAAGGTTGCAGCTTTATCAAATTAAATCAATAATTCCATTACTATTCGGCAATCATGAACAGATCGATGCGCAAGAGTGACATTAAATGGCTGCCTACTGCAAAATCGATATCAAAATGCTTGTAAAATATGAATTTATATGTTTATTTTAAAAGTAATACCCTTAAAACCTAGCTTAAAATCCAAACGCGTATGGTTACCTTAATAAAAACCCCTTAAAATGTAGCTAAAGGTTGCAGCTTTATCAAATTAAATCAATAATTCCATTACTATTCGGCAATCATGAACAGATCGATGCGCAAGAGTGACATTAAATGGCTGCCTACTGCAAAATCGATATCAAAATGCTTGTAAAATATGAATTTATATGTTTATTTTAAAAGTAATACCCTTAAAACCTAGCTTAAAATCCAAACGCGTATGGTTACCTTAATAAAAACCCCTTAAAATGTAGCTAAAGGTTGCAGCTTTATCAAATTAAATCAATAATTCCATTACTATTCGGCAATCATGAACAGATCGATGCGCAAGAGTGACATTAAATGGCTGCCTACTGCAAAATCGATATCAAAATGCTTATAAAATATGAATTTATATGTTTATTTTAAAAGTAATACCCTTAAAACCTAGCTTAAAATCCAAACGCGTATGGTTACCTTAATAAAAACCCCTTAAAATGTAGCTAAAGGTTGCAGCTTTATCAAATTAAATCAATAATTCCATTACTATTCGGCAATCATGAACAGATCGATGCGCAAGAGTGACATTAAATGGCTGCCTACTGCAAAATCGATATCAAAATGCTTGTAAAATATGAATTTATATGTTTATTTTAAAAGTAATACCCTTAAAACCTAGCTTAAAATCCAAACGCGTATGGTTACCTTAATAAAAACCCCTTAAAATGTAGCTAAAGGTTGCAGCTTTATCAAATTAAATCAATAATTCCATTACTATTCGGCAATCATGAACAGATCGATGCGCAAGAGTGACATTAAATGGCTACCTACTGCAAAATCGATATCAAAATGCTTGTAAAATATGAATTTATATGTTTATTTTAAAAGTAATACCCTTAAAACCTAGCTTAAAATCCAAACGCGTATGGTTACCTTAATAAAAACCCCTTAAAATGTATCAAAATGCTTGTAAAATATGAATTTATATGTTTATTTTAAAAGTAATACCCTTAAAACCTAGCTTAAAATCCAAACGCGTATGGTTACCTTAATAAAAACCCCTTAAAATGTAGGTAAAGGTTGCAGCTTTATCAAATTAAATCAATAATTCCATTACTATTCGGCAATCATGAACAGATCGATGCGCAAGAGTGACATTAAATGGCTGCCTACTGCAAAATCGATATCAAAATGCTTGTAAAATATGAATTTATATGTTTATTTTAAAAGTAATACCCTTAAAACCTAGCTTAAAATCCAAACGCGTATGGTTACCTTAATAAAAACCCCTTAAAATGTAGCTAAAGGTTGCAGCTTTATCAAATTAAATCAATAATTCCATTACTATTCGGCAATCATGAACAGATCGATGCGCAAGAGTGACATTAAATGGCTGCCTACTGCAAAATCGATATCAAAATGCTTGTAAAATATGAATTTATATGTTTATTTTAAAAGTAATACCCTTAAAACCTAGCTTAAAATCCAAACGCGTATGGTTACCTTAATAAAAACCCCTTAAAATGTAGCTAAAGGTTGCAGCTTTATCAAATTAAATCAATAATTCCATTACTATTCGGCAATCATGAACAGATCGATGCGCAAGAGTGACATTAAATGGCTGCCTACTGCAAAATCGATATCAAAATGCTTGTAAAATATGAATTTATATGTTTATTTTAAAAGTAATACCCTTAAAACCTAGCTTAAAATCCAAACGCCTATGGTTAATAATTTAATTAATAATAATTGACTGGCACGACAGCCCGCTTACGCGAGACTAAGGCCTAGCTTCCCGCAACTACCCGTGTTGTGCGTGTGAATTTGTACGCGGGTTGAAGGGACCTACAGTTTTAATGCCGGTTCCGAACGGCAGGTTGGGAGCTTTTTCATAAGCAATTTTTTACTCTCAGAGGTTTGCCATTTCCAGCTGAGAGGACAGCCACCGAAAGAGAAAACGAGTTTTCCCGCTATTTTTTTTTAGGTGTTACAGGCAGTATTTGAACCTGAGGTTGCTGCCTTCGACTCGCGGTCCAACGCACTAACCAACTGAGCCACGGCGGCTGCCGTGCCTATGGTTACCTTAATAAAAACCCCTTAAAATGTAGCTAAAGGTTGCAGCTTTATCAAATTAAATCAATAATTCCATTACTATTCGGCAATCATGAACAGATCGATGCGCAAGAGTGACATTAAATGGCTGCCTACTGCAAAATCGATATCAAAATGCTTGTAAAATATGAATTTATATGTTTATTTTAAAAGTAATACCCTTAAAACCTAGCTTAAAATCCAAACGCGTATGGTTACCTTAATAAAAACCCCTTAAAATGTAGCTAAAGGTTGCAGCTTTATCAAATTAAATCAATAATTCCATTACTATTCGGCAATCATGAACAGATCGATGCGCAAGAGTGACATTAAATGGCTGCCTACTGCAAAATCGATATCAAAATGCTTGTAAAATATGAATTTATATGTTTATTTTAAAAGTATTACCCTTAAAACCTAGCTTAAAATCCAAACGCGTATGGTTACCTTAATAAAAACCCCTTAAAATGTAGCTAAAGGTTGCAGCTTTATCAAATTAAATCAATAATTCCATTACTATTCGGCAATCATGAACAGATCGATGCGCAAGAGTGACATTAAATGGCTGCCTACTGCAAAATCGATATCAAAATGCTTATAAAATATGAATTTATATGTTTATTTTAAAAGTAATACCCTTAAAACCTAGCTTAAAATCCAAACGCGTATGGTTACCTTAATAAAAACCCCTTAAAATGTAGCTAAAGGTTGCAGCTTTATCAAATTAAATCAATAATTCCATTACTATTCGGCAATCATGAACAGATCGATGCGCAAGAGTGACATTAAATGGCTGCCTACTGCAAAATCGATATCAAAATGCTTGTAAAATATGAATTTATATGTTTATTTTAAAAGTAATACCCTTAAAACCTAGCTTAAAATCCAAACGCGTATGGTTACCTTAATAAAAACCCCTTAAAATGTAGCTAAAGGTTGCAGCTTTATCAAATTAAATCAATAATTCCATTACTATTCGGCAATCATGAACAGATCGATGCGCAAGAGTGACATTAAATGGCTACCTACTGCAAAATCGATATCAAAATGCTTGTAAAATATGAATTTATATGTTTATTTTAAAAGTCATACCCTTAAAACCTAGCTTAAAATCCAAACGCGTATGGTTACCTTAATAAAAACCCCTTAAAATGTATCAAAATGCTTGTAAAATATGAATTTATATGTTTATTTTAAAAGTAATACCCTTAAAACCTAGCTTAAAATCCAAACGCGTATGGTTACCTTAATAAAAACCCCTTAAAATGTAGCTAAAGGTTGCAGCTTTATCAAATTAAATCAATAATTCTATTACTATTCGGCAATCATGAACAGATCGATGCGCAAGAGTGACATTAAATGGCTGCCTACTGCAAAATCGATATCAAAATGCTTGTAAAATATGAATTTATATGTTTATTTTAAAAGTAATACCCTTAAAACCTAGCTTAAAATCCAAACGCGTATGGTTACCTTAATAAAAACCCCTTAAAATGTAGCTAAAGGTTGCAGCTTTATCAAATTAAATCAATAATTCCATTACTATTCGGCAATCATGAACAGATCGATGCGCAAGAGTGACATTAAATGGCTGCCTACTGCAAAATCGATATCAAAATGCTTGTAAAATATGAATTTATATGTTTATTTTAAAAGTAATACCCTTAAAACCTAGCTTAAAATCCAAACGCGTATGGTTACCTTAATAAAAACCCCTTAAAATGTAGCTAAAGGTTGCAGCTTTATCAAATTAAATCAATAATTCCATTACTATTCGGCAATCATGAACAGATCGATGCGCAAGAGTGACATTAAATGGCTGCCTACTGCAAAATCGATATCAAAATGCTTGTAAAATATGAATTTATATGTTTATTTTAAAAGTAATACCCTTAAAACCTAGCTTAAAATCCAAACGCGTATGGTTACCTTAATAAAAACCCCTTAAAATGTAGCTAAAGGTTGCAGCTTTATCAAATTAAATCAATAATTCCATTACTATTCGGCAATCATGAACAGATCGATGCGCAAGAGTGACATTAAATGGCTGCCTACTGCAAAATCGATATCAAAATGCTTGTAAAATATGAATTTATATGTTTATTTTAAAAGTAATACCCTTAAAACCTAGCTTAAAATCCAAACGCGTATGGTTACCTTAATAAAAACCCCTTAAAATGTAGCTAAAGGTTGCAGCTTTATCAAATTAAATCAATAATTCCATTACTATTCGGCAATCATGAACAGATCGATGCGCAAGAGTGACATTAAATGGCTGCCTACTGCAAAATCGATATCAAAATGCTTGTAAAATATGAATTTATATGTTTATTTTAAAAGTAATACCCTTAAAACCTAGCTTAAAATCCAAACGCGTATGGTTACCTTAATAAAAACCCCTTAAAATGTAGCTAAAGGTTGCAGCTTTATCAAATTAAATCAATAATTCCATTACTATTCGGCAATCATGAACAGATCGATGCGCAAGAGTGACATTAAATGGCTGCCTACTGCAAAATCGATATCAAAATGCTTGTAAAATATGAATTTATATGTTTATTTTAAAAGTAATACCCTTAAAACCTAGCTTAAAATCCAAACGCGTATGGTTACCTTAATAAAAACCCCTTTAAATTTAGCTAAAGGTTGCAGCTTTATCAAATTAAATCAATAATTCCATTACTATTCGGCAATCATGAACAGATCGATGCGCAAGAGTGACAATAAATGGCTGCCTACTGCAAAATCGATATCAAAATGCTTGTAAAATATGAATTTATATGTTTATTTTAAAAGTAATACCCTTAAAACCTAGCTTAAAATCCAAACGCGTATGGTTACCTTAATAAAAACCCCTTAAAATGTAGCTAAAGGTTGCAGCTTTATCAAATTAAATCAATAATTCCATTACTATTCGGCAATCATGAACAGATCGATGCGCAAGAGTGACATTAAATGGCTGCCTACTGCAAAATCGATATCAAAATGCTTGTAAAATATGAATTTATATGTTTATTTTAAAAGTAATACCCTTAAAACCTAGCTTAAAATCCAAACGCGTATGGTTACCTTAATAAAAACCCCTTAAAATGTAGCTAAAGGTTGCAGCTTTATCAAATTAAATCAATAATTCCATTACTATTCGGCAATCATGAACAGATCGATGCGCAAGAGTGACATTAAATGGCTGCCTACTGCAAAATCGATATCAAAATGCTTGTAAAATATGAATTTATATGTTTATTTTAAAAGTAATACCCTTAAAACCTAGCTTAAAATCCAAACGCGTATGGTTACCTTAATAAAAACCCCTTAAAATGTAGCTAAAGGTTGCAGCTTTATCAAATTAAATCAATAATTCCATTACTATTCGGCAATCATGAACAGATCGATGCGCAAGAGTGACATTAAATGGCTGCCTACTGCAAAATCGATATCAAAATGCTTGTAAAATATGAATTTATATGTTTATTTTAAAAGTAATACCCTTAAAACCTAGCTTAAAATCCAAACGCGTATGGTTACCTTAATAAAAACCCCTTAAAATGTAGCTAAAGGTTGCAGCTTTATCAAATTAAATCAATAATTCCATTACTATTCGGCAATCATGAACAGATCGATGCGCAAGAGTGACATTAAATGGCTGCCTACTGCAAAATCGATATCAAAATGCTTGTAAAATATGAATTTATATGTTTATTTTAAAAGTAATACCCTTAAAACCTAGCTTAAAATCCAAACGCGTATGGTTACCTTAATAAAAACCCCTTAAAATGTAGCTAAAGGTTGCAGCTTTATCAAATTAAATCAATAATTCCATTACTATTCGGCAATCATGAACAGATCGATGCGCAAGAGTGACATTAAATGGCTGCCTACTGCAAAATCGATATCAAAATGCTTGTAAAATATGAATTTATATGTTTATTTTAAAAGTAATACCCTTAAAACCTAGCTTAAAATCCAAACGCGTATGGTTACCTTAATAAAAACCCCTTAAAATGTAGCTAAAGGTTGCAGCTTTATCAAATTAAATCAATAATTCCATTACTATTCGGCAATCATGAACAGATCGATGCGCAAGAGTGACATTAAATGGCTGCCTACTGCAAAATCGATATCAAAATGCTTGTAAAATATGAATTTATATGTTTATTTTAAAAGTAATACCCTTAAAACCTAGCTTAAAATCCAAACGCGTATGGTTACCTTAATAAAAACCCCTTAAAATGTAGCTAAAGGTTGCAGCTTTATCAAATTAAATCAATAATTCCATTACTATTCGGCAATCATGAACAGATCGATGCGCAAGAGTGACATTAAATGGCTGCCTACTGCAAAATCGATATCAAAATGCTTGTAAAATATGAATTTATATGTTTATTTTAAAAGTAATACCCTTAAAACCTAGCTTAAAATCCAAACGCGTATGGTTACCTTAATAAAAACCCCTTAAAATGTAGCTAAAGGTTGCAGCTTTATCAAATTAAATCAATAATTCCATTACTATTCGGCAATCATGAACAGATCGATGCGCAAGAGTGACATTAAATGGCTGCCTACTGCAAAATCGATATCAAAATGCTTGTAAAATATGAATTTATATGTTTATTTTAAAAGTAATACCCTTAAAACCTAGCTTAAAATCCAAACGCGTATGATTACCTTAATAAAAACCCCTTAAAATGTAGCTAAAGGTTGCAGCTTTATCAAATTAAATCAATAATTCCATTACTATTCGGCAATCATGAACAGATCGATGCGCAAGAGTGACATTAAATGGCTGCCTACTGCAAAATCGATATCAAAATGCTTGTAAAATATGAATTTATATGTTTATTTTAAAAGTAATACCCTTAAAACCTAGCTTAAAATCCAAACGCGTATGGTTACCTTAATAAAAACCCCTTAAAATGTAGCTAAAGGTTGCAGCTTTATCAAATTAAATCAATAATTCCATTACTATTCGGCAATCATGAACAGATCGATGCGCAAGAGTGACATTAAATGGCTGCCTACTGCAAAATCGATATCAAAATGCTTGTAAAATATGAATTTATATGTTTATTTTAAAAGTAATACCCTTAAAACCTAGCTTAAAATCCAAACGCGTATGGTTACCTTAATAAAAACCCCTTAAAATGTAGCTAAAGGTTGCAGCTTTATCAAATTAAATCAATAATTCCATTACTATTCGGCAATCATGAACAGATCGATGCGCAAGAGTGACATTAAATGGCTGCCTACTGCAAAATCGATATCAAAACGCTTGTAAAATATGAATTTATATGTTTATTTTAAAAGTAATACCCTTAAAACCTAGCTTAAAATCCAAACGCGTATGGTTACCTTAATAAAAACCCCTTAAAATGTAGCTAAAGGTTGCAGCTTTATCAAATTAAATCAATAATTCCATTACTATTCGGCAATCATGAACAGATCGATGCGCAAGAGTGACATTAAATGGCTGCCTACTGCAAAATCGATATCAAAATGCTTGTAAAATATGAATTTATATGTTTATTTTAAAAGTAATACCCTTAAAACCTAGCTTAAAATCCAAACGCGTATGGTTACCTTAATAAAAACCCCTTAAAATGTAGCTAAAGGTTGCAGCTTTATCAAATTAAATCAATAATTCCATTACTATTCGGCAATCATGAACAGATCGATGCGCAAGAGTGACATTAAATGGCTGCCTACTGCAAAATCGATATCAAAATGCTTGTAAAATATGAATTTATATGTTTATTTTAAAAGTAATACCCTTAAAACCTAGCTTAAAATCCAAACGCGTATGGTTACCTTAATAAAAACCCCTTTAAATTTAGCTAAAGGTTGCAGCTTTATCAAATTAAATCAATAATTCCATTACTATTCGGCAATCATGAACAGATCGATGCGCAAGAGTGACAATAAATGGCTGCCTACTGCAAAATCGATATCAAAATGCTTGTAAAATATGAATTTATATGTTTATTTTAAAAGTAATACCCTTAAAACCTAGCTTAAAATCCAAACGCGTATGGTTACCTTAATAAAAACCCCTTAAAATGTAGCTAAAGGTTGCAGCTTTATCAAATTAAATCAATAATTCCATTACTATTCGGCAATCATGAACAGATCGATGCGCAAGAGTGACATTAAATGGCTGCCTACTGCAAAATCGATATCAAAATGCTTGTAAAATATGAATTTATATGTTTATTTTAAAAGTAATACCCTTAAAACCTAGCTTAAAATCCAAACGCGTATGGTTACCTTAATAAAAACCCCTTAAAATGTAGCTAAAGGTTGCAGCTTTATCAAATTAAATCAATAATTCCATTACTATTCGGCAATCATGAACAGATCGATGCGCAAGAGTGACATTAAATGGCTGCCTACTGCAAAATCGATATCAAAATGCTTGTAAAATATGAATTTATATGTTTATTTTAAAAGTAATACCCTTAAAACCTAGCTTAAAATCCAAACGCGTATGGTTACCTTAATAAAAACCCCTTAAAATGTAGCTAAAGGTTGCAGCTTTATCAAATTAAATCAATAATTCCATTACTATTCGGCAATCATGAACAGATCGATGCGCAAGGGTGACATTAAATGGCTGCCTACTGCAAAATCGATATCAAAACGCTTGTAAAATATGAATTTATATGTTTATTTTAAAAGTAATACCCTTAAAACCTAGCTTAAAATCCAAACGCGTATGGTTACCTTAATAAAAACCCCTTAAAATGTAGCTAAAGGTTGCAGCTTTATCAAATTAAATCAATAATTCCATTACTATTCGGCAATCATGAACAGATCGATGCGCAAGAGTGACATTAAATGGCTGCCTACTGCAAAATCGATATCAAAATGCTTGTAAAATATGAATTTATATGTTTATTTTAAAAGTAATACCCTTAAAACCTAGCTTAAAATCCAAACGCGTATGGTTACCTTAATAAAAACCCCTTTAAATTTAGCTAAAGGTTGCAGCTTTATCAAATTAAATCAATAATTCCATTACTATTCGGCAATCATGAACAGATCGATGCGCAAGAGTGACATTAAATGGCTGCCTACTGCAAAATCGATATCAAAATGCTTGTAAAATATGAATTTATATGTTTATTTTAAAAGTAATACCCTTAAAACCTAGCTTAAAATCCAAACGCGTATGGTTACCTTAATAAAAACCCCTTAAAATGTAGCTAAAGGTTGCAGCTTTATCAAATTAAATCAATAATTCCATTACTATTCGGCAATCATGAACAGATCGATGCGCAAGAGTGACATTAAATGGCTGCCTACTGCAAAATCGATATCAAAATGCTTGTAAAATATGAATTTATATGTTTATTTTAAAAGTAATACCCTTAAAACCTAGCTTAAAATCCAAACGCGTATGGTTACCTTAATAAAAACCCCTTAAAATGTAGCTAAAGGTTGCAGCTTTATCAAATTAAATCAATAATTCCATTACTATTCGGCAATCATGAACAGATCGATGCGCAAGAGTGACATTAAATGGCTGCCTACTGCAAAATCGATATCAAAATGCTTGTAAAATATGAATTTATATGTTTATTTTAAAAGTAATACCCTTAAAACCTAGCTTAAAATCCAAACGCGTATGGTTACCTTAATAAAAACCCCTTAAAATGTAGCTAAAGGTTGCAGCTTTATCAAATTAAATCAATAATTCCATTACTATTCGGCAATCATGAACAGATCGATGCGCAAGAGTGACATTAAATGGCTGCCTACTGCAAAATCGATATCAAAATGCTTGTAAAATATGAATTTATATGTTTATTTTAAAAGTAATACCCTTAAAACCTAGCTTAAAATCCAAACGCGTATGGTTACCTTAATAAAAACCCCTTAAAATGTAGCTAAAGGTTGCAGCTTTATCAAATTAAATCAATAATTCCATTACTATTCGGCAATCATGAACAGATCGATGCGCAAGAGTGACATTAAATGGCTGCCTACTGCAAAATCGATATCAAAATGCTTGTAAAATATGAATTTATATGTTTATTTTAAAAGTAATACCCTTAAAACCTAGCTTAAAATCCAAACGCGTATGGTTACCTTAATAAAAACCCCTTAAAATGTAGCTAAAGGTTGCAGCTTTATCAAATTAAATCAATAATTCCATTACTATTCGGCAATCATGAACAGATCGATGCGCAAGAGTGACATTAAATGGCTGCCTACTGCAAAATCGATATCAAAATGCTTGTAAAATATGAATTTATATGTTTATTTTAAAAGTAATACCCTTAAAACCTAGCTTAAAATCCAAACGCGTATGGTTACCTTAATAAAAACCCCTTAAAATGTAGCTAAAGGTTGCAGCTTTATCAAATTAAATCAATAATTCCATTACTATTCGGCAATCATGAACAGATCGATGCGCAAGAGTGACATTAAATGGCTACCTACTGCAAAATCGATATCAAAATGCTTGTAAAATATGAATTTATATGTTTATTTTAAAAGTAATACCCTTAAAACCTAGCTTAAAATCCAAACGCGTATGGTTACCTTAATAAAAACCCCTTAAAATGTAGCTAAAGGTTGCAGCTTTATCAAATTAAATCAATAATTCCATTACTATTCGGCAATCATGAACAGATCGATGCGCAAGAGTGACATTAAATGGCTGCCTACTGCAAAATCGATATCAAAATGCTTGTAAAATATGAATTTATATGTTTATTTTAAAAGTAATACCCTTAAAACCTAGCTTAAAATCCAAACGCGTATGGTTACCTTAATAAAAACCCCTTAAAATGTAGCTAAAGGTTGCAGCTTTATCAAATTAAATCAATAATTCCATTACTATTCGGCAATCATGAACAGATCGATGCGCAAGAGTGACATTAAATGGCTGCCTACTGCAAAATCGATATCAAAATGCTTGTAAAATATGAATTTATATGTTTATTTTAAAAGTAATACCCTTAAAACCTAGCTTAAAATCCAAACGCGTATGGTTACCTTAATAAAAACCCCTTAAAATGTAGCTAAAGGTTGCAGCTTTATCAAATTAAATACATAATTCCATTACTATTCGGCAATCATGAACAGATCGATGCGCAAGAATGACATTAAATGGCTGCCTACTGCAAAATCGATATCAAAATGCTTGTAAAATATGAATTTATATGTTTATTTTAAAAGTAATACCCTTAAAACCTAGCTTAAAATCCAAACGCGTATGGTTACCTTAATAAAAACCCCTTAAAATGTATCAAAATGCTTGTAAAATATGAATTTATATGTTTATTTTAAAAGTAATACCCTTAAAACCTAGCTTAAAATCCAAACGCGTATGGTTACCTTAATAAAAACCTCTTAAAATGTAGCTAAAGGTTGCAGCTTTATCAAATTAAATCAATAATTCCATTACTATTCGGCAATCATGAACAGATCGATGCGCAAGAGTGACATTAAATGGCTGCCTACTGCAAAATCGATATCAAAATGCTTGTAAAATATGAATTTATATGTTTATTTTAAAAGTAATACCCTTAAAACCTAGCTTAAAATCCAAACGCGTATGGTTACCTTAATAAAAACCCCTTAAAATGTAGCTAAAGGTTGCAGCTTTATCAAATTAAATCAATAATTCCATTACTATTCGGCAATCATGAACAGATCGATGCGCAAGAGTGACATTAAATGGCTACCTACTGCAAAATCGATATCAAAATGCTTGTAAAATATGAATTTATATGTTTATTTTAAAAGTAATACCCTTAAAACCTAGCTTAAAATCCAAACGCGTATGGTTACCTTAATAAAAACCCCTTAAAATGTATCAAAATGCTTGTAAAATATGAATTTATATGTTTATTTTAAAAGTAATACCCTTAAAACCTAGCTTAAAATCCAAACGCGTATGGTTACCTTAATAAAAACCTCTTAAAATGTAGCTAAAGGTTGCAGCTTTATCAAATTAAATCAATAATTCCATTACTATTCGGCAATCATGAACAGATCGATGCGCAAGAGTGACATTAAATGGCTGCCTACTGCAAAATCGATATCAAAATGCTTGTAAAATATGAATTTATATGTTTATTTTAAAAGTAATACCCTTAAAACCTAGCTTAAAATCCAAACGCGTATGGTTACCTTAATAAAAACCCCTTAAAATGTAGCTAAAGGTTGCAGCTTTATCAAATTAAATCAATAATTCCATTACTATTCGGCAATCATGAACAGATCGATGCGCAAGAGTGACATTAAATGGCTGCCTACTGCAAAATCGATATCAAAATGCTTGTAAAATATGAATTTATATGTTTATTTTAAAAGTAATACCCTTAAAACCTAGCTTAAAATCCAAACGCGTATGGTTACCTTAATAAAAACCCCTTAAAATGTAGCTAAAGGTTGCAGCTTTATCAAATTAAATCAATAATTCCATTACTATTCGGCAATCATGAACAGATCGATGCGCAAGAGTGACATTAAATGGCTGCCTACTGCAAAATCGATATCAAAATGCTTGTAAAATATGAATTTATATGTTTATTTTAAAAGTAATACCCTTAAAACCTAGCTTAAAATCCAAACGCGTATGGTTACCTTAATAAAAACCCCTTAAAATGTAGCTAAAGGTTGCAGCTTTATCAAATTAAATCAATAATTCTATTACTATTCGGCAATCATGAACAGATCGATGCGCAAGAGTGACATTAAATGGCTGCCTACTGCAAAATCGATATCAAAATGCTTGTAAAATATGAATTTATATGTTTATTTTAAAAGTAATACCCTTAAAACCTAGCTTAAAATCCAAACGCGTATGGTTACCTTAATAAAAACCCCTTAAAATGTAGCTAAAGGTTGCAGCTTTATCAAATTAAATCAATAATTCCATTACTATTCGGCAATCATGAACAGATCGATGCGCAAGAGTGACATTAAATGGCTGCCTACTGCAAAATCGATATCAAAATGCTTGTAAAATATGAATTTATATGTTTATTTTAAAAGTAATACCCTTAAAACCTAGCTTAAAATCCAAACGCGTATGGTTACCTTAATAAAAACCCCTTAAAATGTAGCTAAAGGTTGCAGCTTTATCAAATTAAATCAATAATTCCATTACTATTCGGCAATCATGAACAGATCGATGCGCAAGAGTGACATTAAATGGCTGCCTACTGCAAAATCGATATCAAAATGCTTGTAAAATATGAATTTATATGTTTATTTTAAAAGTAATACCCTTAAAACCTAGCTTAAAATCCAAACGCGTATGGTTACCTTAATAAAAACCCCTTAAAATGTAGCTAAAGGTTGCAGCTTTATCAAATTAAATCAATAATTCCATTACTATTCGGCAATCATGAACAGATCGATGCGCAAGAGTTACATTAAATGGCTGCCTACTGCAAAATCGATATCAAAATGCTTGTAAAATATGAATTTATATGTTTATTTTAAAAGTAATACCCTTAAAACTTAGCTTAAAATCCAAACGCGTATGGTTACCTTAATAAAAACCCCTTAAAATGTAGCTAAAGGTTGCAGCTTTATCAAATTAAATCAATAATTCCATTACTATTCGGCAATCATGAACAGATCGATGCGCAAGAGTGACATTAAATGGCTGCCTACTGCAAAATCGATATCAAAATGCTTGTAAAATATGAATTTATATGTTTATTTTAAAAGTAATACCCTTAAAACCTAGCTTAAAATCCAAACGCGTATGGTTACCTTAATGAAAACCCCTTAAAATGTAGCTAAAGGTTGCAGCTTTATCAAATTAAATCAATAATTCCATTACTATTCGGCAATCATGAACAGATCGATGCGCAAGAGTGACATTAAATGGCTGCCTACTGCAAAATCGATATCAAAATGCTTGTAAAATATGAATTTATATGTTTATTTTAAAAGTAATACCCTTAAAACCTCATGAACAGATCGATGCGCAAGAGTGACATTAAATGGCTGCCTACTGCAAAATCGATATCAAAATGCTTGTAAAATATGAATTTATATGTTTATTTTAAAAGTAATACCCTTAAAACCTAGCTTAAAATCCAAACGCGTATGGTTACCTTAATAAAAACCCCTTAAAATGTAGCTAAAGGTTGCAGCTTTATCAAATTAAATCAATAATTCCATTACTATTCGGCAATCATGAACAGATCGATGCGCAAGAGTGACATTAAATGGCTGCCTACTGCAAAATCGATATCAAAATGCTTGTAAAATATGAATTTATATGTTTATTTTAAAAGTAATACCCTTAAAACCTAGCTTAAAATCCAAACGCGTATGGTTACCTTAATAAAAACCCCTTAAAATGTAGCTAAAGGTTGCAGCTTTATCAAATTAAATCAATAATTCCATTACTATTCGGCAATCATGAACAGATCGATGCGCAAGAGTGACATTAAATGGCTGCCTACTGCAAAATCGATATCAAAATGCTTGTAAAATATGAATTTATATGTTTATTTTAAAAGTAATACCCTTAAAACCTAGCTTAAAATCCAAACGCGTATGGTTACCTTAATAAAAACCCCTTAAAATGTAGCTAAAGGTTGCAGCTTTATCAAATTAAATCAATAATTCCATTACTATTCGGCAATCATGAACAGATCGATGCGCAAGAGTGACATTAAATGGCTGCCTACTGCAAAATCGATATCAAAATGCTTGTAAAATATGAATTTATATGTTTATTTTAAAAGTAATACCCTTAAAACCTAGCTTAAAATCCAAACGCGTATGGTTACCTTAATAAAAACCCCTTAAAATGTAGCTAAAGGTTGCAGCTTTATCAAATTAAATCAATAATTCCATTACTATTCGGCAATCATGAACAGATCGATGCGCAAGAGTGACATTAAATGGCTGCCTACTGCAAAATCGATATCAAAATGCTTGTAAAATATGAATTTATATGTTTATTTTAAAAGTAATACCCTTAAAACCTAGCTTAAAATCCAAACGCGTATGGTTACCTTAATAAAAACCCCTTAAAATGTAGCTAAAGGTTGCAGCTTTATCAAATTAAATCAATAATTCCATTACTATTCGGCAATCATGAACAGATCGATGCGCAAGAGTGACATTAAATGGCTGCCTACTGCAAAATCGATATCAAAATGCTTGTAAAATATGAATTTATATGTTTATTTTAAAAGTAATACCCTTAAAACCTAGCTTAAAATCCAAACGCGTATGGTTACCTTAATAAAAACCCCTTAAAATGTAGCTAAAGGTTGCAGCTTTATCAAATTAAATCAATAATTCCATTACTATTCGGCAATCATGAACAGATCGATGCGCAAGAGTGACATTAAATGGCTGCCTACTGCAAAATCGATATCAAAATGCTTGTAAAATATGAATTTATATGTTTATTTTAAAAGTAATACCCTTAAAACCTAGCTTAAAATCCAAACGCGTATGGTTACCTTAATAAAAACCCCTTAAAATGTAGCTAAAGGTTGCAGCTTTATCAAATTAAATCAATAATTCCATTACTATTCGGCAATCATGAACAGATCGATGCGCAAGAGTGACATTAAATGGCTGCCTACTGCAAAATCGATATCAAAATGCTTGTAAAATATGAATTTATATGTTTATTTTAAAAGTAATACCCTTAAAACCTAGCTTAAAATCCAAACGCGTATGGTTACCTTAATAAAAACCCCTTAAAATGTAGCTAAAGGTTGCAGCTTTATCAAATTAAATCAATAATTCCATTACTATTCGGCAATCATGAACAGATCGATGCGCAAGAGTGACATTAAATGGCTGCCTACTGCAAAATCGATATCAAAATGCTTGTAAAATATGAATTTATATGTTTATTTTAAAAGTAATACCCTTAAAACCTAGCTTAAAATCCAAACGCGTATGGTTACCTTAATAAAAACCCCTTAAAATGTAGCTAAAGGTTGCAGCTTTATCAAATTAAATCAATAATTCCATTACTATTCGGCAATCATGAACAGATCGATGCGCAAGAGTGACATTAAATGGCTGCCTACTGCAAAATCGATATCAAAATGCTTGTAAAATATGAATTTATATGTTTATTTTAAAAGTAATACCCTTAAAACCTAGCTTAAAATCCAAACGCGTATGGTTACCTTAATAAAAACCCCTTAAAATGTAGCTAAAGGTTGCAGCTTTATCAAATTAAATCAATAATTCCATTACTATTCGGCAATCATGAACAGATCGATGCGCAAGAGTGACATTAAATGGCTGCCTACTGCAAAATCGATATCAAAATGCTTGTAAAATATGAATTTATATGTTTATTTTAAAAGTAATACCCTTAAAACCTAGCTTAAAATCCAAACGCGTATGGTTACCTTAATAAAAACCCCTTAAAATGTAGCTAAAGGTTGCAGCTTTATCAAATTAAATCAATAATTCCATTACTATTCGGCAATCATGAACAGATCGATGCGCAAGAGTGACATTAAATGGCTGCCTACTGCAAAATCGATATCAAAATGCTTGTAAAATATGAATTTATATGTTTATTTTAAAAGTAATACCCTTAAAACCTAGCTTAAAATCCAAACGCGTATGGTTACCTTAATAAAAACCCCTTAAAATGTAGCTAAAGGTTGCAGCTTTATCAAATTAAATCAATAATTCCATTACTATTCGGCAATCATGAACAGATCGATGCGCAAGAGTGACATTAAATGGCTGCCTACTGCAAAATCGATATCAAAATGCTTGTAAAATATGAATTTATATGTTTATTTTAAAAGTAATACCCTTAAAACCTAGCTTAAAATCCAAACGCGTATGGTTACCTTAATAAAAACCCCTTAAAATGTAGCTAAAGGTTGCAGCTTTATCAAATTAAATCAATAATTCCATTACTATTCGGCAATCATGAACAGATCGATGCGCAAGAGTGACATTAAATGGCTGCCTACTGCAAAATCGATATCAAAATGCTTGTAAAATATGAATTTATATGTTTATTTTAAAAGTAATACCCTTAAAACCTAGCTTAAAATCCAAACGCGTATGGTTACCTTAATAAAAACCCCTTAAAATGTAGCTAAAGGTTGCAGCTTTATCAAATTAAATCAATAATTCCATTACTATTCGGCAATCATGAACAGATCGATGCGCAAGAGTGACATTAAATGGCTGCCTACTGCAAAATCGATATCAAAATGCTTGTAAAATATGAATTTATATGTTTATTTTAAAAGTAATACCCTTAAAACCTAGCTTAAAATCCAAACGCGTATGGTTACCTTAATAAAAACCCCTTAAAATGTAGCTAAAGGTTGCAGCTTTATCAAATTAAATCAATAATTCCATTACTATTCGGCAATCATGAACAGATCGATGCGCAAGAGTGACATTAAATGGCTGCCTACTGCAAAATCGATATCAAAATGCTTGTAAAATATGAATTTATATGTTTATTTTAAAAGTAATACCCTTAAAACCTAGCTTAAAATCCAAACGCGTATGGTTACCTTAATAAAAACCCCTTAAAATGTAGCTAAAGGTTGCAGCTTTATCAAATTAAATCAATAATTCCATTACTATTCGGCAATCATGAACAGATCGATGCGCAAGAGTGACATTAAATGGCTGCCTACTGCAAAATCGATATCAAAATGCTTGTAAAATATGAATTTATATGTTTATTTTAAAAGTAATACCCTTAAAACCTAGCTTAAAATCCAAACGCGTATGGTTACCTTAATAAAAACCCCTTAAAATGTAGCTAAAGGTTGCAGCTTTATCAAATTAAATCAATAATTCCATTACTATTCGGCAATCATGAACAGATCGATGCGCAAGAGTGACATTAAATGGCTGCCTACTGCAAAATCGATATCAAAATGCTTGTAAAATATGAATTTATATGTTTATTTTAAAAGTAATACCCTTAAAACCTAGCTTAAAATCCAAACGCGTATGGTTACCTTAATAAAAACCCCTTAAAATGTAGCTAAAGGTTGCAGCTTTATCAAATTAAATCAATAATTCCATTACTATTCGGCAATCATGAACAGATCGATGCGCAAGAGTGACATTAAATGGCTGCCTACTGCAAAATCGATATCAAAATGCTTGTAAAATATGAATTTATATGTTTATTTTAAAAGTAATACCCTTAAAACCTAGCTTAAAATCCAAACGCGTATGGTTACCTTAATAAAAACCCCTTAAAATGTAGCTAAAGGTTGCAGCTTTATCAAATTAAATCAATAATTCCATTACTATTCGGCAATCATGAACAGATCGATGCGCAAGAGTGACATTAAATGGCTGCCTACTGCAAAATCGATATCAAAATGCTTGTAAAATATGAATTTATATGTTTATTTTAAAAGTAATACCCTTAAAACCTAGCTTAAAATCCAAACGCGTATGGTTACCTTAATAAAAACCCCTTAAAATGTAGCTAAAGGTTGCAGCTTTATCAAATTAAATCAATAATTCCATTACTATTCGGCAATCATGAACAGATCGATGCGCAAGAGTGACATTAAATGGCTGCCTACTGCAAAATCGATATCAAAATGCTTGTAAAATATGAATTTATATGTTTATTTTAAAAGTAATACCCTTAAAACCTAGCTTAAAATCCAAACGCGTATGGTTACCTTAATAAAAACCCCTTAAAATGTAGCTAAAGGTTGCAGCTTTATCAAATTAAATCAATAATTCCATTACTATTCGGCAATCATGAACAGATCGATGCGCAAGAGTGACATTAAATGGCTGCCTACTGCAAAATCGATATCAAAATGCTTGTAAAATATGAATTTATATGTTTATTTTAAAAGTAATACCCTTAAAACCTAGCTTAAAATCCAAACGCGTATGGTTACCTTAATAAAAACCCCTTAAAATGTAGCTAAAGGTTGCAGCTTTATCAAATTAAATCAATAATTCCATTACTATTCGGCAATCATGAACAGATCGATGCGCAAGAGTGACATTAAATGGCTGCCTACTGCAAAATCGATATCAAAATGCTTGTAAAATATGAATTTATATGTTTATTTTAAAAGTAATACCCTTAAAACCTAGCTTAAAATCCAAACGCGTATGGTTACCTTAATAAAAACCCCTTAAAATGTAGCTAAAGGTTGCAGCTTTATCAAATTAAATCAATAATTCCATTACTATTCGGCAATCATGAACAGATCGATGCGCAAGAGTGACATTAAATGGCTGCCTACTGCAAAATCGATATCAAAATGCTTGTAAAATATGAATTTATATGTTTATTTTAAAAGTAATACCCTTAAAACCTAGCTTAAAATCCAAACGCGTATGGTTACCTTAATAAAAACCCCTTAAAATGTAGCTAAAGGTTGCAGCTTTATCAAATTAAATCAATAATTCCATTACTATTCGGCAATCATGAACAGATCGATGCGCAAGAGTGACATTAAATGGCTGCCTACTGCAAAATCGATATCAAAATGCTTGTAAAATATGAATTTATATGTTTATTTTAAAAGTAATACCCTTAAAACCTAGCTTAAAATCCAAACGCGTATGGTTACCTTAATAAAAACCCCTTAAAATGTAGCTAAAGGTTGCAGCTTTATCAAATTAAATCAATAATTCCATTACTATTCGGCAATCATGAACAGATCGATGCGCAAGAGTGACATTAAATGGCTGCCTACTGCAAAATCGATATCAAAATGCTTGTAAAATATGAATTTATATGTTTATTTTAAAAGTAATACCCTTAAAACCTAGCTTAAAATCCAAACGCGTATGGTTACCTTAATAAAAACCCCTTAAAATGTAGCTAAAGGTTGCAGCTTTATCAAATTAAATCAATAATTCCATTACTATTCGGCAATCATGAACAGATCGATGCGCAAGAGTGACATTAAATGGCTGCCTACTGCAAAATCGATATCAAAATGCTTGTAAAATATGAATTTATATGTTTATTTTAAAAGTAATACCCTTAAAACCTAGCTTAAAATCCAAACGCGTATGGTTACCTTAATAAAAACCCCTTAAAATGTAGCTAAAGGTTGCAGCTTTATCAAATTAAATCAATAATTCCATTACTATTCGGCAATCATGAACAGATCGATGCGCAAGAGTGACATTAAATGGCTGCCTACTGCAAAATCGATATCAAAATGCTTGTAAAATATGAATTTATATGTTTATTTTAAAAGTAATACCCTTAAAACCTAGCTTAAAATCCAAACGCGTATGGTTACCTTAATAAAAACCCCTTAAAATGTAGCTAAAGGTTGCAGCTTTATCAAATTAAATCAATAATTCCATTACTATTCGGCAATCATGAACAGATCGATGCGCAAGAGTGACATTAAATGGCTGCCTACTGCAAAATCGATATCAAAATGCTTGTAAAATATGAATTTATATGTTTATTTTAAAAGTAATACCCTTAAAACCTAGCTTAAAATCCAAACGCGTATGGTTACCTTAATAAAAACCCCTTAAAATGTAGCTAAAGGTTGCAGCTTTATCAAATTAAATCAATAATTCCATTACTATTCGGCAATCATGAACAGATCGATGCGCAAGAGTGACATTAAATGGCTGCCTACTGCAAAATCGATATCAAAATGCTTGTAAAATATGAATTTATATGTTTATTTTAAAAGTAATACCCTTAAAACCTAGCTTAAAATCCAAACGCGTATGGTTACCTTAATAAAAACCCCTTAAAATGTAGCTAAAGGTTGCAGCTTTATCAAATTAAATCAATAATTCCATTACTATTCGGCAATCATGAACAGATCGATGCGCAAGAGTGACATTAAATGGCTGCCTACTGCAAAATCGATATCAAAATGCTTGTAAAATATGAATTTATATGTTTATTTTAAAAGTAATACCCTTAAAACCTAGCTTAAAATCCAAACGCGTATGGTTACCTTAATAAAAACCCCTTAAAATGTAGCTAAAGGTTGCAGCTTTATCAAATTAAATCAATAATTCCATTACTATTCGGCAATCATGAACAGATCGATGCGCAAGAGTGACATTAAATGGCTGCCTACTGCAAAATCGATATCAAAATGCTTGTAAAATATGAATTTATATGTTTATTTTAAAAGTAATACCCTTAAAACCTAGCTTAAAATCCAAACGCGTATGGTTACCTTAATAAAAACCCCTTAAAATGTAGCTAAAGGTTGCAGCTTTATCAAATTAAATCAATAATTCCATTACTATTCGGCAATCATGAACAGATCGATGCGCAAGAGTGACATTAAATGGCTGCCTACTGCAAAATCGATATCAAAATGCTTGTAAAATATGAATTTATATGTTTATTTTAAAAGTAATACCCTTAAAACCTAGCTTAAAATCCAAACGCGTATGGTTACCTTAATAAAAACCCCTTAAAATGTAGCTAAAGGTTGCAGCTTTATCAAATTAAATCAATAATTCCATTACTATTCGGCAATCATGAACAGATCGATGCGCAAGAGTGACATTAAATGGCTGCCTACTGCAAAATCGATATCAAAATGCTTGTAAAATATGAATTTATATGTTTATTTTAAAAGTAATACCCTTAAAACCTAGCTTAAAATCCAAACGCGTATGGTTACCTTAATAAAAACCCCTTAAAATGTAGCTAAAGGTTGCAGCTTTATCAAATTAAATCAATAATTCCATTACTATTCGGCAATCATGAACAGATCGATGCGCAAGAGTGACATTAAATGGCTGCCTACTGCAAAATCGATATCAAAATGCTTGTAAAATATGAATTTATATGTTTATTTTAAAAGTAATACCCTTAAAACCTAGCTTAAAATCCAAACGCGTATGGTTACCTTAATAAAAACCCCTTAAAATGTAGCTAAAGGTTGCAGCTTTATCAAATTAAATCAATAATTCCATTACTATTCGGCAATCATGAACAGATCGATGCGCAAGAGTGACATTAAATGGCTGCCTACTGCAAAATCGATATCAAAATGCTTGTAAAATATGAATTTATATGTTTATTTTAAAAGTAATACCCTTAAAACCTAGCTTAAAATCCAAACGCGTATGGTTACCTTAATAAAAACCCCTTAAAATGTAGCTAAAGGTTGCAGCTTTATCAAATTAAATCAATAATTCCATTACTATTCGGCAATCATGAACAGATCGATGCGCAAGAGTGACATTAAATGGCTGCCTACTGCAAAATCGATATCAAAATGCTTGTAAAATATGAATTTATATGTTTATTTTAAAAGTAATACCCTTAAAACCTAGCTTAAAATCCAAACGCGTATGGTTACCTTAATAAAAACCCCTTAAAATGTAGCTAAAGGTTGCAGCTTTATCAAATTAAATCAATAATTCCATTACTATTCGGCAATCATGAACAGATCGATGCGCAAGAGTGACATTAAATGGCTGCCTACTGCAAAATCGATATCAAAATGCTTGTAAAATATGAATTTATATGTTTATTTTAAAAGTAATACCCTTAAAACCTAGCTTAAAATCCAAACGCGTATGGTTACCTTAATAAAAACCCCTTAAAATGTAGCTAAAGGTTGCAGCTTTATCAAATTAAATCAATAATTCCATTACTATTCGGCAATCATGAACAGATCGATGCGCAAGAGTGACATTAAATGGCTGCCTACTGCAAAATCGATATCAAAATGCTTGTAAAATATGAATTTATATGTTTATTTTAAAAGTAATACCCTTAAAACCTAGCTTAAAATCCAAACGCGTATGGTTACCTTAATAAAAACCCCTTAAAATGTAGCTAAAGGTTGCAGCTTTATCAAATTAAATCAATAATTCCATTACTATTCGGCAATCATGAACAGATCGATGCGCAAGAGTGACATTAAATGGCTGCCTACTGCAAAATCGATATCAAAATGCTTGTAAAATATGAATTTATATGTTTATTTTAAAAGTAATACCCTTAAAACCTAGCTTAAAATCCAAACGCGTATGGTTACCTTAATAAAAACCCCTTAAAATGTAGCTAAAGGTTGCAGCTTTATCAAATTAAATCAATAATTCCATTACTATTCGGCAATCATGAACAGATCGATGCGCAAGAGTGACATTAAATGGCTGCCTACTGCAAAATCGATATCAAAATGCTTGTAAAATATGAATTTATATGTTTATTTTAAAAGTAATACCCTTAAAACCTAGCTTAAAATCCAAACGCGTATGGTTACCTTAATAAAAACCCCTTAAAATGTAGCTAAAGGTTACAGCTTTATCAAATTAAATCAATAATTCCATTACTATTCGGCAATCATGAACAGATCGATGCGCAAGAGTGACATTAAATGGCTGCCTACTGCAAAATCGATATCAAAATGCTTGTAAAATATGAATTTATATGTTTATTTTAAAAGTAATACCCTTAAAACCTAGCTTAAAATCCAAACGCGTATGGTTACCTTAATAAAAACCCCTTAAAATGTAGCTAAAGGTTGCAGCTTTATCAAATTAAATCAATAATTCCATTACTATTCGGCAATCATGAACAGATCGATGCGCAAGAGTGACATTAAATGGCTGCCTACTGCAAAATCGATATCAAAATGCTTGTAAAATATGAATTTATATGTTTATTTTAAAAGTAATACCCTTAAAACCTAGCTTAAAATCCAAACGCGTATGGTTACCTTAATAAAAACCCCTTAAAATGTAGCTAAAGGTTGCAGCTTTATCAAATTAAATCAATAATTCCATTACTATTCGGCAATCATGAACAGATCGATGCGCAAGAGTGACATTAAATGGCTGCCTACTGCAAAATCGATATCAAAATGCTTGTAAAATATGAATTTATATGTTTATTTTAAAAGTAATACCCTTAAAACCTAGCTTAAAATCCAAACGCGTATGGTTACCTTAATAAAAACCCTTAAAATGTAGCTAAAGGTTGCAGCTTTATCAAATTAAATCAATAATTCCATTACTATTCGGCAATCATGAACAGATCGATGCGCAAGAGTGACATTAAATGGCTGCCTACTGCAAAATCGATATCAAAATGCTTGTAAAATATGAATTTATATGTTTATTTTAAAAGTAATACCCTTAAAACCTAGCTTAAAATCCAAACGCGTATGGTTACCTTAATAAAAACCACTTAAAATGTAGCTAAAGGTTGCAGCTTTATCAAATTAAATCAATAATTCCATTACTATTCGGCAATCATGAACAGATCGATGCGCAAGAGTGACATTAAATGGCTGCCTACTGCAAAATCGATATCAAAATGCTTGTAAAATATGAATTTATATGTTTATTTTAAAAGTAATACCCTTAAAACCTAGCTTAAAATCCAAACGCGTATGGTTACCTTAATAAAAACCCCTTAAAATGTAGCTAAAGGTTGCAGCTTTATCAAATTAAATCAATAATTCCATTACTATTCGGCAATCATGAACAGATCGATGCGCAAGAGTGACATTAAATGGCTGCCTACTGCAAAATCGATATCAAAATGCTTGTAAAATATGAATTTATATGTTTATTTTAAAAGTAATACCCTTAAAACCTAGCTTAAAATCCAAACGCGTATGGTTACCTTAATAAAAACCCCTTAAAATGTAGCTAAAGGTTGCAGCTTTATCAAATTAAATCAATAATTCCATTACTATTCGGCAATCATGAACAGATCGATGCGCAAGAGTGACATTAAATGGCTGCCTACTGCAAAATCGATATCAAAATGCTTGTAAAATATGAATTTATATGTTTATTTTAAAAGTAATACCCTTAAAACCTAGCTTAAAATCCAAACGCGTATGGTTACCTTAATAAAAACCCCTTAAAATGTAGCTAAAGGTTGCAGCTTTATCAAATTAAATCAATAATTCCATTACTATTCGGCAATCATGAACAGATCGATGCGCAAGAGTGACATTAAATGGCTGCCTACTGCAAAATCGATATCAAAATGCTTGTCAAATATGAATTTATATGTTTATTTTAAAAGTAATACCCTTAAAACCTAGCTTAAAATCCAAACGCGTATGGTTACCTTAATAAAAACCCCTTAAAATGTAGCTAAAGGTTGCAGCTTTATCAAATTAAATCAATAATTCCATTACTATTCGGCAATCATGAACAGATCGATGCGCAAGAGTGACATTAAATGGCTGCCTACTGCAAAATCGATATCAAAATGCTTGTAAAATATGAATTGATATGTTTATTTTAAAAGTAATACCCTTAAAACCTAGCTTAAAATCCAAACGCGTATGGTTACCTTAATAAAAACCCCTTAAAATGTAGCTAAAGGTTGCAGCTTTATCAAATTAAATCAATAATTCCATTACTATTCGGCAATCATGAACAGATCGATGCGCAAGAGTGACATTAAATGGCTGCCTACTGCAAAATCGATATCAAAATGCTTGTAAAATATGAATTTATATGTTTATTTTAAAAGTAATACCCTTAAAACCTAGCTTAAAATCCAAACGCGTATGGTTACCTTAATAAAAACCCCTTAAAATGTAGCTAAAGGTTGCAGCTTTATCAAATTAAATCAATAATTCCATTACTATTCGGCAATCATGAACAGATCGATGCGCAAGAGTGACATTAAATGGCTGCCTACTGCAAAATCGATATCAAAATGCTTGTAAAATATGAATTTATATGTTTATTTTAAAAGTAATACCCTTAAAACCTAGCTTAAAATCCAAACGCGTATGGTTACCTTAATAAAAACCCCTTAAAATGTAGCTAAATGTTGCAGCTTTATCAAATTAAATCAATAATTCCATTACTATTCGGCAATCATGAACAGATCGATGCGCAAGAGTGACATTAAATGGCTGCCTACTGCAAAATCGATATCAAAATGCTTGTAAAATATGAATTTATATGTTTATTTTAAAAGTAATACCCTTAAAACCTAGCTTAAAATCCAAACGCGTATGGTTACCTTAATAAAAACCCCTTAAAATGTAGCTAAAGGTTGCAGCTTTATCAAATTAAATCAATAATTCCATTACTATTCGGCAATCATGAACAGATCGATGCGCAAGAGTGACATTAAATGGCTGCCTACTGCAAAATCGATATCAAAATGCTTGTAAAATATGAATTTATATGTTTATTTTAAAAGTAATACCCTTAAAACCTAGCTTAAAATCCAAACGCGTATGGTTACCTTAATAAAAACCCCTTAAAATGTAGCTAAAGGTTGCAGCTTTATCAAATTAAATCAATAATTCCATTACTATTCGGCAATCATGAACAGATCGATGCGCAAGAGTGACATTAAATGGCTGCCTACTGCAAAATCGATATCAAAATGCTTGTAAAATATGAATTTATATGTTTATTTTAAAAGTAATACCCTTAAAACCTAGCTTAAAATCCAAACGCGTATGGTTACCTTAATAAAAACCCCTTAAAATGTAGCTAAAGGTTGCAGCTTTATCAAATTAAATCAATAATTCCATTACTATTCGGCAATCATGAACAGATCGATGCGCAAGAGTGACATTAAATGGCTGCCTACTGCAAAATCGATATCAAAATGCTTGTAAAATATGAATTTATATGTTTATTTTAAAAGTAATACCCTTAAAACCTAGCTTAAAATCCAAACGCGTATGGTTACCTTAATAAAAACCCCTTAAAATGTAGCTAAATGTTGCAGCTTTATCAAATTAAATCAATAATTCCATTACTATTCGGCAATCATGAACAGATCGATGCGCAAGAGTGACATTAAATGGCTGCCTACTGCAAAATCGATATCAAAATGCTTGTAAAATATGAATTTATATGTTTATTTTAAAAGTAATACCCTTAAAACCTAGCTTAAAATCCAAACGCGTATGGTTACCTTAATAAAAACCCCTTAAAATGTAGCTAAAGGTTGCAGCTTTATCAAACTAAATCAATAATTCCATTACTATTCGGCAATCATGAACAGATCGATGCGCAAGAGTGACATTAAATGGCTGCCTACTGCAAAATTGTAATATTCGATTTCGCGCGGAACAAAAATTTTCTTCTTTTAATTTGAATTGTAATGCACTGATCAACATAAACAAAGAAATGTTGCAGATATGATATCTTGGCAACAATGTTTCCGCAACATTTTAGTACTTGTAACCGATGACCAGTCAGGATAGGCAACCGTTTAAAACGACTGACGAACTCAGCGACCGTCGTAGGCTGACGAGCAAAAGGTCAGCCAGAAAGTCACGATCGAATGATCTGTCTTTCTATCATCCGACTCGGTCTCGAGCAGACCTCAGTTAAATAGTGCAAGTGTGAGTGCAATTCGAAATTTTAAATTCAGCGAAAGTGTAGTGTGTGATAGCCGCAAAGCCGGCAGTGGTGCGAGGTATTTAGTGGGAAGGTCCAGGATCATCTGTGTTCAAATCAGCCAAGAAAATTTTTATAAAACTGGTAAGTTTTGCTATCGTTTAGGATACATGTAGATAGGGCTAGGCAGATTGGAAGTGAAATCCAATTTCACTTGTCTTTATGTAGACTTACGCGGCCAAGGAACAACATCATCAGTTTTCATATATCGGTGGAGCACCGCTCCCACAAATCGGCCAGCGAAAAACCGAGGCCGCAGAAATTGTCTTTATATGTTGAACGAGAAAAACCGCAGAGAATTTTTGGATTTGCCCGAGAAGCAGCAGAGTTTACACTTTTTCCCAAGGAACAGCCCATCTTTGAGCAGGCCATTTAAGGCCCAGCAGCATCACCACTCGAAAAGATCAGCACTCAGCAGAAATCACCAGCACCACTGAAGAAAAGAAAAAAAAAGCACGGACGACGGAAGAATTGCAGCCACAAAACCAGCCAACACCAGAAACTAGCACCTGCAAAAAAAAATCATGACCAGCAGCTCAAAATTTGAAAGTCGAACAAATACTTACCTGAAATTATACTTACGTCAACATTTTACCTACCAGCAACATTTGTGTACTTACCCGCAACATTTTCCCAAATTTATTTGTTAAATTTTAATTGAATTCTAATTATAATTAATTACTTTAGGTTTATTAGAAATAATATTGTTGTTAATCATGTAAATAGGGAAAAGCAAATTCAAGTTTCGTAGTATAAGTGAAAAGAAAAAAAAAAAACAACTATTAATGTAGAGTTTAGAAGTGACCTTCAGGAGCGTTTATGCGAACTAACAACAACCATTTCACAGTCCAGCAGCAACGAACGAGAAAAGTGAGCATGAACCACGATTAAGGGCCCTTCTTCGCGACGAGATGCATGTGAGTAAAAACTTAAACATTTTACACTAACAACTTATCAGTGCCGCGAGAGAGTGAGGTGGAACTCTTATACGCGTGCACACTGCATAATCGGTCAGCAGATCATTTTTGCAGTGGGAAATGCGTATTCGCATTTCTACCTCCAATCGTTTCGCTTCGCAGCTTCACTGCGCTGCATTAATTCTATTGTTGCTGTTGCAATTTGCAGCAAACGGGGTTTGCATTGCGCTGTTGTTGTAGCACAGCCAATGTCATTTGGAACTTTTTGTTTTTTTCTTTTTGTGAATGCGAAAGTTGCTTTGCCAAAACTCGTAAAATATATGAAAAATAATTTAAATTGCTACAAAAATGATTGAATTGTAAGAAGAATTAAAAGACAAGAAAATTTAAGCAGAAGACGTAATTCCTGCTATAATTTGCGAAGACAAAGACAAACAAAAAAAAAAAAAAAAAAAAAAAAAACTGAAAAAAAAAAAAATTTACGCGAAATTAGAATAAGGTAAAATTTTAAGAAAGAAAGAAAGAAGACTAAAGCAGAAGAACGAATTCCTGCAACAATTTGCGAATACGCTGAAAAGAATGCCAAGTAAATCGACATGAAAAATGTAAAATTTGGAGAAGAAAAAGAGATCGAATGAAAACCAAATACTTACCGCGATACTTACCGAAAAACTAACCTAGAAAAATATTTACTTAATTGCTATTTACTTACCTTTGATATTCGATTTATGTTTACCTAAAAATTTATAAACTACTTGATAAATAGTTAAGTGGTCTACATACTTACATAATTACCTGTTAATACTTACCTTGCATTGTTGTTGTGAAATATTGAAAAAGAAGTGAGGTTTGCACAGCATTGACTGCAGCTATGTGCTGGCGATTCCGCGTGTGTTTACACACATTTCTTTTTGCATATTTTTTTGTTGTTATACAGTTTGTTTGTTTTTTTTTTGTTGAGAATCACCTGCTGCATTCCTTTTGTGCGAAAATTTCGCGCGTCGCTAAATTGGAGTTAAAACTATTCTGAATGCTAGGAGGTTTAGAGTATATTGTTTGGTTTAGTGATTAAGATTTTTTAAATTATAATGAAGGCATTTAAATAAAAAATTGTTATTTTGGGTTAAGTTTAACCATGGAAATTTAAGACTTTAAATTGTACAGGTGATTAGATGAAAGGGTAGGTGGACTTTTGTCTTTGGGGACCCATACTAACAACAACCACATGGGTCATGGTTGGGAGGGTAAGAGACAGGGCGAGGCGCCTTCCACCTCAGCGTCGCCCCCAAACACAGAGAAGAGGAAGAACGGCCAGCGCGGCTATTTTTAAGTTTATTGTCCGTCCGATATTTTGTCTTGTCGTGTTGAGTTTGAATATTTAGATCAATCAAGTGGCTGGGACTCATATTGAGTTAATTGTAGTGCAGGTTGTGATGATTTGGTCCCGAATCCCCCCACCAGCCGTAAGAGCTAGCTTTATTTAAGGGTCCCGCACGAAAGTGGCCAAATGAGCGCATTACAACCTGGGGTGGACAAGGACGTGGGCCAAGATTTGTTCTTGGGCACACGCAAAACAACATGAGGTGAAGCCTCTCTCCTTTAACATCTCCACTTTACAATTGTCGGGAAACTACAGCCCAAGGTCGGGTGTTTCGTTTTCCGTGCGTTGTGTTTTAATTTGTACAGGACAATTTGTACACAACGTAGGGCGGTATATATGCTTTGCAATCAGGGCATTAGAGACATGGCGCCAAATGTGGAGCATATATATCCGGCCCACAACATTTTGTACATTACAGAAATGGCGCCCAACGTGGGGCCTCTCAAGGCTTTGGCCTCTCACGTAAACGTGGGGCCTCACGGAATTTTGCTTCAGCCTCACGGAATTTTGCTTCAGCCTCACGAGGTTTGCTTTAGCCTCACGGTTTTTAGTCTAACGAAAATGGCTTTTAAGCAACGAGAGGTCACCCCTTTTCCAATTCGAGGTTTTTTTTTTCGCTCGGTTCACTGATGGATGAGTATTTGTTCCTATGGAGGTTTAGTGTAGTCTTGTTGGATTTCACTAATTGGCATTCATTCTTCGACCATTTAGCTGACCACGAGATGCATCTGGGCTTTCCCATGTTTCATTGCTTTTACATTCAGTTGATGCCTCACTTTTTTGACTTTGCTGATGCATCCTTCGGATGGCAACTTTGAAGTTCTTGGAATTTAGATTCGGAAAAGAGTTTCGGATCTAACCAAAGAAATTTTAGAGACCTTGCGTTCGAGCTCATCAACTCAGCCAGTATTGACGTGGGATGTGATTACAAGATTATCGCTTGCGTTGAGCTATAGAATTCTTGTCCATTCAGGTCAGCTGGAAACTGAAGAGATAGGATTGATTAAGTTGGCAATGCTCAAAAGGGGAAAATATTTGACTATCCATTCCTTAAATTTGGTTTTGTTTTTTTTCTTACTCTTCTCTGTGCTAAAGGAACCCAACCCCAACATCTAATCACCTAAATTACGAATTTTTGTACGAAAAATTTAAGATAATTGAGAATGATTATTGCTAGGAGCAATGAGAAATTGGCGTCAGGCGTGACGGACGATGAGCCAAATTGCTCTATTTGTTTACAAGCGCATAAATCAGACCAGCCATCGGTGGTCACACCATGCAAACACTATTTTCATAAAGCTTGTATTGAGACTTGGTTAAAGACCAATAACGAATGTCCTTCCTGCAGGAAGTTGATTCACATTCGAGATTTGAGACCATTTAAGACAGATTTTCGAGACACTATAGTTGCACGATCCTCAGCAGGACGAGGTCGCGGTAAAACCATTACACCGAAAAAACATTTTACTAGATCTTTTACGCGCAGCGAGGACAATTTAGTTGAGCCTTTAGTGGATGCCCAAACTGAGAAGGACTCAGAAAGGTTAAGCACCACTTTGCCAAGTAGCAATTTATTGACAGATACGGAAAATAGAAATGATATAGATAGAGAAAGTCAGATTGACTACGATTACATTTCACAGATTATTGAACAAAGTGTTCAACGGTTAGTGCCTTTGAGACTTAATTCGAGACCAAACAGTAATGAAAATACGGTTCAGCGGAACGCTGATGAGCGACATTTAGACCCGCGGCAAAATAACGCAAATACAAACGTCTTAAGTTCAGCCAAAGTTACGTCAATGATCCAAAATTGGAATATCAAATTTGATGGGTCCACTAACGGGTTAAGAGTGGAAGAATTTCTTTATAGAATTCGTTCCTTAACTTCAGACTGTTTGAACAATGACTTTTCAGCCCTGTGTAAAAATGTACACATACTTTTGACGGGTAAAGCTCGCGAATGGTATTGGAGGTACCACAAACAGGTTGAGTCAATTCAGTGGCAAGATTTTTGTACGGCAATACGTTACCAATACAAGGATTATAGGTCTAGTTACGAGATCCGTGAACAGTTGCGTAGCAGAAAACAGAAGCCATTTGAATCATTTGAAGCCTTTTATGATGATATTTGTTTGATGATGGACAGGCTACCTGAACCCATTCCGGAAGAAGAGCTTATTGAAATGTTGACAAGAAATTTGAGACCAGACATTAGACACGAGTTGTTGTATGTGCCAATCCATTCGATTGCACATTTGAGACGCCTTGTGCAGATGCGGGAAAACTTATTGAGTGAAGACACTTTTCGGAGAGCGCAGCCAAGAGCGACAGCTATGGTTCTGCCGCCGAATAAAAGAAACGTTTATGCATTAGACAACAGTACGTCACCGGAAATACTTGAAGACGAAACCGATTTCGCGATGGAGGCTATGCAAGCCACCCACATACAACAATTGAAATGTTGGAATTGCCAACAAAAAGGACATTTTTGGGAAGACTGTTTAGAAGAAAGGACTATATTCTGTTATGGATGTGGTACTCCTAAGGTTTACAAGCCACAGTGTGCCAAATGTCTATCGAAAGGGACGGGAAACTCCAAGAAGGGGGTATTCTCCAAGCCCCGAGTACCCCCGCAGTAACAAAAATAGTTACACGCCCATGCAGTACGCAACCGGCTAGCTCAGGAAGTTCGACAGCACCAGCAGTAAATGCGCTGCCAAATATAAGAGATGCTACTCTCACACAAACACCTACCGCCTGCAACTTCTCTGAGTTAGAAACCGAAAAACTGATATTTCCATCTTCGACTTATCACGAGCGATTAGAAAAGTATCTGCAAGCTCGAGATAGATTTTTTAAAGATGCACCAACACCAGCATTATCCCAGCGAAAGCCAAAGAGTTCGACTTTGCGTATTCGCAGATTTTTTCAGGCTCTGCGTCAGCAGAAAAGAAGGATTATTTCGACAATTTTCAATTCAAATGATCAACGTTGCTATGCGCAAGTAAAGTTTTTAGGACAAACAGAATACGGACTGTTAGATACCGGCGCAAACATTAGTGCGTGGGTTCGAACTTAGCCGAAGAATTCGCTAGGCATGCGAATTTTAAGAGACTATCCTCTTTTGTCAAAACAGCAGATGGTTCTCCACAAACAGTTTTAGGATATCTCGATGTGGATATGGAATACGAAAACCAAACGCAAAAACTTAGGTTGTATTTAATCCCATCGATAGCACAACATTTAATCCTTGGGATAGATTTTTGGCGAATTTTTAAATTAGCTCCAGGATTGATAAGTTCGATTTCCAATGTTGATTCTGTTACCTCAATCAACTCAGACGAGGAAAAATATCCGCTCACCCCTCCGCAACAAAAACAATTGGATGCGGTTAAAACTTTATTTCCTGATTTCGAATCTGAAGGTTTAGGCAGAACAAAACTGATACAGCATGACATTGATGTAGGCACTGCAAAGCCCATCAAGCAGCGCTGTTACCCTGTATCACCAGCGGTAGAAAAATTAATGTTTGAGGAAATTGATAGAATGATCAAGTTAGGAGTAATTGAAGAATCGTCAAGTGCATGGAGTTCACCAATGAGGCTAGTTTTAAAACCCAATAAAGTTCGTTTATGTTTAGATGCACGAAAGCTTAACGAGGTCACTGAGAAAGATGCATATCCGATACAGAGCATTGAAAGGATATTTTCACGTTTACCAAAAGCAAACATCATCACAAAGTTAGACTTAAAAGATGCATATTGGCAGATAGGATTGACAGAAAAGTCAAAAGCTCTCACAGCTTTTACGGTGCCAGGTCGTCCGCTTTATCAATTCGTTGTGATGCCGTTCGGCTTGTGCAACGCGCCATCGACAATGTGCAGACTAATGGATCAGCTCATACCACCCGAGCTAAGTGAATGTGTTTTTGGTTATTTAGACGATCTTTGTATAGTTCGACAGACTTTGACAGCCACCTCAATTGTTTGACCAAAATTGCAGCACGCTTTCGTGAAGCTAATTTGACGTTAAATGTCAAAAAGAGCAGCTTTTGCGTCACTTCGACCAAGTATCTTGGCCATATAATTGGAAATGGAGGTATTGCGATGGACATGGAAAAAATCCAAGCGATTCTTTCTTGGCCAATACCGAAGACGCGCAAACAGGTCAGAGCATTGATGGGTTTAGCTGGCTGGTACAGACGGTTTATTGAAAATTTTGCTAGTATAACGACTCCTATTACTGACACACTTTCGACCAAGAAAAATTTCGTATGGACAGATGAGGCGAACTTAGCGTTCGAAAAGCTTAAACAACTTCTAACTTCAGCACCAGTACTTGCGAACCCAGATTTTGCGAACAAATTTTATATTCATTGTGACGCCAGCGACACAGGCATAGGCGCAGTACTTGTGCAAAAGAACGAAAACGGGGATGAAAAACCCATAGCCTTTATGTCCCGAAAACTGAACTCGGCGCAGAGAAATTACAGTGTGACAGAAAGGGAATGTTTAGCGGCATTAGAGGCCATAACGAAATTCCGTTGTTATGTTGAACTGCAAGAATTCGAAGTAGTCACCGACCATTCCAGTTTAGTTTGGTTGATGAAGCAGCCAAACCTGAGCGGTAGATTGGCCAGATGGGCTCTGAAATTACAAGGGTTTAAATTTACGATTAGTCACCGAAAAGGTAAAGACAATGTAGTACCCGATGCACTCTCGCGTTTGCATGTAGATGCACTGTCAGCGACAGCTGAAATTTCACCGGAAATAGACTTAAATTCGACACATTTTTCTGATCCGGACTACGAGCAGTTGAAAGCTAAGGTTCGAGCAGAGCAAAACAAATTGCCGGACTTAAAAATTGTTGACAAATTTGTCTATATCCGTACCGAACATGCAACAGGCGATGAAATGCAAGAAGAACAGAGTTGGAAGTTATGGATACCGATTGCAATGCGCACTGAAGTTCTGAAAAGAGCGCACGATTCAGTTATCGCAGCTCATGGTGGAATGCACAAAACCCTGGAACTGTTAAGACGCAATTTTTATTGGCCAGGTATGGTGAAAGATGTGCGAAACTATGTGCGTAACTGTGACGTTTGCAAATCCACGAAAGCTCCAAATATCCTCCTTCGTCCACCAATGGGAAAGCAACCGATTTCTTCACGACCGTTTCAGCGACTGTATGTAGACATATTAGGTCCTTACGCGAGGAGCAAAAAGGGAAACATTGGCTTGTTAATAGTGTTAGACCATTTTTCGAAATTTCACTGGGTTTGTCCGCTGAAAAAATTTACTTCTTCAGTCATTCAAGACTTTTTATGGCATCACCTATTTCATACATACGGGGTACCAGAGATCCTAGTTAGCGATAATGGAGTGCAATTCAAAAGCAAAGAGTTTAACGAGTTTTTGACCAAGTTAGGAATAAATCACGTTTATACCGCACTTTATGCACCACAGGCAAATGCGTCAGAACGCGTTAATCGTTCACTAATTGCAGCCATCCGTGCATATATTAAAAAAGATCATAACGAGTGGGATATAAACTTGAGCAGCATCTCTTGTGCGTTGCGAAACTCATACCATCAAGCCATACAGTGTTCACCTTATCGTGCATTATTTGGCTTCAATATGATCACGCATGGTTCTAGCTACGCACTGTTGAAGGATCTCCGCTTGTTAGACGAACCTTGTATTGAGTTAAAACGTGACGATCAGCTCGCGTTAGCGCGACGTACAATCACGAAAAATCTCCGTACCGCATACGAACATAACACCGAACAATACAATCTGCGAACCAGACCCGTAACATTTCAAGTAGGTCAAGAAGTTTTTAGGCGAAACTTTGCTCAAAGCAATTTTGAAAAAGGCTTTAATGCCAAACTTAGCCCAATGTTTATAAAAGCTCGCGTTCGTGAAAGACTTGGTAACAACTATTACGTCTTAGAAGATTTGCAAGGTCGACTAGTTGGTACATTTAGCGCCAAAGACATCCGCCAATGACAAAACGAATTCCTCCGTCTAAGCTGTTAGTTTAGGAAACTACATCTTATCCGCTTTGTAATATTCGATTTCGCGCGGAACAAAAATTTTCTTCTTTTAATTTGAATTGTAATGCACTGATCAACATAAACAAAGAAATGTTGCAGATATGATATCTTGGCAACAATGTTTCCGCAACATTTTAGTACTTGTAACCGATGACCAGTCAGGATAGGCAACCGTTTAAAACGACTGACGAACTCAGCGACCGTCGTAGGCTGACGAGCAAAAGGTCAGCCAGAAAGTCACGATCGAATGATCTGTCTTTCTATCATCCGACTCGGTCTCGAGCAGACCTCAGTTAAATAGTGCAAGTGTGAGTGCAATTCGAAATTTTAAATTCAGCGAAAGTGTAGTGTGTGATAGCCGCAAAGCCGGCAGTGGTGCGAGGTATTTAGTGGGAAGGTCCAGGATCATCTGTGTTCAAATCAGCCAAGAAAATTTTTATAAAACTGGTAAGTTTTGCTATCGTTTAGGATACATGTAGATAGGGCTAGACAGATTGGAAGTGAAATCCAATTTCACTTGTCTTTATGTAGACTTACGCGGCCAAGGAACAACATCATCAGTTTTCATATATCGGTGGAGCACCGCTCCCACAAATCGGCCAGCGAAAAACCGAGGCCGCAGAAATTGTCTTTATATGTTGAACGAGAAAAACCGCAGAGAATTTTTGGATTTGCCCGAGAAGCAGCAGAGTTTACACTTTTTCCCAAGGAACAGCCCATCTTTGAGCAGGCCATTTAAGGCCCAGCAGCATCACCACTCGAAAAGATCAGCACTCAGCAGAAATCACCAGCACCACTGAAGAAAAGAAAAAAAAAGCACGGACGACGGAAGAATTGCAGCCACAAAACCAGCCAACACCAGAAACTAGCACCTGCAAAAAAAAATCATGACCAGCAGCTCAAAATTTGAAAGTCGAACAAATACTTACCTGAAATTATACTTACCTCAACATTTTACCTACCAGCAACATTTGTGTACTTACCCGCAACATTTTCCCAAATTTATTTGTTAAATTTTAATTGAATTCTAATTATAATTAATTACTTTAGGTTTATTAGAAATAATATTGTTGTTAATCATGTAAATAGGGAAAAGCAAATTCAAGTTTCGTAGTATAAGTGAAAAGAAAAAAAAAAAACAACTATTAATGTAGAGTTTAGAAGTGACCTTCAGGAGCGTTTATGCGAACTAACAACAACCATTTCACAGTCCAGCAGCAACGAACGAGAAAAGTGAGCATGAACCACGATTAAGGGCCCTTCTTCGCGACGAGATGCATGTGAGTAAAAACTTGAACATTTTACACTAACAACTTATAAGTGCCGCGAGAGAGTGAGGTGGAACTCTTATACGCGTGCACACTGCATAATCGGTCAGCAGATCATTTTTGCAGTGGGCAATGCGTATTCGCATTTCTACCTCCAATCGTTTCGCTTCGCAGCTTCACTGCGCTGCATTAATTCTATTGTTGCTGTTGCAATTTGCAGCAAACGGGGTTTGCATTGCGCTGTTGTTGTAGCACAGCCAATGTCATTTGGAACTTTTTGTTTTTTTCTTTTTGTGAATGCGAAAGTTGCTTTGCCAAAACTCGTAAAATATATGAAAAATAATTTAAATTGCTACAAAAATGATTGAATTGTAAGAAGAATTAAAAGACAAGAAAATTTAAGCAGAAGACGTAATTCCTGCTATAATTTGCGAAGACAAAGACAAACAAAAAAAAAAAAAAAAAAAAAAAAAAACTGAAAAAAAAACAAATTTACGCGAAATTAGAATAAGGTAAAATTTTAAGAAAGAAAGAAAGAAGACTAAAGCAGAAGAACGAATTCCTGCAACAATTTGCGAATACGCTGAAAAGAATGCCAAGTAAATCGACATGAAAAATGTAAAATTTGGAAAAGAAAAAGAGATCGAATGAAAACCAAATACTTACCGCGATACTTACCGAAAAACTAACCTAGAAAAATATTTACTTAATTGCTATTTACTTACCTTTGATATTCGATTTATGTTTACCTAAAAATTTATAAACTACTTGATTAATAGTTAAGTGGTCTACATACTTACATAATTACCTGTTAATACTTACCTTGCATTGTTGTTGTGAAATATTGAAAAAGAAGTGAGGTTTGCACAGCATTGACTGCAGCTATGTGCTGGCGATTCCGCGTGTGTTTACACACATTTCTTTTTGCATATTTTTTTGTTGTTATACAGTTTGTTTGTTTTTTTTTTGTTGAGAATCACCTGCTGCATTCCTTTTGTGCGAAAATTTCGCGCGTCGCTAAATTGGAGTTAAAACTATTCTGAATGCTAGGAGGTTTAGAGTATATTGTTTGGTTTAGTGATTAAGATTTTTTAAATTATAATGAAGGCATTTAAATAAAAAATTGTTATTTTGGGTTAAGTTTAACCATGGAAATTTAAGACTTTAAATTGTACAGGTGATTAGATGAAAGGGTAGGTGGACTTTTGTCTTTGGGGACCCATACTAACAACAACCACATGGGTCATGGTTGGGAGGGTAAGAGACAGGGCGAGGCGCCTTCCACCTCAGCGTCGCCCCCAAACACAGAGAAGAGGAAGAACGGCCAGCGCGGCTATTTTTAAGTTTATTGTCCGTCCGATATTTTGTCTTGTCGTGTTGAGTTTGAATATTTAGATCAATCAAGTGGCTGGGACTCATATTGAGTTAATTGTAGTGCAGGTTGTGATGATTTGGTCCCGAATCCCCCCACCAGCCGTAAGAGCTAGCTTTATTTAAGGGTCCCGCACGAAAGTGGCCAAATGAGCGCATTACAACCTGGGGTGGACAAGGACGTGGGCCAAGAATTGTTCTTGGGCACACGCAAAACAACATGAGGTGAAGCCTCTCTCCTTTAACATCTCCACTTTACAATTGTCGGGAAACTACAGCCCAAGGTCGGGTGTTTCGTTTTCCGTGCGTTGTGTTTTAATTTGTACAGGACAATTTGTACACAACGTAGGGCGGTATATATGCTTTGCAATCAGGGCATTAGAGACATGGCGCCAAATGTGGAGCATATATATCCGGCCCACAACATTTTGTACATTACAAAATCGATATCAAAATGCTTGTAAAATATGAATTTATATGTTTATTTTAAAAGTAATACCCTTAAAACCTAGCTTAAAATCCAAACGCGTATGGTTACCTTAATAAAAACCCCTTAAAATGTAGCTAAAGGTTGCAGCTTTATCAAATTAAATCAATAATTCCATTACTATTCGGCAATCATGAACAGATCGATGCGCAAGAGTGACATTAAATGGCTGCCTACTGCAAAATCGATATCAAAATGCTTGTAAAATATGAATTTATATGTTTATTTTAAAAGTAATACCCTTAAAACCTAGCTTAAAATCCAAACGCGTATGGTTACCTTAATAAAAACCCCTTAAAATGTAGCTAAAGGTTGCAGCTTTATCAAATTAAATCAATAATTCCATTACTATTCGGCAATCATGAACAGATCGATGCGCAAGAGTGACATTAAATGGCTGCCTACTGCAAAAACGATATCAAAATGCTTGTAAAATATGAATTTATATGTTTATTTTAAAAGTAATACCCTTAAAACCTAGCTTAAAATCCAAACGCGTATGGTTACCTTAATAAAAACCCCTTAAAATGTAGCTAAAGGTTGCAGCTTTATCAAATTAAATCAATAATTCCATTACTATTCGGCAATCATGAACAGATCGATGCGCAAGAGTGACATTAAATGGCTGCCTACTGCAAAATCGATATCAAAATGCTTGTAAAATATGAATTTATATGTTTATTTTAAAAGTAATACCCTTAAAACCTAGCTTAAAATCCAAACGCGTATGGTTACCTTAATAAAAACCCCTTAAAATGTAGCTAAAGGTTGCAGCTTTATCAAATTAAATCAATAATTCCATTACTATTCGGCAATCATGAACAGATCGATGCGCAAGAGTGACATTAAATGGCTGCCTACTGCAAAATCGATATCAAAATGCTTGTAAAATATGAATTTATATGTTTATTTTAAAAGTAATACCCTTAAAACCTAGCTTAAAATCCAAACGCGTATGGTTACCTTAATAAAAACCCCTTAAAATGTAGCTAAAGGTTGCAGCTTTATCAAATTAAATCAATAATTCCATTACTATTCGGCAATCATGAACAGATCGATGCGCAAGAGTGACATTAAATGGCTGCCTACTGCAAAATCGATATCAAAATGCTTGTAAAATATGAATTTATATGTTTATTTTAAAAGTAATACCCTTAAAACCTAGCTTAAAATCCAAACGCGTATGGTTACCTTAATAAAAACCCCTTAAAATGTAGCTAAAGGTTGCAGCTTTATCAAATTAAATCAATAATTCCATTACTATTCGGCAATCATGAACAGATCGATGCGCAAGAGTGACATTAAATGGCTGCCTACTGCAAAATCGATATCAAAATGCTTGTAAAATATGAATTTATATGTTTATTTTAAAAGTAATACCCTTAAAACCTAGCTTAAAATCCAAACGCGTATGGTTACCTTAATAAAAACCCCTTAAAATGTAGCTAAAGGTTGCAGCTTTATCAAATTAAATCAAGCTTGTAAAAATATGATTTCTATGTTTATTTTAAAAGTCGCAAGAGTGACATTAAATGGCTGCCTACTGCAAAATCGATATCAAAATGCTTGTAAAATATGAATTTATATGTTTATTTTAAAAGTAATACCCTTAAAACCTAGCTTAAAATCCAAACGCGTATGGTTACCTTAATAAAAACCCCTTAAAATGTAGCTAAAGGTTGCAGCTATTATCAAATTAAATCAATAATTCCATTACTATTCGGCAATCATGAACAGATCGATGCGCAAGAGTGACATTAAATGGCTGCCTACTGCAAAATCGATATCAAAATGCTTGTAAAATATGAATTTATATGTTTATTTTAAAAGTAATACCCTTAAAACCTAGCTTAAAATCCAAACGCGTATGGTTACCTTAATAAAAACCCCTTAAAATGTAGCTAAAGGTTGCAGCTTTATCAAATTAAATCAATAATTCCATTACTATTCGGCAATCATGAACAGATCGATGCGCAAGAGTGACATTAAATGGCTGCCTACTGCAAAATCGATATCAAAATGCTTGTAAAATATGAATTTATATGTTTATTTTAAAAGTAATACCCTTAAAACCTAGCTTAAAATCCAAACGCGTATGGTTACCTTAATAAAAACCCCTTAAAATGTAGCTAAAGGTTGCAGCTTTATCAAATTAAATCAATAATTCCATTACTATTCGGCAATCATGAACAGATCGATGCGCAAGAGTGACATTAAATGGCTGCCTACTGCAAAATCGATATCAAAATGCTTGTAAAATATGAATTTATATGTTTATTTTAAAAGTAATACCCTTAAAACCTAGCTTAAAATCCAAACGCGTATGGTTACCTTAATAAAAACCCCTTAAAATGTAGCTAAAGGTTGCAGCTTTATCAAATTAAATCAATAATTCCATTACTATTCGGCAATCATGAACAGATCGATGCGCAAGAGTGACATTAAATGGCTGCCTACTGCAAAATCGATATCAAAATGCTTGTAAAATATGAATTTATATGTTTATTTTAAAAGTAATACCCTTAAAACCTAGCTTAAAATCCAAACGCGTATGGTTACCTTAATAAAAACCCCTTAAAATGTAGCTAAAGGTTGCAGCTTTATCAAATTAAATCAATAATTCCATTACTATTCGGCAATCATGAACAGATCGATGCGCAAGAGTGACATTAAATGGCTGCCTACTGCAAAATCGATATCAAAATGCTTGTAAAATATGAATTTATATGTTTATTTTAAAAGTAATACCCTTAAAACCTAGCTTAAAATCCAAACGCGTATGGTTACCTTAATAAAAACCCCTTAAAATGTAGCTAAAGGTTGCAGCTTTATCAAATTAAATCAATAATTCCATTACTATTCGGCAATCATGAACAGATCGATGCGCAAGAGTGACATTAAATGGCTGCCTACTGCAAAATCGATATCAAAATGCTTGTAAAATATGAATTTATATGTTTATTTTAAAAGTAATACCCTTAAAACCTAGCTTAAAATCCAAACGCGTATGGTTACCTTAATAAAAACCCCTTAAAATGTAGCTAAAGGTTGCAGCTTTATCAAATTAAATCAATAATTCCATTACTATTCGGCAATCATGAACAGATCGATGCGCAAGAGTGACATTAAATGGCTGCCTACTGCAAAATCGATATCAAAATGCTTGTAAAATATGAATTTATATGTTTATTTTAAAAGTAATACCCTTAAAACCTAGCTTAAAATCCAAACGCGTATGGTTACCTTAATAAAAACCCCTTAAAATGTAGCTAAAGGTTGCAGCTTTATCAAATTAAATCAATAATTCCATTACTATTCGGCAATCATGAACAGATCGATGCGCAAGAGTGACATTAAATGGCTGCCTACTGCAAAATCGATATCAAAATGCTTGTAAAATATGAATTTATATGTTTATTTTAAAAGTAATACCCTTAAAACCTAGCTTAAAATCCAAACGCGTATGGTTACCTTAATAAAAACCCCTTAAAATGTAGCTAAAGGTTGCAGCTTTATCAAATTAAATCAATAATTCCATTACTATTCGGCAATCATGAACAGATCGATGCGCAAGAGTGACATTAAATGGCTGCCTACTGCAAAATCGATATCAAAATGCTTGTAAAATATGAATTTATATGTTTATTTTAAAAGTAATACCCTTAAAACCTAGCTTAAAATCCAAACGCGTATGGTTACCTTAATAAAAACCCCTTAAAATGTAGCTAAAGGTTGCAGCTTTATCAAATTAAATCAATAATTCCATTACTATTCGGCAATCATGAACAGATCGATGCGCAAGAGTGACATTAAATGGCTGCCTACTGCAAAATCGATATCAAAATGCTTGTAAAATATGAATTTATATGTTTATTTTAAAAGTAATACCCTTAAAACCTAGCTTAAAATCCAAACGCGTATGGTTACCTTAATAAAAACCCCTTAAAATGTAGCTAAAGGTTGCAGCTTTATCAAATTAAATCAATAATTCCATTACTATTCGGCAATCATGAACAGATCGATGCGCAAGAGTGACATTAAATGGCTGCCTACTGCAAAATCGATATCAAAATGCTTGTAAAATATGAATTTATATGTTTATTTTAAAAGTAATACCCTTAAAACCTAGCTTAAAATCCAAACGCGTATGGTTACCTTAATAAAAACCCCTTAAAATGTAGCTAAAGGTTGCAGCTTTATCAAATTAAATCAATAATTCCATTACTATTCGGCAATCATGAACAGATCGATGCGCAAGAGTGACATTAAATGGCTGCCTACTGCAAAATCGATATCAAAATGCTTGTAAAATATGAATTTATATGTTTATTTTAAAAGTAATACCCTTAAAACCTAGCTTAAAATCCAAACGCGTATGGTTACCTTAATAAAAACCCCTTAAAATGTAGCTAAAGGTTGCAGCTTTATCAAATTAAATCAATAATTCCATTACTATTCGGCAATCATGAACAGATCGATGCGCAAGAGTGACATTAAATGGCTGCCTACTGCAAAATCGATATCAAAATGCTTGTAAAATATGAATTTATATGTTTATTTTAAAAGTAATACCCTTAAAACCTAGCTTAAAATCCAAACGCGTATGGTTACCTTAATAAAAACCCCTTAAAATGTAGCTAAAGGTTGCAGCTTTATCAAATTAAATCAATAATTCCATTACTATTCGGCAATCATGAACAGATCGATGCGCAAGAGTGACATTAAATGGCTGCCTACTGCAAAATCGATATCAAAATGCTTGTAAAATATGAATTTATATGTTTATTTTAAAAGTAATACCCTTAAAACCTAGCTTAAAATCCAAACGCGTATGGTTACCTTAATAAAAACCCCTTAAAATGTAGCTAAAGGTTGCAGCTTTATCAAATTAAATCAATAATTCCATTACTATTCGGCAATCATGAACAGATCGATGCGCAAGAGTGACATTAAATGGCTGCCTACTGCAAAATCGATATCAAAATGCTTGTAAAATATGAATTTATATGTTTATTTTAAAAGTAATACCCTTAAAACCTAGCTTAAAATCCAAACGCGTATGGTTACCTTAATAAAAACCCCTTAAAATGTAGCTAAAGGTTGCAGCTTTATCAAATTAAATCAATAATTCCATTACTATTCGGCAATCATGAACAGATCGATGCGCAAGAGTGACATTAAATGGCTGCCTACTGCAAAATCGATATCAAAATGCTTGTAAAATATGAATTTATATGTTTATTTTAAAAGTAATACCCTTAAAACCTAGCTTAAAATCCAAACGCGTATGGTTACCTTAATAAAAACCCCTTAAAATGTAGCTAAAGGTTGCAGCTTTATCAAATTAAATCAATAATTCCATTACTATTCGGCAATCATGAACAGATCGATGCGCAAGAGTGACATTAAATGGCTGCCTACTGCAAAATCGATATCAAAATGCTTGTAAAATATGAATTTATATGTTTATTTTAAAAGTAATACCCTTAAAACCTAGCTTAAAATCCAAACGCGTATGGTTACCTTAATAAAAACCCCTTAAAATGTAGCTAAAGGTTGCAGCTTTATCAAATTAAATCAATAATTCCATTACTATTCGGCAATCATGAACAGATCGATGCGCAAGAGTGACATTAAATGGCTGCCTACTGCAAAATCGATATCAAAATGCTTGTAAAATATGAATTTATATGTTTATTTTAAAAGTAATACCCTTAAAACCTAGCTTAAAATCCAAACGCGTATGGTTACCTTAATAAAAACCCCTTAAAATGTAGCTAAAGGTTGCAGCTTTATCAAATTAAATCAATAATTCCATTACTATTCGGCAATCATGAACAGATCGATGCGCAAGAGTGACATTAAATGGCTGCCTACTGCAAAATCGATATCAAAATGCTTGTAAAATATGAATTTATATGTTTATTTTAAAAGTAATACCCTTAAAACCTAGCTTAAAATCCAAACGCGTATGGTTACCTTAATAAAAACCCCTTAAAATGTAGCTAAAGGTTGCAGCTTTATCAAATTAAATCAATAATTCCATTACTATTCGGCAATCATGAACAGATCGATGCGCAAGAGTGACATTAAATGGCTGCCTACTGCAAAATCGATATCAAAATGCTTGTAAAATATGAATTTATATGTTTATTTTAAAAGTAATACCCTTAAAACCTAGCTTAAAATCCAAACGCGTATGGTTACCTTAATAAAAACCCCTTAAAATGTAGCTAAAGGTTGCAGCTTTATCAAATTAAATCAATAATTCCATTACTATTCGGCAATCATGAACAGATCGATGCGCAAGAGTGACATTAAATGGCTGCCTACTGCAAAATCGATATCAAAATGCTTGTAAAATATGAATTTATATGTTTATTTTAAAAGTAATACCCTTAAAACCTAGCTTAAAATCCAAACGCGTATGGTTACCTTAATAAAAACCCCTTAAAATGTAGCTAAAGGTTGCAGCTTTATCAAATTAAATCAATAATTCCATTACTATTCGGCAATCATGAACAGATCGATGCGCAAGAGTGACATTAAATGGCTGCCTACTGCAAAATCGATATCAAAATGCTTGTAAAATATGAATTTATATGTTTATTTTAAAAGTAATACCCTTAAAACCTAGCTTAAAATCCAAACGCGTATGGTTACCTTAATAAAAACCCCTTAAAATGTAGCTAAAGGTTGCAGCTTTATCAAATTAAATCAATAATTCCATTACTATTCGGCAATCATGAACAGATCGATGCGCAAGAGTGACATTAAATGGCTGCCTACTGCAAAATCGATATCAAAATGCTTGTAAAATATGAATTTATATGTTTATTTTAAAAGTAATACCCTTAAAACCTAGCTTAAAATCCAAACGCGTATGGTTACCTTAATAAAAACCCCTTAAAATGTAGCTAAAGGTTGCAGCTTTATCAAATTAAATCAATAATTCCATTACTATTCGGCAATCATGAACAGATCGATGCGCAAGAGTGACATTAAATGGCTGCCTACTGCAAAATCGATATCAAAATGCTTGTAAAATATGAATTTATATGTTTATTTTAAAAGTAATACCCTTAAAACCTAGCTTAAAATCCAAACGCGTATGGTTACCTTAATAAAAACCCCTTAAAATGTAGCTAAAGGTTGCAGCTTTATCAAATTAAATCAATAATTCCATTACTATTCGGCAATCATGAACAGATCGATGCGCAAGAGTGACATTAAATGGCTGCCTACTGCAAAATCGATATCAAAATGCTTGTAAAATATGAATTTATATGTTTATTTTAAAAGTAATACCCTTAAAACCTAGCTTAAAATCCAAACGCGTATGGTTACCTTAATAAAAACCCCTTAAAATGTAGCTAAAGGTTGCAGCTTTATCAAATTAAATCAATAATTCCATTACTATTCGGCAATCATGAACAGATCGATGCGCAAGAGTGACATTAAATGGCTGCCTACTGCAAAATCGATATCAAAATGCTTGTAAAATATGAATTTATATGTTTATTTTAAAAGTAATACCCTTAAAACCTAGCTTAAAATCCAAACGCGTATGGTTACCTTAATAAAAACCCCTTAAAATGTAGCTAAAGGTTGCAGCTTTATCAAATTAAATCAATAATTCCATTACTATTCGGCAATCATGAACAGATCGATGCGCAAGAGTGACATTAAATGGCTGCCTACTGCAAAATCGATATCAAAATGCTTGTAAAATATGAATTTATATGTTTATTTTAAAAGTAATACCCTTAAAACCTAGCTTAAAATCCAAACGCGTATGGTTACCTTAATAAAAACCCCTTAAAATGTAGCTAAAGGTTGCAGCTTTATCAAATTAAATCAATAATTCCATTACTATTCGGCAATCATGAACAGATCGATGCGCAAGAGTGACATTAAATGGCTGCCTACTGCAAAATCGATATCAAAATGCTTGTAAAATATGAATTTATATGTTTATTTTAAAAGTAATACCCTTAAAACCTAGCTTAAAATCCAAACGCGTATGGTTACCTTAATAAAAACCCCTTAAAATGTAGCTAAAGGTTGCAGCTTTATCAAATTAAATCAATAATTCCATTACTATTCGGCAATCATGAACAGATCGATGCGCAAGAGTGACATTAAATGGCTGCCTACTGCAAAATCGATATCAAAATGCTTGTAAAATATGAATTTATATGTTTATTTTAAAAGTAATACCCTTAAAACCTAGCTTAAAATCCAAACGCGTATGGTTACCTTAATAAAAACCCCTTAAAATGTAGCTAAAGGTTGCAGCTTTATCAAATTAAATCAATAATTCCATTACTATTCGGCAATCATGAACAGATCGATGCGCAAGAGTGACATTAAATGGCTGCCTACTGCAAAATCGATATCAAAATGCTTGTAAAATATGAATTTATATGTTTATTTTAAAAGTAATACCCTTAAAACCTAGCTTAAAATCCAAACGCGTATGGTTACCTTAATAAAAACCCCTTAAAATGTAGCTAAAGGTTGCAGCTTTATCAAATTAAATCAATAATTCCATTACTATTCGGCAATCATGAACAGATCGATGCGCAAGAGTGACATTAAATGGCTGCCTACTGCAAAATCGATATCAAAATGCTTGTAAAATATGAATTTATATGTTTATTTTAAAAGTAATACCCTTAAAACCTAGCTTAAAATCCAAACGCGTATGGTTACCTTAATAAAAACCCCTTAAAATGTAGCTAAAGGTTGCAGCTTTATCAAATTAAATCAATAATTCCATTACTATTCGGCAATCATGAACAGATCGATGCGCAAGAGTGACATTAAATGGCTGCCTACTGCAAAATCGATATCAAAATGCTTGTAAAATATGAATTTATATGTTTATTTTAAAAGTAATACCCTTAAAACCTAGCTTAAAATCCAAACGCGTATGGTTACCTTAATAAAAACCCCTTAAAATGTAGCTAAAGGTTGCAGCTTTATCAAATTAAATCAATAATTCCATTACTATTCGGCAATCATGAACAGATCGATGCGCAAGAGTGACATTAAATGGCTGCCTACTGCAAAATCGATATCAAAATGCTTGTAAAATATGAATTTATATGTTTATTTTAAAAGTAATACCCTTAAAACCTAGCTTAAAATCCAAACGCGTATGGTTACCTTAATAAAAACCCCTTAAAATGTAGCTAAAGGTTGCAGCTTTATCAAATTAAATCAATAATTCCATTACTATTCGGCAATCATGAACAGATCGATGCGCAAGAGTGACATTAAATGGCTGCCTACTGCAAAATCGATATCAAAATGCTTGTAAAATATGAATTTATATGTTTATTTTAAAAGTAATACCCTTAAAACCTAGCTTAAAATCCAAACGCGTATGGTTACCTTAATAAAAACCCCTTAAAATGTAGCTAAAGGTTGCAGCTTTATCAAATTAAATCAATAATTCCATTACTATTCGGCAATCATGAACAGATCGATGCGCAAGAGTGACATTAAATGGCTGCCTACTGCAAAATCGATATCAAAATGCTTGTAAAATATGAATTTATATGTTTATTTTAAAAGTAATACCCTTAAAACCTAGCTTAAAATCCAAACGCGTATGGTTACCTTAATAAAAACCCCTTAAAATGTAGCTAAAGGTTGCAGCTTTATCAAATTAAATCAATAATTCCATTACTATTCGGCAATCATGAACAGATCGATGCGCAAGAGTGACATTAAATGGCTGCCTACTGCAAAATCGATATCAAAATGCTTGTAAAATATGAATTTATATGTTTATTTTAAAAGTAATACCCTTAAAACCTAGCTTAAAATCCAAACGCGTATGGTTACCTTAATAAAAACCCCTTAAAATGTAGCTAAAGGTTGCAGCTTTATCAAATTAAATCAATAATTCCATTACTATTCGGCAATCATGAACAGATCGATGCGCAAGAGTGACATTAAATGGCTGCCTACTGCAAAATCGATATCAAAATGCTTGTAAAATATGAATTTATATGTTTATTTTAAAAGTAATACCCTTAAAACCTAGCTTAAAATCCAAACGCGTATGGTTACCTTAATAAAAACCCCTTAAAATGTAGCTAAAGGTTGCAGCTTTATCAAATTAAATCAATAATTCCATTACTATTCGGCAATCATGAACAGATCGATGCGCAAGAGTGACATTAAATGGCTGCCTACTGCAAAATCGATATCAAAATGCTTGTAAAATATGAATTTATATGTTTATTTTAAAAGTAATACCCTTAAAACCTAGCTTAAAATCCAAACGCGTATGGTTACCTTAATAAAAACCCCTTAAAATGTAGCTAAAGGTTGCAGCTTTATCAAATTAAATCAATAATTCCATTACTATTCGGCAATCATGAACAGATCGATGCGCAAGAGTGACATTAAATGGCTGCCTACTGCAAAATCGATATCAAAATGCTTGTAAAATATGAATTTATATGTTTATTTTAAAAGTAATACCCTTAAAACCTAGCTTAAAATCCAAACGCGTATGGTTACCTTAATAAAAACCCCTTAAAATGTAGCTAAAGGTTGCAGCTTTATCAAATTAAATCAATAATTCCATTACTATTCGGCAATCATGAACAGATCGATGCGCAAGAGTGACATTAAATGGCTGCCTACTGCAAAATCGATATCAAAATGCTTGTAAAATATGAATTTATATGTTTATTTTAAAAGTAATACCCTTAAAACCTAGCTTAAAATCCAAACGCGTATGGTTACCTTAATAAAAACCCCTTAAAATGTAGCTAAAGGTTGCAGCTTTATCAAATTAAATCAATAATTCCATTACTATTCGGCAATCATGAACAGATCGATGCGCAAGAGTGACATTAAATGGCTGCCTACTGCAAAATCGATATCAAAATGCTTGTAAAATATGAATTTATATGTTTATTTTAAAAGTAATACCCTTAAAACCTAGCTTAAAATCCAAACGCGTATGGTTACCTTAATAAAAACCCCTTAAAATGTAGCTAAAGGTTGCAGCTTTATCAAATTAAATCAATAATTCCATTACTATTCGGCAATCATGAACAGATCGATGCGCAAGAGTGACATTAAATGGCTGCCTACTGCAAAATCGATATCAAAATGCTTGTAAAATATGAATTTATATGTTTATTTTAAAAGTAATACCCTTAAAACCTAGCTTAAAATCCAAACGCGTATGGTTACCTTAATAAAAACCCCTTAAAATGTAGCTAAAGGTTGCAGCTTTATCAAATTAAATCAATAATTCCATTACTATTCGGCAATCATGAACAGATCGATGCGCAAGAGTGACATTAAATGGCTGCCTACTGCAAAATCGATATCAAAATGCTTGTAAAATATGAATTTATATGTTTATTTTAAAAGTAATACCCTTAAAACCTAGCTTAAAATCCAAACGCGTATGGTTACCTTAATAAAAACCCCTTAAAATGTAGCTAAAGGTTGCAGCTTTATCAAATTAAATCAATAATTCCATTACTATTCGGCAATCATGAACAGATCGATGCGCAAGAGTGACATTAAATGGCTGCCTACTGCAAAATCGATATCAAAATGCTTGTAAAATATGAATTTATATGTTTATTTTAAAAGTAATACCCTTAAAACCTAGCTTAAAATCCAAACGCGTATGGTTACCTTAATAAAAACCCCTTAAAATGTAGCTAAAGGTTGCAGCTTTATCAAATTAAATCAATAATTCCATTACTATTCGGCAATCATGAACAGATCGATGCGCAAGAGTGACATTAAATGGCTGCCTACTGCAAAATCGATATCAAAATGCTTGTAAAATATGAATTTATATGTTTATTTTAAAAGTAATACCCTTAAAACCTAGCTTAAAATCCAAACGCGTATGGTTACCTTAATAAAAACCCCTTAAAATGTAGCTAAAGGTTGCAGCTTTATCAAATTAAATCAATAATTCCATTACTATTCGGCAATCATGAACAGATCGATGCGCAAGAGTGACATTAAATGGCTGCCTACTGCAAAATCGATATCAAAATGCTTGTAAAATATGAATTTATATGTTTATTTTAAAAGTAATACCCTTAAAACCTAGCTTAAAATCCAAACGCGTATGGTTACCTTAATAAAAACCCCTTAAAATGTAGCTAAAGGTTGCAGCTTTATCAAATTAAATCAATAATTCCATTACTATTCGGCAATCATGAACAGATCGATGCGCAAGAGTGACATTAAATGGCTGCCTACTGCAAAATCGATATCAAAATGCTTGTAAAATATGAATTTATATGTTTATTTTAAAAGTAATACCCTTAAAACCTAGCTTAAAATCCAAACGCGTATGGTTACCTTAATAAAAACCCCTTAAAATGTAGCTAAAGGTTGCAGCTTTATCAAATTAAATCAATAATTCCATTACTATTCGGCAATCATGAACAGATCGATGCGCAAGAGTGACATTAAATGGCTGCCTACTGCAAAATCGATATCAAAATGCTTGTAAAATATGAATTTATATGTTTATTTTAAAAGTAATACCCTTAAAACCTAGCTTAAAATCCAAACGCGTATGGTTACCTTAATAAAAACCCCTTAAAATGTAGCTAAAGGTTGCAGCTTTATCAAATTAAATCAATAATTCCATTACTATTCGGCAATCATGAACAGATCGATGCGCAAGAGTGACATTAAATGGCTGCCTACTGCAAAATCGATATCAAAATGCTTGTAAAATATGAATTTATATGTTTATTTTAAAAGTAATACCCTTAAAACCTAGCTTAAAATCCAAACGCGTATGGTTACCTTAATAAAAACCCCTTAAAATGTAGCTAAAGGTTGCAGCTTTATCAAATTAAATCAATAATTCCATTACTATTCGGCAATCATGAACAGATCGATGCGCAAGAGTGACATTAAATGGCTGCCTACTGCAAAATCGATATCAAAATGCTTGTAAAATATGAATTTATATGTTTATTTTAAAAGTAATACCCTTAAAACCTAGCTTAAAATCCAAACGCGTATGGTTACCTTAATAAAAACCCCTTAAAATGTAGCTAAAGGTTGCAGCTTTATCAAATTAAATCAATAATTCCATTACTATTCGGCAATCATGAACAGATCGATGCGCAAGAGTGACATTAAATGGCTGCCTACTGCAAAATCGATATCAAAATGCTTGTAAAATATGAATTTATATGTTTATTTTAAAAGTAATACCCTTAAAACCTAGCTTAAAATCCAAACGCGTATGGTTACCTTAATAAAAACCCCTTAAAATGTAGCTAAAGGTTGCAGCTTTATCAAATTAAATCAATAATTCCATTACTATTCGGCAATCATGAACAGATCGATGCGCAAGAGTGACATTAAATGGCTGCCTACTGCAAAATCGATATCAAAATGCTTGTAAAATATGAATTTATATGTTTATTTTAAAAGTAATACCCTTAAAACCTAGCTTAAAATCCAAACGCGTATGGTTACCTTAATAAAAACCCCTTAAAATGTAGCTAAAGGTTGCAGCTTTATCAAATTAAATCAATAATTCCATTACTATTCGGCAATCATGAACAGATCGATGCGCAAGAGTGACATTAAATGGCTGCCTACTGCAAAATCGATATCAAAATGCTTGTAAAATATGAATTTATATGTTTATTTTAAAAGTAATACCCTTAAAACCTAGCTTAAAATCCAAACGCGTATGGTTACCTTAATAAAAACCCCTTAAAATGTAGCTAAAGGTTGCAGCTTTATCAAATTAAATCAATAATTCCATTACTATTCGGCAATCATGAACAGATCGATGCGCAAGAGTGACATTAAATGGCTGCCTACTGCAAAATCGATATCAAAATGCTTGTAAAATATGAATTTATATGTTTATTTTAAAAGTAATACCCTTAAAACCTAGCTTAAAATCCAAACGCGTATGGTTACCTTAATAAAAACCCCTTAAAATGTAGCTAAAGGTTGCAGCTTTATCAAATTAAATCAATAATTCCATTACTATTCGGCAATCATGAACAGATCGATGCGCAAGAGTGACATTAAATGGCTGCCTACTGCAAAATCGATATCAAAATGCTTGTAAAATATGAATTTATATGTTTATTTTAAAAGTAATACCCTTAAAACCTAGCTTAAAATCCAAACGCGTATGGTTACCTTAATAAAAACCCCTTAAAATGTAGCTAAAGGTTGCAGCTTTATCAAATTAAATCAATAATTCCATTACTATTCGGCAATCATGAACAGATCGATGCGCAAGAGTGACATTAAATGGCTGCCTACTGCAAAATCGATATCAAAATGCTTGTAAAATATGAATTTATATGTTTATTTTAAAAGTAATACCCTTAAAACCTAGCTTAAAATCCAAACGCGTATGGTTACCTTAATAAAAACCCCTTAAAATGTAGCTAAAGGTTGCAGCTTTATCAAATTAAATCAATAATTCCATTACTATTCGGCAATCATGAACAGATCGATGCGCAAGAGTGACATTAAATGGCTGCCTACTGCAAAATCGATATCAAAATGCTTGTAAAATATGAATTTATATGTTTATTTTAAAAGTAATACCCTTAAAACCTAGCTTAAAATCCAAACGCGTATGGTTACCTTAATAAAAACCCCTTAAAATGTAGCTAAAGGTTGCAGCTTTATCAAATTAAATCAATAATTCCATTACTATTCGGCAATCATGAACAGATCGATGCGCAAGAGTGACATTAAATGGCTGCCTACTGCAAAATCGATATCAAAATGCTTGTAAAATATGAATTTATATGTTTATTTTAAAAGTAATACCCTTAAAACCTAGCTTAAAATCCAAACGCGTATGGTTACCTTAATAAAAACCCCTTAAAATGTAGCTAAAGGTTGCAGCTTTATCAAATTAAATCAATAATTCCATTACTATTCGGCAATCATGAACAGATCGATGCGCAAGAGTGACATTAAATGGCTGCCTACTGCAAAATCGATATCAAAATGCTTGTAAAATATGAATTTATATGTTTATTTTAAAAGTAATACCCTTAAAACCTAGCTTAAAATCCAAACGCGTATGGTTACCTTAATAAAAACCCCTTAAAATGTAGCTAAAGGTTGCAGCTTTATCAAATTAAATCAATAATTCCATTACTATTCGGCAATCATGAACAGATCGATGCGCAAGAGTGACATTAAATGGCTGCCTACTGCAAAATCGATATCAAAATGCTTGTAAAATATGAATTTATATGTTTATTTTAAAAGTAATACCCTTAAAACCTAGCTTAAAATCCAAACGCGTATGGTTACCTTAATAAAAACCCCTTAAAATGTAGCTAAAGGTTGCAGCTTTATCAAATTAAATCAATAATTCCATTACTATTCGGCAATCATGAACAGATCGATGCGCAAGAGTGACATTAAATGGCTGCCTACTGCAAAATCGATATCAAAATGCTTGTAAAATATGAATTTATATGTTTATTTTAAAAGTAATACCCTTAAAACCTAGCTTAAAATCCAAACGCGTATGGTTACCTTAATAAAAACCCCTTAAAATGTAGCTAAAGGTTGCAGCTTTATCAAATTAAATCAATAATTCCATTACTATTCGGCAATCATGAACAGATCGATGCGCAAGAGTGACATTAAATGGCTGCCTACTGCAAAATCGATATCAAAATGCTTGTAAAATATGAATTTATATGTTTATTTTAAAAGTAATACCCTTAAAACCTAGCTTAAAATCCAAACGCGTATGGTTACCTTAATAAAAACCCCTTAAAATGTAGCTAAAGGTTGCAGCTTTATCAAATTAAATCAATAATTCCATTACTATTCGGCAATCATGAACAGATCGATGCGCAAGAGTGACATTAAATGGCTGCCTACTGCAAAATCGATATCAAAATGCTTGTAAAATATGAATTTATATGTTTATTTTAAAAGTAATACCCTTAAAACCTAGCTTAAAATCCAAACGCGTATGGTTACCTTAATAAAAACCCCTTAAAATGTAGCTAAAGGTTGCAGCTTTATCAAATTAAATCAATAATTCCATTACTATTCGGCAATCATGAACAGATCGATGCGCAAGAGTGACATTAAATGGCTGCCTACTGCAAAATCGATATCAAAATGCTTGTAAAATATGAATTTATATGTTTATTTTAAAAGTAATACCCTTAAAACCTAGCTTAAAATCCAAACGCGTATGGTTACCTTAATAAAAACCCCTTAAAATGTAGCTAAAGGTTGCAGCTTTATCAAATTAAATCAATAATTCCATTACTATTCGGCAATCATGAACAGATCGATGCGCAAGAGTGACATTAAATGGCTGCCTACTGCAAAATCGATATCAAAATGCTTGTAAAATATGAATTTATATGTTTATTTTAAAAGTAATACCCTTAAAACCTAGCTTAAAATCCAAACGCGTATGGTTACCTTAATAAAAACCCCTTAAAATGTAGCTAAAGGTTGCAGCTTTATCAAATTAAATCAATAATTCCATTACTATTCGGCAATCATGAACAGATCGATGCGCAAGAGTGACATTAAATGGCTGCCTACTGCAAAATCGATATCAAAATGCTTGTAAAATATGAATTTATATGTTTATTTTAAAAGTAATACCCTTAAAACCTAGCTTAAAATCCAAACGCGTATGGTTACCTTAATAAAAACCCCTTAAAATGTAGCTAAAGGTTGCAGCTTTATCAAATTAAATCAATAATTCCATTACTATTCGGCAATCATGAACAGATCGATGCGCAAGAGTGACATTAAATGGCTGCCTACTGCAAAATCGATATCAAAATGCTTGTAAAATATGAATTTATATGTTTATTTTAAAAGTAATACCCTTAAAACCTAGCTTAAAATCCAAACGCGTATGGTTACCTTAATAAAAACCCCTTAAAATGTAGCTAAAGGTTGCAGCTTTATCAAATTAAATCAATAATTCCATTACTATTCGGCAATCATGAACAGATCGATGCGCAAGAGTGACATTAAATGGCTGCCTACTGCAAAATCGATATCAAAATGCTTGTAAAATATGAATTTATATGTTTATTTTAAAAGTAATACCCTTAAAACCTAGCTTAAAATCCAAACGCGTATGGTTACCTTAATAAAAACCCCTTAAAATGTAGCTAAAGGTTGCAGCTTTATCAAATTAAATCTATAATTCCATTACTATTCGGCAATCATGAACAGATCGATGCGCAAGAGTGACATTAAATGGCTGCCTACTGCAAAATCGATATCAAAATGCTTGTAAAATATGAATTTATATGTTTATTTTAAAAGTAATACCCTTAAAACCTAGCTTAAAATCCAAACGCGTATGGTTACCTTAATAAAAACCCCTTAAAATGTAGCTAAAGGTTGCAGCTTTATCAAATTAAATCAATAATTCCATTACTATTCGGCAATCATGAACAGATCGATGCGCAAGAGTGACATTAAATGGCTGCCTACTGCAAAATCGATATCAAAATGCTTGTAAAATATGAATTTATATGTTTATTTTAAAAGTAATACCCTTAAAACCTAGCTTAAAATCCAAACGCGTATGGTTACCTTAATAAAAACCCCTTAAAATGTAGCTAAAGGTTGCAGCTTTATCAAATTAAATCAATAATTCCATTACTATTCGGCAATCATGAACAGATCGATGCGCAAGAGTGACATTAAATGGCTGCCTACTGCAAAATCGATATCAAAATGCTTGTAAAATATGAATTTATATGTTTATTTTAAAAGTAATACCCTTAAAACCTAGCTTAAAATCCAAACGCGTATGGTTACCTTAATAAAAACCCCTTAAAATGTAGCTAAAGGTTGCAGCTTTATCAAATTAAATCAATAATTCCATTACTATTCGGCAATCATGAACAGATCGATGCGCAAGAGTGACATTAAATGGCTGCCTACTGCAAAATCAATATCAAAATGCTTGTAAAATATGAATTTATATGTTTATTTTAAAAGTAATACCCTTAAAACCTAGCTTAAAATCCAAACGCGTATGGTTACCTTAATAAAAACCCCTTAAAATGTAGCTAAAGGTTGCAGCTTTATCAAATTAAATCAATAATTCCATTACTATTCGGCAATCATGAACAGATCGATGCGCAAGAGTGACATTAAATGGCTGCCTACTGCAAAATCGATATCAAAATGCTTGTAAAATATGAATTTATATGTTTATTTTAAAAGTAATACCCTTAAAACCTAGCTTAAAATCCAAACGCGTATGGTTACCTTAATAAAAACCCCTTAAAATGTAGCTAAAGGTTGCAGCTTTATCAAATTAAATCAATAATTCCATTACTATTCGGCAATCATGAACAGATCGATGCGCAAGAGTGACATTAAATGGCTGCCTACTGCAAAATCGATATCAAAATGCTTGTAAAATATGAATTTATATGTTTATTTTAAAAGTAATACCCTTAAAACCTAGCTTAAAATCCAAACGCGTATGGTTACCTTAATAAAAACCCCTTAAAATGTAGCTAAAGGTTGCAGCTTTATCAAATTAAATCAATAATTCCATTACTATTCGGCAATCATGAACAGATCGATGCGCAAGAGTGACATTAAATGGCTGCCTACTGCAAAATCGATATCAAAATGCTTGTAAAATATGAATTTATATGTTTATTTTAAAAGTAATACCCTTAAAACCTAGCTTAAAATCCAAACGCGTATGGTTACCTTAATAAAAACCCCTTAAAATGTAGCTAAAGGTTGCAGCTTTATCAAATTAAATCAATAATTCCATTACTATTCGGCAATCATGAACAGATCGATGCGCAAGAGTGACATTAAATGGCTGCCTACTGCAAAATCGATATCAAAATGCTTGTAAAATATGAATTTATATGTTTATTTTAAAAGTAATACCCTTAAAACCTAGCTTAAAATCCAAACGCGTATGGTTACCTTAATAAAAACCCCTTAAAATGTAGCTAAAGGTTGCAGCTTTATCAAATTAAATCAATAATTCCATTACTATTCGGCAATCATGAACAGATCGATGCGCAAGAGTGACATTAAATGGCTGCCTACTGCAAAATCGATATCAAAATGCTTGTAAAATATGAATTTATATGTTTTTCCCAAAAGGATTTATAAGTTACCTTGGTACACAAAAAATTTGAAATATTTGAAAAATCTGCGAAATAAATTTTTCAAAAAATTCAAGACCACCAACCTCTTGTCTTTTAAGGACAAATACTTGAGGTATTCAAAAGAATTTAATTGTTTGAATAAGTTTCTATATCGAAACTATACTTTAAAGTACGAATCTGAGGTAAAATCTAACCCAAAGGCTTTCTGGCGTTTTATCAAGTCCAAGAGATCTTGTTCTACTATTCCCACTACCCTGTTTCTAAATGATGTAACTGCTAAAACTCCCTACGAAGCTGCCAACTTGTTTGCTGAGTTTTTCCGGTCTAATTTTGTGTCCGACCGTGATAGCGATGTGAATGCATATGGTGATATTTGCTCTTCCATCAATATTGGTTCTCTTTCACTATCCTATGATGATGTCATTGAGGGTTTTCGTCAACTTAAACCCTCGTTTCAACCTGACGTTGATGGTTTATCAGCGTCCATGTTGAAGCGTTGTCCTTCCCTTGTCCGTCCGCTTCTACTGATTTTTAATAGATCTCTTGCCTCTGGGGTTTTTTTAGATGCTTGGAAAGTAACTTCAATCACTCCAGTTTTTAAGAGTGGCAACAAAAATAATGTTACCAATTATCGTCCTATCTCTAAGTTGTCCGCTGTTTCCAAGCTCTTTGAATGTATCATCAAAAATCGACTCTATTTTGCTGTCAAAAACATTTTATGTCCCAATCAACATGGTTTCATGTCTGGCCGGTCAACTGTAACAAACTTGGCTATTTTTACCGAAGACTGTCTATCCGCTTTTCACTCCGGTTTTCAAGTGGATTGTGTTTATACGGATTTTTCGAAGGCCTTTGATAAGGTTAGCCATAGAATTCTTATTTCAAAATTTGCTAAACTTGGTTTTCATTCTGTTTTCTTAGACTGGATTACCTCCTATCTTAGCAATCGCAGTTGTACTGTTGTGATTGACAATGTTTCATCTCGGCCTTTTATAGCGTCATCTGGTGTACCCCAAGGGAGCATTCTTGGGCCACTGTTTTTTATAATATTCATTAATGACATTAGTTGTTGTTTTTCAACCTCCAGGTTTCTTCTTTACGCCGATGATCTAAAAATTTACTCTACTATAACTTCCATCACTGATCAGCAAAACCTTCAATCTGACCTTGATAACGTGTTTGCTTGGTGTTGCAGAAACCGGTTATCATTAAATATCAATAAATGCTCCCATGTTGCTTACTCTAAATCTCATTGTCCGCTGCAAACATCCTATTGTATCGATAATGCGCCCCTTAAGTCTCTTAGTGAGATTAGGGACCTTGGAGTTATTTTTGATTCCAAGCTCACTTTTTCCAGCCATCTCAACTTTACTATTTCTAAAGCATATTCAATGCTTGCTTTTGTTAGGCGGAACAGTGCTGACTTCACTGATCCTTACACCGTAAAAACGCTTTTTAATGCTTATGTCCGCTCAGTGCTTGAATATGCGGTTTTTATTTGGAGACCATATCATAGTGTGCATATCAGACGACTTGAACGAGTCCAGAAAGTGTTTTTAAGATATGCACTTCGATCTTTGAGATTTGTTGACCCTGTTCCGTCGTACTACTCTATGTGCTCTTTATTGCATATCAAGTCCCTCGAAGACAGGAGGAAGATTCTTTCTATGAGCTTTGTATTTGATTTAGTTACTGGTGGTATTGACTGTCCCTTGTTGCTTGATAGAATTAATTTTCATGTTCCTGCCAAACAGTTGCGGAATTATGAAATTTTCAATCTTGCCTGCTGTCGTACAAACTACGCCCAATTTGCGCCCCTGGCTAGAACTTTGGCTGAAGTTAACTCGCTTTATAATTTAATTGATTTTTCATCTTCTAAATTGTCTTTTAAACATAGTTTAAACACTTACTTCAAATAATTTGTACTAATCTGTTATTAGTCTGTAAGCTACTTAATGTACAATAGACTTAAATAAATAAATAAATAAATAAATAAAAAGTAATACCCTTAAAACCTAGCTTAACCCTTTCCGGTCAATTTCCACATTTCTTGAGATAAAAATTTTTCCTTCAAAATATTGACTCTTATTGGACATTTTAGCAATCAAATACAAAAAAATTTCAAAAAAATTATTTTAGTTGAGAATTACAGCTTCATCAAATTTGGTCGATATATCGTACAATGGTCCGCAAATCAATAAAAATTGACGAATTTTTGGTTTCGGTTTTTTAAGTTTTATGAACACTTAATTGATTTTTTTGATAGAAAACATAAATTATAACAACAAAAATCAAAATGTGATTTCATTTTGATCGAAAGTTATATAAATTATATATAGTAAAAATTTTTTCACATTTATTCGGCATTATATAACCATTGTTGTTTTTGCAAAGCCTTTTTCCTCTCAATAAAACACAGAATAAATTAAAATTCATACAGTTTTACAGAAAGGCACTGAATATAGCCGATTTCTCTTATAGTAGTGGGAGTGGCAGGTACGCATGTCTAACCTTACACAACCCGTTTCTGCCTAGTAAAACACAAAATCGTCTAGTAAATCTTATTTTTAATCGAAAATTGCCGAATAGTCGAATTTTCTTAGCCACGTGGTTTACAAATGGGCGTGGCAGGCATACAAAAGCAAAAAATCTGTTACCAAACCAATAACTTAAAAAAAATTCAAACATAACTTGCAACCTTTGCTGTCCATTTGTACGATATATCGTACAAATTCAAATTTGTACGATATATCGTACATTTGACTTAAGTGCCATTGTACGATATATTGTACAATTTTTTTAAAGACTCGGGAAAAATGTTTAAATTCAAAAAATTTTAAATTTATTAACTTTTATATATCAATTGATGTTTAAACTTTTAAATGTTTATATTTTTTGTTACTGAAAAATATTACAAACCTGAAATTTTCCCTGCAGAAGCTTCATCGCTTGTTGCTTGCTCAACTTCTTGCAAAGAACGTTTTACAAAACAAACAAATACTGTGTAACCACCACCACTATGATTTATTTTTCTAAACAGAATGATAAAGCACAGCCTACTTAACAAATATGAAAAAACCGTTTCATGAAATGTGCGCTCGCTATCAAATGAAATTTCCTAGAAAAATGTTATTTTAATTGTACGATATATCGACCAAATTTCCGGAAAGGGTTAAAATCCAAACGCGTATGGTTACCTTAATAAAAACCCCTTAAAATGTAGCTAAAGGTTGCAGCTTTATCAAATTAAATCAATAATTCCATTACTATTCGGCAATCATGAACAGATCGATGCGCAAGAGTGACATTAAATGGCTGCCTACTGCAAAATCGATATCAAAATGCTTGTAAAATATGAATTTATATGTTTATTTTAAAAGTAATACCCTTAAAACCTAGCTTAAAATCCAAACGCGTATGGTTACCTTAATAAAAACCCCTTAAAATGTAGCTAAAGGTTGCAGCTTTATCAAATTAAATCAATAATTCCATTACTATTCGGCAATCATGAACAGATCGATGCGCAAGAGTGACATTAAATGGCTGCCTACTGCAAAATCGATATCAAAATGCTTGTAAAATATGAATTTATATGTTTATTTTAAAAGTAATACCCTTAAAACCTAGCTTAAAATCCAAACGCGTATGGTTACCTTAATAAAAACCCCTTAAAATGTAGCTAAAGGTTGCAGCTTTATCAAATTAAATCAATAATTCCATTACTATTCGGCAATCATGAACAGATCGATGCGCAAGAGTGACATTAAATGGCTGCCTACTGCAAAATCGATATCAAAATGCTTGTAAAATATGAATTTATATGTTTATTTTAAAAGTAATACCCTTAAAACCTAGCTTAAAATCCAAACGCGTATGGTTACCTTAATAAAAACCCCTTAAAATGTAGCTAAAGGTTGCAGCTTTATCAAATTAAATCAATAATTCCATTACTATTCGGCAATCATGAACAGATCGATGCGCAAGAGTGACATTAAATGGCTGCCTACTGCAAAATCGATATCAAAATGCTTGTAAAATATGAATTTATATGTTTATTTTAAAAGTAATACCCTTAAAACGTAGCTTAAAATCCAAACGCGTATGGTTACCTTAATAAAAACCCCTTAAAATGTAGCTAAAGGTTGCAGCTTTATCAAATTAAATCAATAATTCCATTACTATTCGGCAATCATGAACAGATCGATGCGCAAGAGTGACATTAAATGGCTGCCTACTGCAAAATCGATATCAAAATGCTTGTAAAATATGAATTTATATGTTTATTTTAAAAGTAATACCCTTAAAACCTAGCTTCAAATCCAAACGCGTATGGTTACCTTAATAAAAACCCCTTAAAATGTAGCTAAAGGTTGCAGCTTTATCAAATTAAATCAATAATTCCATTACTATTCGGCAATCATGAACAGATCGATGCGCAAGAGTGACATTAAATGGCTGCCTACTGCAAAATCGATATCAAAATGCTTGTAAAATATGAATTTATATGTTTATTTTAAAAGTAATACCCTTAAAACCTAGCTTAAAATCCAAACGCGTATGGTTACCTTAATAAAAACCCCTTAAAATGTAGCTAAAGGTTGCAGCTTTATCAAATTAAATCAATAATTCCATTACTATTCGGCAGTCATGAACAGATCGATGCGCAAGAGTGACATTAAATGGCTGCCTACTGCAAAATCGATATCAAAATGCTTGTAAAATATGAATTTATATGTTTATTTTAAAAGTAATACCCTTAAAACCTAGCTTAAAATCCAAACGCGTATGGTTACCTTAATAAAAACCCCTTAAAATGTAGCTAAAGGTTGCAGCTTTATCAAATTAAATCAATAATTCCATTACTATTCGGCAATCATGAACAGATCGATGCGCAAGAGTGACATTAAATGGCTGCCTACTGCAAAATCGATATCAAAATGCTTGTAAAATATGAATTTATATGTTTATTTTAAAAGTAATACCCTTAAAACGTAGCTTAAAATCCAAACGCGTATGGTTACCTTAATAAAAACCCCTTAAAATGTAGCTAAAGGTTGCAGCTTTATCAAATTAAATCAATAATTCCATTACTATTCGGCAATCATGAACAGATCGATGCGCAAGAGTGACATTAAATGGCTGCCTACTGCAAAATCGATATCAAAATGCTTGTAAAATATGAATTTATATGTTTATTTTAAAAGTAATACCCTTAAAACCTAGCTTAAAATCCAAACGCGTATGGTTACCTTAATAAAAACCCCTTAAAATGTAGCTAAAGGTTGCAGCTTTATCAAATTAAATCAATAATTCCATTACTATTCGGCAATCATGAACAGATCGATGCGCAAGAGTGACATTAAATGGCTGCCTACTGCAAAATCGATATCAAAATGCTTGTAAAATATGAATTTATATGTTTATTTTAAAAGTAATACCCTTAAAACCTAGCTTAAAATCCAAACGCGTATGGTTACCTTAATAAAAACCCCTTAAAATGTAGCTAAAGGTTGCAGCTTTATCAAATTAAATCAATAATTCCATTACTATTCGGCAATCATGAACAGATCGATGCGCAAGAGTGACATTAAATGGCTGCCTACTGCAAAATCGATATCAAAATGCTTGTAAAATATGAATTTATATGTTTATTTTAAAAGTAATACCCTTAAAACCTAGCTTAAAATCCAAACGCGTATGGTTACCTTAATAAAAACCCCTTAAAATGTAGCTAAAGGTTGCAGCTTTATCAAATTAAATCAATAATTCCATTACTATTCGGCAATCATGAACAGATCGATGCGCAAGAGTGACATTAAATGGCTGCCTACTGCAAAATCGATATCAAAATGCTTGTAAAATATGAATTTATATGTTTATTTTAAAAGTAATACCCTTAAAACCTAGCTTAAAATCCAAACGCGTATGGTTACCTTAATAAAAACCCCTTAAAATGTAGCTAAAGGTTGCAGCTTTATCAAATTAAATCAATAATTCCATTACTATTCGGCAATCATGAACAGATCGATGCGCAAGAGTGACATTAAATGGCTGCCTACTGCAAAATCGATATCAAAATGCTTGTAAAATATGAATTTATATGTTTATTTTAAAAGTAATACCCTTAAAACCTAGCTTAAAATCCAAACGCGTATGGTTACCTTAATAAAAACCCCTTAAAATGTAGCTAAAGGTTGCAGCTTTATCAAATTAAATCAATAATTCCATTACTATTCGGCAATCATGAACAGATCGATGCGCAAGAGTGACATTAAATGGCTGCCTACTGCAAAATCGATATCAAAATGCTTGTAAAATATGAATTTATATGTTTATTTTAAAAGTAATACCCTTAAAACCTAGCTTAAAATCCAAACGCGTATGGTTACCTTAATAAAAACCCCTTAAAATGTAGCTAAAGGTTGCAGCTTTATCAAATTAAATCAATAATTCCATTACTATTCGGCAATCATGAACAGATCGATGCGCAAGAGTGACATTAAATGGCTGCCTACTGCAAAATCGATATCAAAATGCTTGTAAAATATGAATTTATATGTTTATTTTAAAAGTAATACCCTTAAAACCTAGCTTAAAATCCAAACGCGTATGGTTACCTTAATAAAAACCCCTTAAAATGTAGCTAAAGGTTGCAGCTTTATCAAATTAAATCAATAATTCCATTACTATTCGGCAATCATGAACAGATCGATGCGCAAGAGTGACATTAAATGGCTGCCTACTGCAAAATCGATATCAAAATGCTTGTAAAATATGAATTTATATGTTTATTTTAAAAGTAATACCCTTAAAACCTAGCTTAAAATCCAAACGCGTATGGTTACCTTAATAAAAACCCCTTAAAATGTAGCTAAAGGTTGCAGCTTTATCAAATTAAATCAATAATTCCATTACTATTCGGCAGTCATGAACAGATCGATGCGCAAGAGTGACATTAAATGGCTGCCTACTGCAAAATCGATATCAAAATGCTTGTAAAATATGAATTTATATGTTTATTTTAAAAGTAATACCCTTAAAACCTAGCTTAAAATCCAAACGCGTATGGTTACCTTAATAAAAACCCCTTAAAATGTAGCTAAAGGTTGCAGCTTTATCAAATTAAATCAATAATTCCATTACTATTCGGCAATCATGAACAGATCGATGCGCAAGAGTGACATTAAATGGCTGCCTACTGCAAAATCGATATCAAAATGCTTGTAAAATATGAATTTATATGTTTATTTTAAAAGTAATACCCTTAAAACGTAGCTTAAAATCCAAACGCGTATGGTTACCTTAATAAAAACCCCTTAAAATGTAGCTAAAGGTTGCAGCTTTATCAAATTAAATCAATAATTCCATTACTATTCGGCAATCATGAACAGATCGATGCGCAAGAGTGACATTAAATGGCTGCCTACTGCAAAATCGATATCAAAATGCTTGTAAAATATGAATTTATATGTTTATTTTAAAAGTAATACCCTTAAAACCTAGCTTAAAATCCAAACGCGTATGGTTACCTTAATAAAAACCCCTTAAAATGTAGCTAAAGGTTGCAGCTTTATCAAATTAAATCAATAATTCCATTACTATTCGGCAATCATGAACAGATCGATGCGCAAGAGTGACATTAAATGGCTGCCTACTGCAAAATCGATATCAAAATGCTTGTAAAATATGAATTTATATGTTTATTTTAAAAGTAATACCCTTAAAACCTAGCTTAAAATCCAAACGCGTATGGTTACCTTAATAAAAACCCCTTAAAATGTAGCTAAAGGTTGCAGCTTTATCAAATTAAATCAATAATTCCATTACTATTCGGCAGTCATGAACAGATCGATGCGCAAGAGTGACATTAAATGGCTGCCTACTGCAAAATCGATATCAAAATGCTTGTAAAATATGAATTTATATGTTTATTTTAAAAGTAATACCCTTAAAACCTAGCTTAAAATCCAAACGCGTATGGTTACCTTAATAAAAACCCCTTAAAATGTAGCTAAAGGTTGCAGCTTTATCAAATTAAATCAATAATTCCATTACTATTCGGCAATCATGAACAGATCGATGCGCAAGAGTGACATTAAATGGCTGCCTACTGCAAAATCGATATCAAAATGCTTGTAAAATATGAATTTATATGTTTATTTTAAAAGTAATACCCTTAAAACCTAGCTTAAAATCCAAACGCGTATGGTTACCTTAATAAAAACCCCTTAAAATGTAGCTAAAGGTTGCAGCTTTATCAAATTAAATCAATAATTCCATTACTATTCGGCAATTATGAACAGATCGATGCGCAAGAGTGACATTAAATGGCTGCCTACTGCAAAATCGATATCAAAATGCTTGTAAAATATGAATTTATATGTTTATTTTAAAAGTAATACCCTTAAAACCTAGCTTAAAATCCAAACGCGTATGGTTACCTTAATAAAAACCCCTTAAAATGTAGCTAAAGGTTGCAGCTTTATCAAATTAAATCAATAATTCCATTACTATTCGGCAATCATGAACAGATCGATGCGCAAGAGTGACATTAAATGGCTGCCTACTGCAAAATCGATATCAAAATGCTTGTAAAATATGAATTTATATGTTTTTCCCAAAAGGATTTATAAGTTACCTTGGTACACAAAAAATTTGAAATATTTGAAAAATCTGCGAAATAAATTTTTCAAAAAATTCAAGACCACCAACCTCTTGTCTTTTAAGGACAAATACTTGAGGTATTCAAAAGAATTTAATTGTTTGAATAAGTTTCTATATCGAAACTATACTTTAAAGTACGAATCTGAGGTAAAATCTAACCCAAAGGCTTTCTGGCGTTTTATCAAGTCCAAGAGATCTTGTTCTACTATTCCCACTACCCTGTTTCTAAATGATGTAACTGCTAAAACTCCCTACGAAGCTGCCAACTTGTTTGCTGAGTTTTTCCGGTCTAATTTTGTGTCCGACCGTGATAGCGATGTGAATGCATATGGTGATATTTGCTCTTCCATCAATATTGGTTCTCTTTCACTATCCTATGATGATGTCATTGAGGGTTTTCGTCAACTTAAACCCTCGTTTCAACCTGACGTTGATGGTTTATCAGCGTCCATGTTGAAGCGTTGTCCTTCCCTTGTCCGTCCGCTTCTACTGATTTTTAATAGATCTCTTGCCTCTGGGGTTTTTTTAGATGCTTGGAAAGTAACTTCAATCACTCCAGTTTTTAAGAGTGGCAACAAAAATAATGTTACCAATTATCGTCCTATCTCTAAGTTGTCCGCTGTTTCCAAGCTCTTTGAATGTATCATCAAAAATCGACTCTATTTTGCTGTCAAAAACATTTTATGTCCCAATCAACATGGTTTCATGTCTGGCCGGTCAACTGTAACAAACTTGGCTATTTTTACCGAAGACTGTCTATCCGCTTTTCACTCCGGTTTTCAAGTGGATTGTGTTTATACGGATTTTTCGAAGGCCTTTGATAAGGTTAGCCATAGAATTCTTATTTCAAAATTTGCTAAACTTGGTTTTCATTCTGTTTTCTTAGACTGGATTACCTCCTATCTTAGCAATCGCAGTTGTACTGTTGTGATTGACAATGTTTCATCTCGGCCTTTTATAGCGTCATCTGGTGTACCCCAAGGGAGCATTCTTGGGCCACTGTTTTTTATAATATTCATTAATGACATTAGTTGTTGTTTTTCAACCTCCAGGTTTCTTCTTTACGCCGATGATCTAAAAATTTACTCTACTATAACTTCCATCACTGATCAGCAAAACCTTCAATCTGACCTTGATAACGTGTTTGCTTGGTGTTGCAGAAACCGGTTATCATTAAATATCAATAAATGCTCCCATGTTGCTTACTCTAAATCTCATTGTCCGCTGCAAACATCCTATTGTATCGATAATGCGCCCCTTAAGTCTCTTAGTGAGATTAGGGACCTTGGAGTTATTTTTGATTCCAAGCTCACTTTTTCCAGCCATCTCAACTTTACTATTTCTAAAGCATATTCAATGCTTGCTTTTGTTAGGCGGAACAGTGCTGACTTCACTGATCCTTACACCGTAAAAACGCTTTTTAATGCTTATGTCCGCTCAGTGCTTGAATATGCGGTTTTTATTTGGAGACCATATCATAGTGTGCATATCAGACGACTTGAACGAGTCCAGAAAGTGTTTTTAAGATATGCACTTCGATCTTTGAGATTTGTTGACCCTGTTCCGTCGTACTACTCTATGTGCTCTTTATTGCATATCAAGTCCCTCGAAGACAGGAGGAAGATTCTTTCTATGAGCTTTGTATTTGATTTAGTTACTGGTGGTATTGACTGTCCCTTGTTGCTTGATAGAATTAATTTTCATGTTCCTGCCAAACAGTTGCGGAATTATGAAATTTTCAATCTTGCCTGCTGTCGTACAAACTACGCCCAATTTGCGCCCCTGGCTAGAACTTTGGCTGAAGTTAACTCGCTTTATAATTTAATTGATTTTTCATCTTCTAAATTGTCTTTTAAACATAGTTTAAACACTTACTTCAAATAATTTGTACTAATCTGTTATTAGTCTGTAAGCTACTTAATGTACAATAGACTTAAATAAATAAATAAATAAATAAATAAAAAGTAATACCCTTAAAACCTAGCTTAAAATCCAAACGCGTATGGTTACCTTAATAAAAACCCCTTAAAATGTAGCTAAAGGTTGCAGCTTTATCAAATTAAATCAATAATTCCATTACTATTCGGCAATCATGAACAGATCGATGCGCAAGAGTGACATTAAATGGCTGCCTACTGCAAAATCGATATCAAAATGCTTGTAAAATATGAATTTATATGTTTATTTTAAAAGTAATACCCTTAAAACCTAGCTTAAAATCCAAACGCGTATGGTTACCTTAATAAAAACCCCTTAAAATGTAGCTAAAGGTTGCAGCTTTATCAAATTAAATCAATAATTCCATTACTATTCGGCAATCATGAACAGATCGATGCGCAAGAGTGACATTAAATGGCTGCCTACTGCAAAATCGATATCAAAATGCTTGTAAAATATGAATTTATATGTTTATTTTAAAAGTAATACCCTTAAAACCTAGCTTAAAATCCAAACGCGTATGGTTACCTTAATAAAAACCCCTTAAAATGTAGCTAAAGGTTGCAGCTTTATCAAATTAAATCAATAATTCCATTACTATTCGGCAATCATGAACAGATCGATGCGCAAGAGTGACATTAAATGGCTGCCTACTGCAAAATCGATATCAAAATGCTTGTAAAATATGAATTTATATGTTTATTTTAAAAGTAATACCCTTAAAACCTAGCTTAAAATCCAAACGCGTATGGTTACCTTAATAAAAACCCCTTAAAATGTAGCTAAAGGTTGCAGCTTTATCAAATTAAATCAATAATTCCATTACTATTCGGCAGTCATGAACAGATCGATGCGCAAGAGTGACATTAAATGGCTGCCTACTGCAAAATCGATATCAAAATGCTTGTAAAATATGAATTTATATGTTTATTTTAAAAGTAATACCCTTAAAACCTAGCTTAAAATCCAAACGCGTATGGTTACCTTAATAAAAACCCCTTAAAATGTAGCTAAAGGTTGCAGCTTTATCAAATTAAATCAATAATTCCATTACTATTCGGCAATCATGAACAGATCGATGCGCAAGAGTGACATTAAATGGCTGCCTACTGCAAAATCGATATCAAAATGCTTGTAAAATATGAATTTATATGTTTATTTTAAAAGTAATACCCTTAAAACCTAGCTTAAAATCCAAACGCGTATGGTTACCTTAATAAAAACCCCTTAAAATGTAGCTAAAGGTTGCAGCTTTATCAAATTAAATCAATAATTCCATTACTATTCGGCAATCATGAACAGATCGATGCGCAAGAGTGACATTAAATGGCTGCCTACTGCAAAATCGATATCAAAATGCTTGTAAAATATGAATTTATATGTTTATTTTAAAAGTAATACCCTTAAAACCTAGCTTAAAATCCAAACGCGTATGGTTACCTTAATAAAAACCCCTTAAAATGTAGCTAAAGGTTGCAGCTTTATCAAATTAAATCAATAATTCCATTACTATTCGGCAGTCATGAACAGATCGATGCGCAAGAGTGACATTAAATGGCTGCCTACTGCAAAATCGATATCAAAATGCTTGTAAAATATGAATTTATATGTTTATTTTAAAAGTAATACCCTTAAAACCTAGCTTAAAATCCAAACGCGTAT